>VZRR01013896.1:380578-424075 GCA_013398015.1 Oreocharis arfaki
CACACACACACACACACACACACACACACACATACACACATACACACACACACACACATCAGCCTCAGTGTGATTCTGTTGCTTAAACAGAGCAACTTAAATGACTTCAGATATCCTACCCATGCAGTCTTATAAAGATGACTTATACCAGACAGGGTCCCAAAATACTATTTGGAGTTCTCCATTTAACCAAAATGATCCTATTTTTTCTGAAACAGCAGTTGATAATCTATCCCACTAGTTTAATTAAGTTTTGTGCTTTCTGAACTCTTATCCAACTCAAACTGTTTAGATTATTATTTTGAGAGGGCTTTTTCAAAATCTACTGTCTAGAATACAAGCCAGAATAAATAAATATATTTTTAAAGGATTAGAATCAAGTCAGAACAGTCAGAAACACTTTAGTGGATTCAGACAATCACCAAATAGCAGATAACCACACACATACCAATTGATTTTCATGAGGAAAAAAGTAAATCTTGTTATTCCAAACAAATATGAAATAATAGCAACTATAAAAGCTTTACCAAAAGTTATTCAAACTACTCCTCCCAACCATGAGGGGTTTTGATTATGTAATAACTGACATTAGAAAGTAAAGTTTATCCATTGTTTTAAATAAACACTAACATATTCACCAGCCCTTTGTTACCACTCTCAGCAAGAAGTATATGTCTAAGAGTTGTCAGATAAAACATTCTCCTACATAAACCATATACAAGGACATATAACAAAAAAGAAACATATAACAGAAACTCAGAAAATTCAAAGAGCTGCCAAATACTGATAGAAGTATTGCTATCCTCTCCTCAAAACTACCTAAAACCTAGTAAGGGGTGTTGGTCAGCAGGAGCTGAACATGAAGCCAGGTGGGCAAGGTGCCCAATGGCATCCTGGCTTTTATCAGCAGCAGGGCCAGAGCAGTGACTGTCTTCCTGTGCTGGGCACTGGTGAGGCCACACCTTGAATCCTGTGTCAAGTTTTGGGCTCTCATGGCAAGAAAGGCATTGAAGTGTGTCCAGAGCTGGGGAAGAGTCTGGAGTACAAGTCTGATGAGACGCCGCTGAGGGAGCTGGGTGGGGTTCAGTCTGCAGAAAAGGAGGTTCAGGGGGGACCTTCTCACTCTCTACAACCCCCTGACAGGAGGGTGGAGCCAGGTGGGGATCAACCTCTTCTCTCAAGCCAAGTAATGACAGGACAACAGGATATGGCCTCAAGATGCACCAGGGGAGATGCAGGTTGACCATCATGAAGAATTTATTCATGGAAAGGGTTGTCAAGTATTGGAACAGGCTTCCCAGTAAGGTGGTGGAGTCACCATCCCTGGAGGTGTTCAAGAAATGACTGGACAGGGCAATTAGCACTGTGATTTATTTGACAAGGTGGTGATCTGTGAAATATTGGACTCAATCTTTTAAGTATTCTCCACCCAAATGATTCTGAGATTACACAGTGATGCAGATGCTGCAATGATACAAGAAAGTTAAATAGTCTAGATCTGACACTTTTCACCCATTTTCACTAGAAGCTTCAGGGGTGAATAAATATGTCATCCCAAAAAAAGAAGGGGAGAATTTATTTCAAGCTTTAAATACAAATGAAGGGAACTATCAGCCAAGTGCCAGGGAACATGACTATCAGGACAAGTCTTTCCAAAAACAATTAAGTCTTTCACAAGTACTGTTCAAAAAGAGCAATGACAAAAACACATGATGAATGAAAAACGGCACAACTATAAGGTGACACTGGTAACTGGATGCGTTGCTTGAACTGATTTTTTTTCTGCTCCCCTACGGTTTCCATGAAGCTCTAGACTAGAATGCCTAAATCATAGGAAAAAGGAGATTTACTGAAGCCAAGTAAGAATGCTTCAAAAAACTTGAGTTGTGTCCACATAAAAATTAAAGTAGAAAAGGGGGAAAAAAAGGGAAAAGAAAAAAAAAAGCAGGGGAGGGGAGGAAAAGGAGACAAAAAAGGGGAAAAGGAAAGCTTCCAGAAAGGTAAGCATGAAAGCACAAGAGACAAAAAGCTTAAATTATATCCCTTTACCTGGGAAGTCAAGACTACAGAGAGAATCTGAACACAGGACCTTGGTAAAAAAGGAACATCCAGAAGAGACAAGGCTACAGCCTTGGGGAAAAAAAAATGTTCTTGGAGATACATACAATCTGGGAAGATCCCTATGTTACAATCTCATTATTCAGGCAACATGCCAATTGGATACCTCTGAAAGAAAAGTTTTAAAATAAGCTATTGAAGAAATAAAACATTAAATTGTCCCAAAGCATTTTTCCGGACAAGACAGCATTCACTAGAGATTCCTGGGAGAATTCACAGATGACATGGCGTGATGAGATACAAAACAGTAGCTCGTTCTCCCTTGTAATGGCCAATGTTATCTGTTGGCTTTTAGGACTCTATGACACTGTTTACTACATAGTTTAAATATATATATCATGTTAAATATCTGGCACTATCCCTACTCAATTCATTAGAAAAATATTTTTTAAATATTTAAAACTATAATATTGCACGGTACTCTGACATTGCACTGAATTTAAAACCTAATGTACTACAGAAAGTAATACCACAATATGTAGCAGAAGCTAAAGAGTGTGTCCTTCCCAGTGTCTTGGAAAAAGTCCTTGGACAAGAGCCAGCTTGGAAACACAGTTCATGGTGATGGGATTTCACTAAATTACACTGATAACTGCACAGTTACCACTAATAATAACCACTTCTATTTTACAGAGGGAGGAACTCCTTAAATATCCTTCACTGCTCCTACTAAGATTTTTAGTTATGTCTGAATGTATGAATTCTGGCTGAGAATGAATTAATTTTCTTCACACTGGCTTAGAGGGGGCTGTGTGCTGTATTTCTGCTGAAAACTGTGTTGATAACACAGGGATGTGTTTGTTGCTGCTGAGCAGCACTTGCTCAGTCAGGATTCAACCACAAAACTCTAGTGTCAGTCATAGAAAACAGGGTATACTTCAGTTTCATGCAATTTTGTTCCGTTCAGAGTGATTTAATTAAAAATAATGTAATGAATCCCAAAAGATTGAATGGTTACTCACTGTCATAGAGCTATCAATAATCACACAGAAGTGTTCATAAAATTATCAAGGGGAAAAAGTCAGAACAGGTGGTGTATTCAAACCACGATAATCATAGTGGTAACATGTTTTTTCAAATACTGCTGTTTATAATTTGTTTTGTAGCAGCTGTTTTAATATCATCACATAACTCACAATAAGGACATTTACAAAAAGTGGTTAAGGAGTTCTCCTTAGGGTTACTATTACCTTTCAATACCTACTGGGATACTGGAAAGCTCCACAGGACTGCGGCACCACTCTAACATCTGAAAAGTATTTATAGACCCATCAATCAGATGATTCCAAAGCAATATCTACTCAGCAGATTATTGTCTAATTTTTACTAAAGTAAAAATTGCATCTCATCTAAGCTCTTCTTTAGAGGACCTGAAAGTCTACATATAGTTAGAGAATTTAAAATTGATCGAGGAAGTTATTTAAACTTTTGTAGGATGTTTGCATAATAGTTTAAAATATTTTTAAGAGAGAAACTAAAATAACTCAGAGTCATTTTCTTTAAAAAATAAGATGATAGACGTTTTGTAATTTATTCTACTCAAACAGGAATTCTAAAGGGAAGTTGTCAATGCATGGAGGAGTTTCTAGAGTGGTCATTCAGATTAGTTCTCCAAATTATAACTACTCTAAATCACTAACACTATCAAAAAATCACTAAGACTTGAGAAAATGTTGAGCTTTTCAACAAATCTCTCTTCAGTTTTTAATCTTAAGATTTTAAAAGTTATTATGCAAAGATGATGCAAAATTTCATTACGATGTAATATTTGGAAATAAAACCCAGATTTTTAATGACTCTAAATTTTAGGACAAACACAAAAATGCTCAAATTAGCTTCTAATTTTTAAGTTTTATATGTTGTTATTAATTTTGGCAGCCTATTTCACAAGGGCATCAAACCACTTATTTCCAGACTTATGACTCATTTTTATTTCATTACTCGTATTACCAAATCTCACAAATAATTCTAAATTCACAATATTCACACTGTATTTCCAAATCAAGTTTCATCTCCATATATTTAAATGCACTTAAGAGTTTTTTTTCTACAAAATACTAGGCCCAAGAAAACCATAATTATTAATCATCCCTCAATTCACGATTTAGCTTAACACAATTTTTACTCTCTGTGCATGAAAATCTATGAAAAACCTACCCTTCTTTTAGCCCTTATTTCTGAAACATGCTGCTGATCACAAGTATATGCTTCCTTAGAATTTGACGCATGATAATTTATGATTTAGCTTGTGTTTTCTTTCAACTAGCATTGACGATTTGTGAATACTACACTATTCACAAGGTCTGTTTACTTTGGGCTTATTGACTGTAAACAATTCAAAATGGAGGAAAATAAGGGAGATGATGAGAGCCTCTTTCCACCACTCTGGTTCCACAACTATTTTTTTGTTCTGTAAAAAATAAACTTTATTTTTCACATATGTGTCATTAGGGCACACCAACACAATATGTATACTTATACTGAGGCTCCTATTTCACTGAATGATACAACTAATATAATTTCTGCTGGCAAGAGAAACAGAGAAAGATTGTTTAGTGCAAGACTAAATTCATACAGGAATTGCTGTTGGATATGTTTAAGACGCCAATATCTGTATAATTTACAAAATGTTGGATATGCAAATATACCGTGCATGTTTTTTTGTTATGCACATACTTCTACCTATAAATATTAATACTACGCTGAGATGCAAAAAAGATTAGAAGAGATACAGTGGAAAGATTAAATATTTAAAATTAATTTTCTGATTAATGAATTAACTAACCTCTTACTATATACTATGTGCTGGCCATTAGATTTCAAATTCTCTGTCAAAACAAAACCAGAGTGATGAATTTCTCTTGAAGCCAGTCTCTCCTAAACAAGATGCACCGCTGAATGCAAATAAACCAAGATGAATTTCAGAAACCTACTGGACACTTTTATAGTCAGGTAAATTACAGACTTCAGGAAAAAAACATATACCAGTTGTGCCAAGTTTTCTGCCTACGGAATGTCTTGCTATATGCACAGAAATTGTATGGTACATCCTGACTTGAGTGAAGCAAACAGGAGTCAGCACTAACTGAACAGCAGAATAACAACCACTGGGTATCAGCCTCACTTCCACCAACCCCCCCTCCCACCCTGTACTTTCTTTTCTATTTCTGACCTATGAAGGCTGCAGTTTCTATGAAGATGAAAAGAAAGAGCCATTAAAAGCATCTTCTGGTATTGTCAGATGCATCAAAAGCTGCCCTTCATCTTTTGCTTCTCCCCTTCTCACCTTTTGCAATTTCATCTGTAGAAGAGAACAAAAGCAAGAGATCTTTTTCTTAACACCTTTATGTCCACCAATAACAAACAGCTTCCTAGCTGCACTTTTTGGCATTACATCAGGGTTTTATGCGTTTTCAGTCTCCAAGGATGCAGTGCAGACCAAAGGCTTAAATACTTTCAATACTTCGGGCATTGCACACATTACAATATTCAGCTTCATGAATGAAAGGTGCTATAATATAACCTAGATAAAGCCCATAATTTGACTCTGCAATTATCTCTTCTGGTTTAAAATCTATTCACAGTCTGAGAATACATGGGGTCAATTGCATTCAACTCAGGATTGTGCAAGAAACTGGCACCTATTACAGTATTTGCTCAGGGAATTTGATACAAATGTTTTCTTTCATGAAAACTATTTTTTATTGCTACTGTTATTTTTGATAAAGGTTAGTGAGCTGAAGGGAAAATGGAAAATAACTTTTATGTCTTCCTATGCAGGCAGCTTGTGTATTTCTTATGTACTTCCAGACTCAGTGATCTGTTGCAGTTTGGGGCTTTCTGCGGTGGCAAGGCAGGCCACAGGCAGGTTTACTGGAAAGCATCTCTACCCAAGCCCGGGTCAGCGCCCTTGTGCCCCAACCTTCCCTCTGAAGGCTGTCACTGCACTGTCCCCTGCTGGGGAAGCCAAAGGCCTGCTCAGGTTTTGTCTGCTCCTGCAACACGGCGGCAGCAAAGGAGGCGAGAAGATGGTCTCTGCATGGTGACCTCACAAGATCTTTATTCACATGGTGACCAGAGGCAAAGACTGGGAAAGGCCGAAGGGTCTGGGGTTTTCTAAAAGGGTTGGGGGGCAGAGACAGCACACAGGCCAGTGGTCTCAGGGCACAGAGGCAGCACATGGGTAGAGTTGGGGTACAGAAGCCATTAGGGAGAGCCCAAGGGAGTGGCCAGGACCAGGGACAGGGAAGGCAGGACAATGTGGGAAGGGCAGACATATAAGGAAGAAAAGAGGTGGGGAAATACACTGTTTTTTCGGGGGAGGAGATTGCAGCNTAAAAGGGTTGGGGGGCAGAGACAGCACACAGGCCAGTGGTCTCAGGGCACAGAGGCAGCACATGGGTAGAGTTGGGGTACAGAAGCCATTAGGGAGAGCCCAAGGGAGTGGCCAGGACCAGGGACAGGGAAGGCAGGACAATGTGGGAAGGGCAGACATATAAGGAAGAAAAGAGGTGGGGAAATACACTGTTTTTTCGGGGGAGGAGATTGCAGCTTCTAGGTCACTTCAGTGATCAACAGAGTACAAATAAAAGCTTAAACAGCCAAGGACCACCCTGGCATCTCCACTCTCTCTAACAATGTGTTATGGTATGCAAGACCATTTCCTCAAGACACCAGAAGGAGCTGCTAGGCAGAACTACAATATCATCTCAACATATGAACTTTAACACAGAAAGCTGAGAAATGCATTAAAATGCGAGCATTCTCTGAAGAGAAAGTAGAGTCCTATGAAATGCAGATTTTCTAATTATTTTTTTTTTAAAGGGTCTGGGGGGAGGGTATACCACTGTTATTAAAGACATTTTTCCTTACAAATCACAGCCCAGTTTCAGTTGGAAGTGACCTCTGGAGGTCATTTTGTCCAGCCCCCATGCTGTAACAGGGCCACCTACAGCCAGTTGCCCAGGAGCTTCATGTATTTGCATTTTTTTTTGTTTGAAATGAGGAGTTCTTATATAATAACATGCATTTTTTCCCCCATTATTGTCACAAGGCAAGGAGCAGTACCATACCTCTTAGGAAATAATCAACTGCCTGGCCTTAGAAATAAATATTACAGTCTCCTAGGATTGCATGAGAGACTGCAAAACTGGCAGATCACAAACCCTCACCAATTAGCTAATTCTATCAAATTCAGTAACTACCATAATAACAAAATTCAAAGAACGTTCTTAGTAAAATCAATACTTACTTTCTATAGCCTCCCTCTGCCAAAACCAAAGCAAGAGTCAATTTCTTGCATTAGATTTGCCACGCTTCAAGCAACATATCTTAGTTGCACATTTCCAACTGGCTTGGCCAGTAAAACCACTGCCTAGGTAGGCATTCAGGTTATGAAATTCGGTGTTTGTAATTTAAACTTAAAATCTGGTAGTGCTTGGCTTGTCACTAAGCACTGAAGAAGTAAATTCATCTTTATCTCCAATCAGAAAATTTCTTCAAGAACTCAAATGATATCATTTGGCATGCAAAGATGAAGTTTGTTTTCCATCAAGAGACGAGAAAAGGCAAAGGGATGAAACACTGCCAAGTAAGTTAAGGTGATTCTATTTCGTACTCATCTCTTTGTTTATATCATACCAAATGCTTAGGTATACTGAATCTTCTAGATCATGTGCATTTCTGAATAGATGTTTTGATAGACTTAAGATTAGTCATACACTATTTGTAATGACAGACACTTCAGTACGAACACATTTGCAGTTAAGTAAATTTATCATCTTCATTACCCTGTGAGTTCTCACATGAATTTTCTATCCTTCAGGAAACTCCAATCAGGAGATAACTCAAACTGAAATAATAGCATTCTGCTGCAAATTAGTCTAAATATCCAAATTAAAATCCAAGCCTGCTGCAGTGTATTTTTTTTTTTTTGAAGTTAGATTTTCAGATAAACCTATTTAGATTCATTGAAATTTTCTCTAATTTCAGAAAGATAAAAGAGGCAACTTAATGAACAGGAAGTTCCACCTGAACACGAGAAAGAACTTCTTTCCTGTGCAGAGACCACACACTGGAACAGATTCCCCAGAGACAGTGTAGAGTCTCCCTCACTGGAGATGTTCCAGAACCATCTGGATGCAATCCTGTGCCATGTGCTCTTGGATAACCCTGCTTGAGCAGGAAGGTGGGACCAGATGACCCACTGTGGTCCCTTCCAAACTGACCCACTCTGTGATTCTACACTACCTTTCTCCATTTTTTTCTAAGATTTTACATGCATTTTTTCACCACCAATTGGTATTGGGTAGCTATTGTTTCGTTTAGCTTGGTGTGCTTTTTTCACAAGAAGGGGATTATTTGGGGGGTGTTGTTTGTTTTTTTGTTGTTGGGTGTTTTGGTTTTTTATTTAATGGTAGACAGCTTTGCATTACTTCTATAAGAGAAGTCCCAAAATCCCTTCAACTTTATTCTTATTTTTTAAAATAGCTACTCGTACATGAAAATTCACTACTGTGAAACATCCCTTGAAACATCCCTTTGGCATTTAAATTAAAGAAGTTGCAAATCCTAATGTAAACAAGTAATCCAAAATTTTCTAAAGTCAGTTTGGCATTTTTTCCTTATTATTACACTTACACATTAAATGTGTAAACTTTTGAAAATGCCTGAAGCTATAAACCAGAACCACATCTTTCATA
The DNA here is from genome assembly GCA_013398015.1 of Oreocharis arfaki. Taxonomy (NCBI): domain Eukaryota; kingdom Metazoa; phylum Chordata; class Aves; order Passeriformes; family Paramythiidae; genus Oreocharis; species Oreocharis arfaki. The sequence goes on from VZRR01013896.1 coordinate 389,398, forward strand.
CTAACTGTCAGATATAAAAGAAATAACTGCTGATCACTCCTTGGCTCTCCAGTCAAGAAATCAGATGATGGGTGGGAATGAGGGAGTCTCAGTTGGTGTGATATTGCTGCCAGTGCAGCATTGTGGTAGTGATTGACACAAGTTGTTCTTCGACCCTCAACAATCCCTCAAGAGAAGGGTTCTCTGAGAGACCAGGCAAGGTAGGCAGCCGCTTAATTTCCTCCATCTCCAAGGCAACAAAAAAACCTCAATGATGCCCTTTTGAGACCTTGACACACCCTCTCCTGAGGTTGTCCCTGGAAAGGATACACAGTCTCTGGGCCAGTCACAATAGGATGTTGCAGCCATTCATTTATGGTCAGGCTGATTTCAATCTCCAGCGGAGTCTGCTGTTGGGATTTCCATCACTCCAGAAATACAGCTGGGTTCTGCCCCTGCATATGTTGATGGCATTAGGGTTCACTGTGCACCAGTATTGACTAGAGACTTATACTCCGGTGAGTCCAACATTCCAGGCCATGGGATCCACACAATCCAGTAAATCTGGCTGTCCCTCTCCTCAACCAGGCAGGGCCCCTCTAATACTGATCTCACAGGATTCTCCACTTATTTCTTGTAAAAGTGGATTAAAACTTCTCTTTATAGACTCAGAAGTAAAATCAGCCTTTCCACACTGCCTGAGAAACTGTCCACTGGAGCAGGAACTTTCCATCACACTCCTCAACTTGCTTTTGCTATTCCCTATAATTCATTAACTTGTGCCTCTAGGTTGAGGTAGGCTTTCCATCTCACTTCCTCACACCCTGTCAGTGGTCCCGCAAGTAAAACCACAGGGTGCCTTGTGGCCGTAGCTTCTGTATCATCTTTTGAGCCGAAGGACACCTGCAGTCAATCACTGAGGTACGAGCCCATAGGTGGGGAGCTGGACGTATTTCCTCTGAATTGCTGGAACTCACAGGACAGTTTATCACACACTTTCTCCACAGCTGAGATGAGGGAGGAAGAAATACTGTCATACATTCATATTCCTCAAGCTGGTGAACGGCTTCATCCACTGTTGTTGCCGCACTGTCTTTCCAGACTAATGTAGCCAGTGAGTTGGTATGTGACAGTGAGGCACTCTGTACAAATTTCTGCCACGTGGATCACATGGATTGGACTTCATCTGGATCTGTGGCTGTGTGTTGTTCAGGCCATAGTAAGTCATCTCTCACAGGGCTAATTCCCCTAGTTATTGGATACCTTTCTCTGTGCAGTCCATTTTCCTGGGCAACACATAATATCTTCCTTAGAAGGAAACCCCTCCCTCATGATTGACAGGATCACCTCCAGAGGTTAAAGACTTGAGTCACTTTTCCAATTACTTTGTCAATGCCTGCTTCCCTAGAAAGTGATCCCAGCTGTTTGTCTTCTCTACCGTCTAATTTCAAACTGCTAGCCCAAGTATCTGAGCATTGGAGCAGCCAGGTGCTAACACGTTCACTGGGATGATAGCTGAAATCCTTTTGTATATCCTGCAGCTCACCCAAGGACAGGGAGTGGTGTTTAGCCCTTGTTCTGTCTCTTCCTCCTGTTCCTTCTTTGCCCTCCTTGTTCTCCATTACTAAAGAAGATTATGTTTTTTTGCATTGCCCATTGTTTATCGGGACAATGACAGCAGAACATGCTGGTTCTTTGGCTCAGCTCCAGGGACTGTCATTGGGGATGGAGAAGCTGCAGGGCCTGTTGTCCTGTTACCAGCTCCAGAGACCTTCTCTTCCCTTGGACGGTGCTGATTAGCATTGAGCAAGGCTCTGCAGGCCTGGGCCAGGCCCCAGCACGTTGCAGAGATTTGTGTGTGTATCTGAAATTGCCGGATTCACTTTTCCCAAATATTTTGCTAGTTATTCCAAATTCTGGACTTATTCAGGTGCAAAGTTCCAAAACACTGGAGGCACCAACTGTCCTAGGTACTTCCCCATACTATCCCACAGACCCTGCTACTCGTAAATATCCAGCCTCAGGGCAGATCTCTGGCTGATGTTTTTAATTAGTTCTTTAACCTTAAAAAAAAACCAGAACCATGTGCAGTAATGTGCTAGTTCCTAGCAAAAAGGACCAAATTTGTCTCAAGGATATTAAAAAAATCTTTTAAATTCTCAAAAGCTACATTAATCAGCCTGGAGGCAAAAAGGGACATATCTCCTCCAAAGGTTGCCCCTCCAAGGAGAAAAAGCAAAAGGTGTTATTATTAATAGTTCCCAATATGTGAGTCCTGGTATGCTGAATACATGTACCAGAGTAGTTTCATGCCCAGCAATGCTATTATAAGACCTTCACATCACTTTTTTCTACTACAAAGTGTAAAGTGATAACCCTTAGCTGAGGCCCCATGGAGGGTGAACATCACCACACAGAAGAAGTCTTAACCCTGAGAACAAGCACAACTCTGATAGCAAATAAATCAACATTGTGACCAGAAACTACTAAACCTACACAAAGAATGCTTACAACAAATTTGTTCTAACATGTTCTGGTCAGATATCTCATTCTCTCAACCCTTTGATCCCCATACTGGGGGTCAAAAAGGACTGTCATAGTTTAACCTCAGTCAACAATGACATACTTTGCAGTCACTCACCTGCCCCTCCACCCCATCAGTGGAATGGGGTGGAGAACAAGGAAAACAAAACTAAAAGTCATGAGTTGATATAAAATCAGTTTAATAATTGAAACAAAATAAAATATCGTTGTAAAAATAATAGTAATAATGATAGTAATAAAAGGGAGAGAGACAGATAAAACCCAACAAAGGCAAGCAATGCACAACACAACTGCTCACCACCCACTGACCAATGCCTAGCCTCTCCCTAGGTAACTCCCACATATGATATGTATGATATTCTGTGGTATGGAATATCCCTTTGGACAGTTCAGGTCAGGTGAACAGGCCATGTTCCCTCTAAGCTTTTTGTTCACTTTCTCACTAGCAGAGCATCAGACATGGATAATCCTTGATTTTGGGGAAGCACTATTTAGCAACAAACAAAACAATCAGTGTGTTATCAACCTCATTCTCACACTGAATCCAAAACACAGCGCTGTACCAGCTACAAAGTAAAAATTAACTCTATCCCAGCCAAAACCAGGACACTTCATACTGTTTATATTAATTTGTTCAATCTCAGTAGTAAGTATTTAATCAATCATGTAATCTCTTTGTGACAAAAGCCACAGAATACATCAGAATATGGACTGAGGTAGGCTGAAAAAAACTTCAAAGGTAAGGCTTGCATAGGTTTGGTTGTTTGACAGGTACAGGATCGGCCCTGGCAACAGGAAAGTCGGAACAAGTTCTGTTTGGAAGGCACTTGGACTGGCCGTACCTGAGCAATGAAGCAAATTGTGCCAAAAAACCAGAACTGATGGGTCCCATGAGGGACTCCTCCTGTGAGTGACAGTTACCCACATCCTGACCTGGCCCATGGACTTGCTTTCCCAGGATTAGGATCCTTGAAATGGCAGAGATTGCTGAGGCTCATCTATTTCCAAGGCCACTTCTCTTTGATAATTATTCACATGGGGACCTCTGATATCAACAGGGGAGACCCTGAGGTGACCACAAACTCTGAACACTCAAGTAAAGAGCCTGTGGACCCAGACAGGGCTTCCATTCATCCCATGGCCAAGGAAAATATCTTAGTAAGGAGCAGAAGTTTCCTACAGCTGATGAACCTCAAGATCCAACTAAAGACAGGAAAATCCTCTATATTTGCAAACAGGTCTTCTCATAATGTCAGCCAATAAGGGTTTCAGTTCACCAGCAGGTAAGTTCTAACTTACTGTCTAACTTGATTCAATATTTAAAATTTTCTAATTTTAAATTAACAGATCTAATTCCAGATTCATATGCTTGACCAAGGGGAAAAGAGAGAAGATTGCAGTAGCTAGGAATTAGAATACAAACAGAATTAGGATATTCCATTTCAAACTGCTTTGCATGTTCTTATACTCATTTCGAATCAAGTCCTGCTTCTTTAATACTGCTGATTGTGCAAATTCACTTTGCACCATCTGCATTTTCTACTTTTATTTAGAAAAAAACATTTTTTTCATTTGAATGATCTTTTTAATGGGCTAATTATAAATATAAAAATTCAAATTCAATAGAAAAAGTACAGATGGTTAATCTCAAGTTATAGAGACCTTAATTTCATTTTCTATAAATAAATTATTAAAAATGTTTTATAACACTGGACATGCAGTAGTGCATTGATTTACATGAAATAAAAAAAAACTTGTTATAGCTACCATTTTTAAATGTAATAAATTATCATAGAAGACAATTTATCAAAAGTAAAATTTTTTCTACATTAGACAAATTAAAAAAAAATACTATTCAGCATGTCAGCAAATCTGATCCTTCTGAGATCATGCACAAAGGTTAAAGTGACATTTTATTACCTAAGTCTTATATCCACATTTTGGGACAGCTCCCCGCAGAAGAAAACAAAAAAGATAAGCCTGTTATATACATTTTAAGATCACATTATTACAATTTATGTTCTACAGCAATGTGAAAAAAGAAAAAAGATTTATTAATGAATATACTTCTTCAATTTCATGTGTCAGCATTAGGTGGGGTGCGAATTTGTAACTCATCTCAAAGATTTATTCTGAAACTACTGTCATAAGTTAAGTCCAGACTGAATGTAACTTTTATTTCTTTTGACATTTGCTTGATACACAAAATTACATTTCAGGAACAGTCAATCCAAAGACCATATTTCTGTCACTGAAATCACGTCTTTTGTTGGAACTTCACTTTTTTGCTGAGAAAGTATCCCAAAAAAAAAAAAAAATATTTGCTATGGCTCTGTGAATGCCACACAAGTCTTCTGCTGATTTGATCACCAAGTTTTTAATTTGGAAAGAGCCAAACTAAAAGTTCAGCATACCTGTGAATACATTGGACACACAAGAAAAAAAAAAACAGCCAACAGAATCCTTAAGAGAGCATAGTATATTTCTTACATTTTAATCTCTGTGGAATAACAGGATCCAAAAGAAAAGCTGTAACATTCCAATCAAAAAAATAGCTACAAAAATATTTCATAAATTTTAGAACTGAATACTTTCTCTGGACACATGGAAAAAACCGTATGGTGTGTCAATTATCTTGGGTATTAAAAATTTCCTGAGTTTATTTTCATTCAAGTTTGTCTCAGCTACAACATGTAGTCCAGTATAAACCACTGTGATGTTTCTCTGTTAGCTAATTACACTAAAGGGACAATAAAATTAAAAGGTTTTGAGGCCTATTAATTTATAGAAGGAGAGTAAACTTATACTTCCATATTTGGGCCTCCTACTGCATTGAGAGATGGAAAGAAAGGCTGTCTCTAAAGCAGCACTTGCAGCAGAACAGGCAAGGAACTCCTCTGGCAGATACCTCTCCATCCCACCAAAGCACAAAAAAATAAATGCAAAGAAAAAGAAGCGATACTACTCTGGGTCATCCCATCAGTGAAAAAAAAAAATTAAGATTTAAGAGCTTCTAATAATTTCTCATTAGACTGTTGTTCTGCTTAGCATTCATTACTATAATACCATCTACCATACAGGCTCCCTCCTTTCCAGATCCTTCTCCAGTCATTGAATAATAAATATATATGTATATATACACATATATATATATATTTTTATAAAGCCCCAATTAAGCCTCATAAGCAGGTTGAGGGAGGGGATTCTGCCCCTCTGCCCTGCTCTGCTCTGCTGAGAGCAGAGCACCTGCAGTGCTGCATCCAGCTCTGGGCTCCCAGCACAGGAAGGACATGGAGCTGTTGGAGCCAGGCCAGAGGAGGCCACCAAGGTGATCAGAGGGATGGAGCAGCTCTGCTATGAGGAAAGGCTGAGAGAACTGGGATTGTTGAGCCTGGAAAAGAGAAGGCTCTGGGGTGACCTGATTGTGGCCTTCAGTACCTGAAGGGAGCCCACAAGAAAGATGGAGAGAGACTATTTATAAAGGCCTGAAGTGACAGGACAAGGGACAATGGCTTCAAATTGATGGAGAATAGGTTTAGTTTACATAGTAGTGAAAAATTCTTTCTTGTGAGGGTGGTGAGGCCCTGGCACAGGTTGCCCAGAGAAGCTGTGGCTCCCCCATCTCTGGAAGTGCTCAAAGCCACATTGGATAGGGCTCTGAGTAACCTGATCTACTGGTGTCCCTGCCCATGGCAGGGGTTGGAACAAGATGATCTTTAAGGTCCCTTCCAACCCAAACCATGCTGGGATTCTGTGATATTCTTACAGCAATCAAAGTGTTCCTAATGCATGCTACTGCTCAACACTTCATTTTCAGTAAAATTATGGTCAATTAATATAATTTCCTAATAACACCTTCATTCAGCAGCTCTCTTTTCACACTAGAACTTTCAGATGTGTGTTCTCTTACGCCTCTATTCCCTATTGACATTTATTTGATCTCAAGTTCTTTATCACCCAGATGAAATTTTAGAATTCACAGATGGATTTTCTCCATCCACAAGTCACACAGAACCAAACTTAATATTTGATAGTGTCTCTGAGGCTGGGGGAAAGAATGAATGTTTCTCTCTTTTCCCTGAAATATCACTAACAAAATCACCAAATACAATTGTGGTCAGATTAGGTGAGAAATGGTAGAAGAATAACATGTAGGGAAGCTGTTCTCCTACCACTGCAGATGCTTCCTAGGTAAAAAAACAAGGACCTTTCCAAGTTAACTGAATTCTTGTAGGAAGTAGCTGATGTCTCACAGCTGTAAATGGAAGTTCAAACAACTAAGAGAAGTGTTCTCCTGACCCATATGGGGATGAGAAAGTAAAAATCTGTTTTCCTCCCTTGAGAAGATAAACTCTCTCATTAAATAGGTTGGCCTTAAAATGCACCCAGCCTATAAAAACAAGGTAACAAGGGTCTCGTTTTGAAAGAAAATTTATTTAACACTGGGGATTTGAGTACATTACAGGTAGAGATTTAGGGGTTTTTTTTCTCCTCTCTATACAGCTAAACCTCATATTTGTGACATACTACAAAATTATTTTCTGTGCTGAAAAGACTTCTGTTGAGCCTAGAAATATCTTAAAGCTATATTCCCTAAAATCTATCCAGAGATATAAAAAACTACCATACTTTGTACTTTCAGACCTTCTTCCATTATTTCCTCTTTGACTATTTTTCCATTATTGTGACTGACAAAGATTAAAACATTTTGAGTACATTAAAGAAAGATCTTATTCAAATATTGAACTGGCTGCTACTTATTTCCAAACTAGAAATGGGTATATGGATATTTTTCATCCTCAAACTGATCATGAAAACAGACTGGAAGTTTAATGACTTCTTGCTATTGGGAAAGACAAGAATTCTTCTTTCTCTGCATGCAGTTAAAATTTATAGAGAGCTGGAACACAGAAATTTAGCTTTTTTGCCGAGTGAACAAGAGAATAACTATCTCAATTTGATCACAGATATATAAAGTAGCAGATGCTTTACTTACTGGATGTAGGTGTGATCATATCATGAAAAAAGTCCTTCTAAACATTACAGTGTACATGCACACAATAATCTTCAGATGATCCCAGTATCAACACTTTTAAATTACTCATGCTGTAATCAAAGATCCAAAAATCACATTATTTCATTTCTGAAACCTTCATATCACTACAATGTAGAAGAACTCTATTGTATGTACCTTAAAAAAAAACCAAATAAACAAAATCCTCCAAACCTACACCGCACACCCCACAAGACTACACAGAACTTCAGTTAGTGATAAAATGGTGCACACTGAGCTGCAGCTTTAATTAGAAGCCATTCTTAAGTTTTACTACATCACAAACATGTACAATTGGTACACAGAAGCAAAAGGGGAACAAAGTCAAACAGCAGCTTCACATATGTAAGCAAGACAGAGAGGATTTCAAAATGAACATGGAACACAAACATGAGTCTTAGGTATTCAGTGTAATCCCCAAAATATGCATTTAAATTGAGAAGTTGCACGTCACCGACTTTTGCTAAAAAAGCAACAGTTTCTAACTTTTCCAGAAGTGCATAGTGGCTTAGGCAGTTGAAATTTCACTCTTATTAAGGGCACACATTTACTTCTCTAAAATAGGGTAGCTGCTAAATTTCAATACTGGATATATTCTTAATGAATTCTAACAAAACAGAAGTTTATACACATTTTTATGGATATAAAATTAGGAACAAAACCCCCAATGCTTCACATTAATAGTGGTATTATTACAGGGAGTAAAGAAAACTTGGTTTTAACTCAAAGCACCCAAGTGCCAGCACTATATTGAGACACATCATGAAATACTCTTGGACGAACTCCAAGATTGAAAACCACCAGAAAAGCAATTGAGTGTTTAAGAGTTCATCTGTCTTTCTGACATAGTATGGATTCAGTCCCACCAGATGAAAATGTCCTGGCAACCTAAGCAACAAACCAGAAGCCCTAGTTTTACTCTGTCAGTAAATAAATGGAAATGTAAAATTTTATGTCATTGTCCAATTTTGACTTAGAGGCCAAAGAAAGATATGAAAAATGTAATATTTTTAATTGGTGCTATATAACCATAATTATCCTAAAAATATTACATTTATTCATAAAGATTTTGCTCTCTAAAAAATTATTAAATACTGGGATATATACAAAGACTGCCAGACAGGATATGCCATGGTAAGAAATACAAAAGAAAAAAAAGGGGAATTGGTTCCTATACTTATATATTGCATATTTCCTTTATTAGCACCAGCCTATGAATCAGCCTTCATTACTGTATGAGTAGAATTAATTCCTTAAATAGCAGCAGGGATTTAGTGGTATCTTATAATTCCTAAACCATATGATATACCACCCTAACGTATCTTGAACAAAATTTGATTATACAGCTCTTTTGGAAGTAGCAGCAAGTGCATAGCTAAAGATATACCACCTTATAAACATTCAGCTGTTTGGATTTTTTAAATTTCTTCAATATTGAAATGAATGGCAATATGGAGAAACAAAATTCCATGTCACATCATAGGGAATTTATTAAAGGTCATTCTAAGCAGACCTCTACAAAGAATATCCATATGTTTACAGCCTACTTAGAGCATCTAAATAAACATTTTTAGGGTTTAGAAGTCACTTTATAGAATAAGTTCCAGTACCAACTCAGTTGAATGCAAATTCCCTGTACGGGAGAAGCAAGAACATGACTTCAGGCAATACAGTTGTTTGATTATATTTGTTGTTCTTACTCTAAAAATTCCTTGCTTTCAGAGGCCTGCCCCTTTTTCACAGTTCAGTTCAGATTAAAATAGTTTAAAGAGAAAATGAAAAATAATTTTAAAATAAGGTACTTCAAGAAAAAGAATCACTAAAAAAACTTTGCAAAAGTCACTTTCACTCTAAACAGTAACAAAATTGCTAAGAAATGCACATGGAATCCAGTGCAATTTATAGCAGATTAATTAGAGTCAAAAGAGAAAGAAGTGGCCAAACGTATTAAAGTACCCAGCTACTGAAGTATTACATAATGAGATTCCGAAGCCAGTTCCAAAAAGGTTTTTGTTTTTTTTTTTTCTTTTCATGTTTCATAAGTACTTCAAAAGCTCTCAGAAGCACACTATTTGAAGGGTTTGCATCTATGGTAAAGAAAGGAATTTAAATACTCTTTATTCAACTATTTCAGATGTCATAACAACTGATAGAATGCATTTCTAGTCAATTTTTAAGAAGGAATGAGTTATAAATACTAGAGAATATGTATTTATTTGCTACCTTTGGTTTTTTTTCAAGTATTAACCTGAGTCTATTTTTGAGTCTACTTTGATGACTGTCCTTTCAAAATCTCCTTGGTTTTCTTTCCTCAACATAGCAAGCAGCAAAATTAAATCCAAAGAAGTCTCGGTATCTCTCAGTCCTGTGAATTCACACATACAAAAACACCCTACCAACCACTCCCCATAACACCAACCAAACAAAATCGGCACACCAAACAATGCCACACAACACCGATTCTGCCAAAATAAACTCTACCAAGCCATGAATTTGGCTCAAGATATAAACCTGTGCAGAAGAAACTAGGCAGCCACAGGCTTCCTATCAGAAATCACAGAATATGCTGTTGGAAGGGACCTCCAAGGATCACCAAGTACAACTCCTGGCCCTGCACAGGACACTCCAACAATCCTGCCCTGTCTCTGAGAGCATTGTCCAAATCATCCTCAAGCTCTGGCAGCCTTGGGACTGTGACCACGCACTGGGGAGCCTGTTCCAGTGCCTGACCACCTGCTTGGGGAAGAACATGCTCCTATTACCCAAATGCTTGCAGCTGAGCATCTCCTGATGGCACAGGCCAAGGGCAGCTCCCACCATATACAGCCTGTGCCTATCAGGCCAAGCTGCAAAGCCTGGCAGACACCAAAGCGCAGCCCAATCAGCAGGGTGAGCTGCCCACTCAGACATGGATGTTCTGGTTACCACATTGTCCCATTCCTCTACAATACCTCAGGGATGTAATACTCTTTTCAACCTCATTTGTTCAGGCCATCCTGAATGAATCTCATCTCCCTGGAAACTGGAGAACACCTGTGCCACTGAAAACACTTACCGAAGCATTAGTGTTTGCTGTACACACTGAAGGCTTACACTGTTATCTAAACTGCACCCTTTCTGTCTGGTTAAAGAAATGCCAATGAGGATAAAATTTCCAAGAGTGTGTAAATTGGCACAGATCTTTATCAGACAGGGACTTGACATCCTGCTTTCCCCAGCAGGAAGTTCCCGCTTCCCTAGTCCTGGGTCCTTATTCCTGCTAAGGAACAACAAGGGTGAAAGCAGCTTTACTGGGTTATGTCCTTTCACCCCAGGGTGAGGGACAAGGGCAAAGAGCAATGGGAGAAGCTTTCTTGGCTTTCCCAGAAGGACAACAAAAATCATTGAAGCTACAAATAGTATAATCTTCTGAGAGAAGCAAATCAGCAACTTGTGGTCTGAATCTCTAAAGCAGTATGAAAACATCTTAGTACATGGTTTGAAGCCGAAATTTCCAGCTGGAGTTCTGTAACCTTTAATGTTTCTCATTTTATCAATATTATAATATTGAAAAAGCTAAAAGTAGTGATAGATTTCTATAATTAAAAAAAAAATTCAATCAGTAAAGCAGAAAATTCTTCACTACTTAAATTTCACTTTCTTTAATGATAGTTTTTTCGTATTAGTTACCCTGCAGCTTTTACTACCTGGTCTCATCAGAACTGGTCAGCTCAACAGCTGCAGGCTGAACTATACTACAAAATAAACCGAAAAAAAAAGATTAAATTAGCATCTAATCTCCTTTTAAGGTGAATTTCAGTTTTATAGCTCTTAATAACTAGAAATTTTTTATTAAATTCAGAAATATATTTTCAGCCTTGAAACTCCTTGATGGATCAAAGAAAAATGGAATCATTTTTCCACACAAAAAAGCTCAATATAAAAAACAAAAACCCAAACCCTAATAGAAACTTTGCACCAGCCAATTTTATTAGATTAATGCAGTATGACAAATCAATGTAATATTCTCATATTTACAGCTTATAAGAGAGATTGGTTGTTCAGCTATGTAAGTATCATTTGCTTGGTTGGGATTCTTTTCCCTTCACCCTCCTTCCCTGAATTCATGTTTTATGCACTGCACACAACAGAAAAGCAAGGTGAGCACAACCTTTTTAAGATTTTTAAGAATTTTAAGAAGCAATGCACAGAAGTGATGCATTAACTCCTTGTGTCCCTTGTTTTCTCTATTCAGTGCTTATAGGTAACAATTTCTGTGGCCCATTAATCCTAAGAGGACTTAAGCAAAGGTAAATTCTGTAGTTCTCACCTGGAAGCATTATATGAGCAGTATTTTAACTACAAAAAAGACTCCACAAAAATAGACACCCAAAGTAAAGATCTGAGAACTGGGCATGGATTTTTCCACAAAGATATACGCTTCCTTTCATTTGGTGTCAGCCTCTTCTTTGTTTTTTCATTTTCCTCTTAAAAAACCCAGCCAAAGAAAAAAAGAACCAAAACCAAACCAGTTTTTCAGCTTTTCCACAGGAGGTTCTCAAGGTATAAGTTTTTTACAGTCGTGTTTAAACTACTAAAGAACTCATCATAAGGTAGTTTATGTTGTAAATAGTTATATCAAAATAATTACACTGTTCAACAAAGTAACATGTTAAATTTAAACTCAGCAATAAAATCGCTAACCTTTCCTTTTCAAAGGAACACAGAGGTCTATTAAAAAAACAAACAAACATAAAAAATTGGGGTATTTGAGTCAAAGTTTGTTTATGTAAAAGATGTCAAATGACACTACATATAAACAAATATATTTAGAAGCTTTAAATCAAAACCACATGATTTATTACAAGTTGTCAACTGTTAACTGGCTCTTACCAAACTTTTTTGACATTATGACTTATTTTTAAGTTGGGAAAAAAAAAAAACCAAAAACAAAGTAAATCTTTTTATGACCATTGTAGTTTCAGGCTATAGAAACTAAACCCATGTTTGCTAATTTTTTTTTTTAGCCCAAATCTAAATATTTTCCACAGAAAAAAAAAGACATAACCACTCCCTTAAATCTCCCCTGATGTTAAAGGCATCTTTCATAGATTTAAGCTGATCAAAGCACTTTACACCATCCAGGCATGCTGTAGCTTCCTTACATTACAGAAATTTTTTGAAAATACACAATCTCTAATTTCCTTTCCAATTGAACCCTCAGAATCACTCTGGGATACTCTTGAAATGTAAGATGGAAATGTAAATGTGTAACATTTAAGAGATTACCTTTTTTGTAAAAGGAAAAAGACCCCTCAGTTGTGGACAAACAAGTAATTACGTTTTTCTGTAAAAATCTTAATTGTACATAGGCTTTTTGAAAAATTATATGGAATTGTTTGCATAGTGCTTCAAATGTAAACCTTGTTTGGACAACTGTGATATTAAAGTCTGTTTTTAAGAATTTACCTCAAGACTTTTCATAAGATACTGTTGATACTGCACTTATTGTTCTGAAATGTTTCCTTTCTTCACTGAGGAAAACTGGCAATTCAGCACTCCAGCAAAGAGCATTTCTTTGCAACAGACTACAGAAACATGCTCCAAGAAAACACATTATGCAAATGCTGCACAGCCTAATCCATATTTTATAACTACAGGAATAAGCAGAATATATATGCTAAACACTCTTGAATGTTGGCTTCCCCCATCAAACTACCTGCATTGTTCTTCTTAAGGGAAGCAATGCAGACATTAATACAATTGTGCCAACAGAACTCATGGCAATCAACTTGCATTCTGAAGGCATGGGATAGTTATCAGTTAGAGATCCAATTACATAGAAGACACCACATTCAGCTATAAAATATTTCATGCATATTTACAGGGTTTTTTAAGCAATAAATGACTCATCTGATTTAACTAGCTTTGATGTTATGATTCTGTTAAATTAAAAAATGCTCCAGTTCTGCTTGTTACTCCCTTGCTAGCTATGACATGCTGCCACCAGGCGGAGATAATTTAATAAGAAACCTATTTATGTACAGAGACAGTGGGAGGAACTTCATAATATAAAATTGTTACTGTAAATTAACCAATGAAGGAGGAAAAAAAGAAAATCCCTGAATTAACTACTTAACTTTGTACTTTCTATCTACCACCAACATTAACATATAGAGGGGCCAAAACTTGATAAAAAATATTCTGAAAAATCCTCACAGATTTGATCTTAGAAATTCAGAAATTCATATAGAAATTCATTACAAAGGCTCAGCAGCAGCCATCCAACCAGAGAACCAGTTCAAATACAAGCCTGCAGCATTACACTCTTCCACCGGTGTGTGTACGTGAATAACTTCTAAACACAAACAAAAGACAAAGTAATTTGAGGCAACTGGGTCAGAAGATCAGTTACACAGAACAGCTGCTTCTTGAATATATCCAACAGATACCAGACAAATGTAAGTTTTAAGTGATAGCAGTAAAAAGCACGATTGTCAAAGACAATACATGGCTGCTCTCTTTACAGAGCCAGATTACGGGAACAGCACATTAGGTCTGTCATGCCACTTGCACTGTTTCCTCATAATGCAATGTGTATTTTAAGGGAAACACAAACAGCTTTAGAAAACAGATATGAGCAAATACAACATTTGGACAATCTAGTAGAGTCATCCCACCCTTTCCATGTTCTACACTAGCAGTGCAATCCACTCTTAAGCACCTCCCTGCTTTAGATAACCGGAAGAACAAGTGTTCTTTCACCCCTAAGTCCTTGCTGGATGTAGATAATAGAGAAGAGAAGAGAAGGCTGAGAAAAAAGGAAGGCACTGTATCATCCATCACTTGACCCGCTGGCCATCTCCAGCCAAAGAGACTGCAGTACCTAAACCACGTCTTCTATGTAAACTTCACCCTCTTCCAAGGGCACACACCAGTAGATTCGCTATCAGGAAGATTATACAGAACTAGGTTGGTGGAGAAGTTCATAATTGGCTGCATGTCAAAACAAAATTGCAAGCACCAAACCTTCAATTTAGTTCTATTACAAATTGCATCACAAAGCGAAGCTGGAGATGGTTTCCCCTGGGAAAAAGGCCTGTTAATTTTATGTGTCTGTCTGCAGACCTACATAATTTTTCAGATCTTTAGTATTCACAAGAACTAAAAGTAGGCATTCTTTTCTTCAGATCTAGAATGTCACTCCTTACTCTTCATTGCACTTTTGATTTGGTTTTGTCCTTGAGTACGTAAAAAAAAATAATGTCATCTTCATATGTAGTTGCCTTAGAAACCCCTGCTTTAAATTCTTTTAATTTTTCATAGTATGTATTTGAGAGTATTCTTTTTAATTTGTGACACAGAATTTCCTCTCTAGTTAGAGAGAAAAGTATAAAATATATTGATATCATGAGAGATATGAAGTCTTTTTAATTATACTTTGTTACCCTTTTTAAAACATGTAATTGAGACATGGCAAGCAAAAAAACCACACCACAAGTATTTAAAGTTAATTCATTTATATTGCTCTAACACAAGATTTAATATGCCAAAAAATGAAGAATAAAGTAACAAAGTGAAGATTGTTTCAGAGGTGTTTTTAAAATCAATGCTTTATTTCTAAATTACAAGACTCTCACTGAATGGCACCTAGTGCCCAACCTGTTTAGGGAATACAGGTGGAAATCCTGTGGTTAGTGTTTCGCAAAAAGCTAAAGATTGTCTTCTAATATCGAATCCTTGATGAGATGTATCAACTAAGAACATATTAAATTGGAGTTACAATGCCATTTAATGATTTAATTAATTTAATTCAAATGCCTGGAAGAGCATTTGAACATGGAAACAGAACAGAACAGGAACAGAAACCAGGAGTTTCCACAAACTTGAGAACAATGAGGTTGTATTAGATACTAGAATAGTATGTATAAAAAGTTGCAGGAGAGGTTACATGGAAGCAGGAAGAAATTATCATCTTCTAAACTTACGTGAGCTCATGTACATCACAAAGTGTTATCCATATTTTCTGATGGAATACAAGGGTCCAAGGTTTATGATCAAACAAAACACATTCAAGCAATTACTAGGTGGTAAACAGGATTTAACAGAATTGGGAATAAATGACTGGAAAACATTGTCTTCCACAAACTATAAATACAAATAAATTATGTAGTCTGATATATACTTGGATATTTTGATATACTTCCAAATCGTATGAACTGAACATTAGTAGTGGCATAAGTTTCTTTCCCCCACTGATTACACTGATATATTAATCAGATGTATGCTATTAGCAAAATGTGACCAATATTGTATGGGGGTTTTTTGTGGTAAATCTTATAATCTAAATGACACAGCAATATAATTTTGAACAAAGCCTAAACAACTTTGATTTACATAGCAGAGTACTTACAAATAAAAGAAAAAAATGTTTGTTGAGTTACAAAATTTGGAAGTACATCTTGCCAATGATACTGCTGTTTCATAAGAGAGGATATGAAACATACCAGACTCTTTCCATTTGTCCTTTCTTTTCAAGGAATGTGTGGAACTAGACTTTGACATGTTGAATGTCAGTTATTTGCTAGCTCTATGATTCTCTTTTTTTTCTTAGGCAAAGTTGCTCCTACAGCATTAATTGAAACCATAAATAGAGCACATTTCAGAGAACATTTGCCTTTCTTATGGGTATCCAGACTTTGCTGACTGGAAAGGCCAGAAAAAATAGCTACATTGAAGAAATGAATGATACAACCATAGGGAAATGGCAGAAATTTGTCTTATCATTAATTATTTAAAAACATATACAAAAGTCACAAGTAAAATTCTTCTCTTCAAAGTGAGTTACTTTTTAAGGTCTCCTCTGCAGACAGTACAAATACTGATCATTTCATGTTTTCAGTTACAGTTTGGCAAAACTTACTTGGATATGACTTCTCTGAATACCAGATTCTTCTTTAAACATACCCAGAACAGTTTAAGTCAGTTTCCCAAAAAAGTTAATTCTTCAGTTTTTCTAATGGCCGTATTTTCTACTTTTCCCACTGTTTGAGAATTGCTACTTATTTTGTGACGTCAGAGAATTTAGAAACTATTCATTTTGGTGTACAAGGGTGGACTCTATATTTCAAAGCACTTGAGAACTGCTACCTATTTTTCATCTCAAATTTTGGACTTAATTATCACTAATCCATAATGAGAACATGAAATAAGTGAAAACTGAGATTCTCATTGCATGATAAATCATTGCATAGATTTTAGACACCTAAAATTCTAGAAAATTTCCTGAACAGATGTTAATAAATATAATGGATTATTTTAAGTATTAAATAAATTTCAATGTACTTTTTAATTTACAAAATACAGACTTATAAAAGAAATTTCAGGGTTTAATTACAAAAATAACTTAATCAAAGTACCAGCAGAACAGCACTTTTCGGTAAAAGATCCTAGTGTCCTTCTGCAGGCACAGCATTACAACATCACCCTCAAATCCATTTACACCCTTAAAATCACTTCATTTCATACATATATTTTTTAAAGTCTGTTCTATAGCAATTTTCTTTGCTGTTATAGACAGAAGTAATCTTAACATTTTTAGACTAAAGCTGCTTAGTCAGCTCAAACTCTTTTGTTCCTTCACCAAACACATATTTTACCTCTCTTTCCTTCCACTTGCCACTCTTGAATTGTTGAAGACTCCAAATATATCCCCCTCTCTGCTCTGGAGTAAACAAACCCACTTGCTCACATGTCCTGTTACCCTTTCTCATCTTCCATGAACACTTATTCCTAAAAATTAATTGAACACAATATTAAAACAACAGATTTCATTGGAACATAGGGAAATAGTGTAACTAAATAAAATTACTTACATTTTTCTGGTATATGAGACTATAGGCTGTATTTACACTTACAGCCTTGTGCAAGAGCAGCAAACCTGTACTGGCCAGACACCTTTTACACAAAAATACAGAATCTGCCAGTGAATCCTCAGTTTCATTTAAGATCATGGGATGGAAATTACCTGCTCATTCATTTTGGCTTCCACTTGCAATTCAAAAATCTTCCTATCATTACCCCTTGCCATCAGTTTTTCTTCACCCTTTTTAATAGCGCTTTCTCCTCCTTACACAGTCTTGGCATTACGATAATGACTCGAAAAGACCTTGGATTCGAGAACACATAGGATAAACTCAGAATGTGTTCTACCACCACTAGCAAGCTCAAGAAGAGTTACTTAAACTAACAGGAGGAAATTATGTGGGAGTGCTTGAGATTTCAGAAAGATCTGAGCTGTAAGTGTATAACTTGAGTTAGAGATGGTGTGCATATCAGATGGGAATTCTAGATTTTTTAATTTAGGTATCTGAAATTGGCTTTTTTCCTAAGGCTTACAGGTCTCCCACCAGAAGGGAGACAGAAAAGAAAGAAGGGGGTAGAGAGAGAGAGAGAGTACCACTCCTATCTTCTACCACGCACACTAAGTTAAGGACAAACAAATCCTGCTAGTGAGTCACAGCCACTGTTCTACAGATACAGAAAATTATGCATTACCAAGATAAAACATTCTGACTCGTGCATAGGGGGAAGCACTGCCTGAAGCCCTTTGAAATAAAACAGCACTCCTGTGTAAGGAAGAAATGATGGGAATGAGTGTGGGGGTGGCACAGAGCAGGAGGAGGGTCTGGGATTCACAATTTGCACATTACGTGTGAGTACTCCGCTCTGCATAGGCTGCACCGCTGGCAGTGTGTTGAGAAGTAACATTTCATTCCACAGATCTATCCTGAAAGTCTAGAATTTCTAGCTATGCAAAGACCATTTCCCTCTTAGCATACATAACTTATTTCACAGAAGTTAAGAAATGGTAGACTCCTCCACAACTTTCCTTGCATTTAAAAATTCACATATCAGTCTAGCTTGCTGCGAACCACTTACTGAAACCACCCATTCATACGATCCCAATTTGTGTTTTCCAGAGGGTGTTTTTGTTTGGCTGGGTTTTTACAGATGACAGTATAGATTTCCTCCTGCTGGTAAATTACTGACATGTCGCTGCACGGCTTCCTCTGTCTCTGCTCTGCCTAACAGGACATCTAAACCTTTCACTTGCTGCAATCTAAAAATAACAGTGCTCAAATGAACTAGTAAAACAAAATAATTCTGCATTTCATCAAAGCTTTATCGCCTGTCACCACTGTAAGAAAAAAACTGAATCCAGCCTCTTATGCAAGAAATTGAATATGACACCTGCTGCAACAGCCCCTTTTGTCTTCATTCAGTACCAGTATCTTCATGCTGAGCTCAACAAGACAGAATATACAAAAATACACCTTTTAAGAGAAAATTAAAGCAAAAAATGTCATATGTATACTAGAATTGTAGTTTGAATATCAAAAGATTTCTGCTGGGATAACTGATTTAAAATTTGGAAAAGAGAAGAGGTCTACATGAAGCTTCAAGAACTAATAAAAATACACAGTGGCTTTTAGATGTTCACAGCAAACCATTCGCATTTCGTTTGCAGAGGAAAATTTACCAAAACCAATATAGGCTAAACATAAATATTACATTATTGTAGCTTTGTGCAAACAGCCTGCAAACTTAAGAAAGCCCAAACAGTAATAATTAGCACATGCATGTCTGTGGGAAAGAAGGGTATCATTATCTCACTCCTCTAAACTGATTTTGCACTTCATTTTAGATAATCCCCATACTCTCTACTTCTCCAAATAGCTTTTTAAAATTTTTTTTCTTTCTTGTGATATCTTTTTTCTAACTAGTATCTCAAATATTATTCTAACAGTTCAAGAGAGATTTATTGTAGGGGTTTTTTTTGGGGGAGGGGGGATGGAGGGAAAGGGAAGGAGAAAACGGGGTATTTGTGTTTTGCTTTACACACAAGTGAAACAGAAGCTCAGATACTGAATGATATAACCCTTTATTGAAAATTACCTGTAACTGACCATAATTTTGTCAGATAACTCCATTATCCAATTATCTGGCATATTTTGACTTGAAGAATCAGCTAAGTATTTTTAGCTACCTAAAAATCCCTTCTAGAACTGATTTTTAATTTTCTTTATTTTTCAGTGGTTTTAAGAGCCTGAAGATTTTAGATACACAATGTACAGTACTTCCCTTTCATTTGAGGCTGTTCCTGCCTTTTAAACTAGCTCTTAACTAGTCAAGAAACAATGAACTGTATTTGTTACAGCTGACACATTCAGAAGTTAATCGCTGACATAGATTTGGCAGCTATCCCAGTACAGGAAAAAAAGAATGTATGGATTCAAGCTACTTTGCATTCTGGTCAGAAACACACACCAGCAACATGACAATGAACTTTGCACTCAAAAAGGTCCGTCTTTCAGAAGGCTGCATTAAGGACTGAAGATTAAATAAAACATCTTGTTAACCAATGTGACAGATTTGGTCTGTAAAAATCAACAATCAAGATTAAAAAATCAAGGTACATATTGCATGCAACAAACTAACCGCTAATAAAATTATAACTGTTCTTGTCAAGAAGCCTATTTAAACGTGAGAAACCCCCCCACATTTTCATTTAAGTAATAAAAGGGATACATTTTACTAAGATACCCACATAATTTTCAAGAAGTGTTTAAATGCTAATTAAAGATAAGAGAAACTAAAAAATTTCTTTTAAAGATCCAACTGAGTAGAGAAATTCAAACAATTCTATACACACACAAAAAAGTCCTTGTGTCTCTGAGCAAGCTGCACTGCCTTTCTGTATTGAGTTACTCCAGTGATACATGCTATCAATAAAAATAATAATAATAATAATAATAATAATAATTTATCTTGTTTGTGTTAGTGTAAGTTATACTTTCATTCATCTGAGTAGTTCCTACAGAAAGAGAGAAGCGTGGTCTTATTTTAACCCTGCAGAAGCCAGGAGGGGAGCAGCGCTTCTCAGCCCTCCGGAGAAGCAGTGCAGGGCACCTGTGTGTGCCTTTCCTGCCACCACCACAGCTGCAAGCAGGGAAGCTGCCCCAAACATTCCTTTCAGGGACTGAGTGTACACTGAACAGCATCCAAGCACCAGAATAGTTATATAAAAGTTATGTTATTGACTTTGAAGAAATAACTGTATATATATATATATATATATATCCATTTCAAAGGCACATCACCATTTTTCCAAGTTGTCTGGGGAAGAAGTGTAAGGATGAATATTCATAGATCAGCAGAAGGAGGTGGTGATTGATTTTATGAATTTATGAAATATGACTGGTTTAAGATATAAAAGATGCATTTTCAGCAGCCTTACATACAGGTTTAAAGCTTCTACTGAAATGCTGAGTTCATAGCTCTCCACACTGCCAATGGTTAAAACACAAAGAAATTCTGCTGCATTGAAATACGTCAATATGTGAGTTACATCAGTTTCTTGTACAAAAGTACAGCTGCATTCTCTGTACCTCTCTTCTCTTTACAATCCCCTTCTTGTTCTTCCACTGTTCTTTTCCAAGTCTTTTAGACCTGACTCTAAATAAATTATGCTGCTGTTTGTACAGCTAATCCAATTTACAGCAATAGATAACCTCTTGTGTGTACAAACAATGGAGGGGACACAAATTTTGCCCCTCTAATTACTCTGTTCTCCAAGTTGTGTTAAGGGATCAGGGAATGTGCATTCCAATCTACATTCCAGAGCCCTCCCCATTTCTACTGTGGTGATTAAAGAATCTACACAGGGTTGCACCAGCATTTGGTACCCTATATACCGCTTGCTCAAAACACTTGCTTAAGTAACATTAAATGTTTTAAAAAATTATCACATGATTGAATTAATTATTTAGTTATTTCTATATTTGAAACTAATATTACCAGTAATTAATTTTGCAATAGTATTTCAACGTGTTTGTGGATCATACAAAGACAGCTGTGTAATGCCATGTCACCTGTGTTTAAACGGAAACAAAACTCAGGAAGACAAAAGTAGGTCCACTTTCACTCCCAAAAGATACAAAACCTCAGCTACAGATATCCAGTCTGTCAAATGGGAGTTTGCAGGAAAGAAGAAAACAGCTTGGTCAGGCTTTGAACATATTAATATTGGCAGTATCTTTCTCACCCAGTTCCAACCACCTGAAGTGTTACCACTCCAGCATTCACAACCAGCTTAGAACACCAAAACAGCCTGGTTGGCCACGGAGGGAAAACAGTTTGGTTATTCAATTTAATTATTCAAAGAGATACATGCTCACAGCTCTTATTTCAAAACCACAAAAAAGTAATTTCTGATGCAGTGTCAGGACAGTGAGAAGGGGACATAAACATTTAAATACATGTCTTACAGGGCGTTTTCACCCTCAGTAGGGTGTTTTCTCGGCTTCATGCTGGGGTTTTTTTTGGTTTGTATTCCTCTCCCTTCCCCTCCCCCCCAATCTATTTTCCCACCAAAAAGAACATTTCTATTTTGATTCCTTGACTTCTTAAAAAGAACCACTGAGCATTCCCCTTGCTACTCTGCAGATTTAAATAAAGATTTCTGGGGGATACTCCTTAGGATTCTGAAGAAATGCTAAATCAAACCCATCAAACATTGAACCCTTGGCTTAGGGGAATTTCAGACAGAGCTCCTCAAATCAACATGCACAGCTCCAAAGAAGAACAGTGAAACCAGTTCACAATCAGTGCATATTTTCATGTCAGTTTTGACTCTGTATCTCATAAAATAAAAGCAGGATGACTGTTAAAGCACTGAAATGAAATCAAAACAGCTGGTTCAATTCTGGATTCATGATGGACTCCGACATTTCTCAAGTTTCTTTATGTTTCATTTCACATCAATTAAGGAAGAAAATATCCATAGGGGCATGACTTCACTCATGTTTTAATTCTTGTAAGACAGTAGTGGAAGTATTTTTATAATGTAAAGTCAAAAACAACAACAAAAAAACCCACTCCAAAGTACCCCCAAAACCCCATTCCAACAAAAAAAACCAAACCAAACCAAAACAAAACAAGCAAGTATTTTTTTTAGGTAGGAATTAAACCTTACACAAAGGTATTTCATGAGCAATTAAACTCAGACTGATAATACTTTTTTTTTTAATAAAAGTGTTTACTGTGAAAAGTAGCTTTTGCTTCACTGTGCAGTATTTTTTTTTACTAACAGCTGCTTAGAAAAGCTTATATTCGCATTTCTGCTGCTGTAGTAATTCTTCGTCATGGACACGTGCAGCTATTTTTAGGATTGATTTTCAGAAAAACCTCAGGTAACAGAATTTTAAGAGCAAGGATTGTCTCCCAGTCTTTTGAGTGCTACGTGAAACTCTGTGTGATGCTTTCATCAGGGAAAAAAGGGAAAGGGTTGTAAAGCACTGAAACAGACTTCCCAGGAAAGCGGTGTAGTCACCATCTCTGGATGCATTCAAAAAACATATGGATATGGCAGAGGACATGGTTTGGTTGTGAATGTGCAGTGACGCTGGGTCAGTAGGTGATATTCTTAAAGGTCTTTGACAATCTCAACAATTCTGGGATTCTGTGAATACACCTCCAGACTATGAAAACAGAACGCTTTGTTTTAGCAGCCCTACACTTTAAAAAAAGAAAAAAAAACAAAAAACAAAAAACAAAAAAAAAAAAAAAACCAAAAAAAACCAAAAAAACAAAAAAAAACCAAAAAAAACAAAAAAAAAAAAAAACAAAAAAAAAAAAAACCCCCCACCAAAAATAAAAATTCATTAGAACACCCNAACAGAAAACCACCACCCAAAATTAAAACTGCATTGAAAAACCCCCAAACAAACAAAAAAACAACTAAAAAACCCCAACAAACAAACAGAAAACACCCACCAATGACCAAGAAACACCTCTTGTTGGAGGAGAACACCAACCTTCAACAAACACTCAGGGTTCCTCCTCCCTATTGCTTGAGTTTCCCATCTCCCCCCGTTACAACAGTGGTTTTTTTAATCAAACTTTCATAAATGTAATTAGATAACGCAATCATTTTCATAAGTAAAACCAGAACATCACTGCAGAAACAGGATTTTCTACAGGCAGACAGATATGGATGTTACTTATTTAATATCTGCAGGTCACAGGAAATAGAGTTGGTGTAGTCATGAACAGAAATGTTTTTTCTGCAGAGCTACCTTGCATTGACTTACATGCCTAAAGACTAAGACTATCCAAAAACCGTTTAGAACACTCTTTAGTGAGCTTCATAGTCTGGAAAATAGTTACAAACATATTTAGGGTGTGATAAAGCAATAGCAACATTCACTAATCACACTAAAATAAAGTACGATTTCTTCAGCATACCTTTTATAATATCTACATGGTGATAAAGTCTTTCTTTTAACTTTCTGGTACAATCACTGGCTACAGTTATCTGTGCTGTTTTAAAAAGGGCACAGAGGAATAGAAATCAGAATCTCTAACAGAAGAAGGACTTTTCCCTTGAAAAGGACAATATCTGGGTTTGTTTAGTTGTGCTTGTTTGGGTTTTTTCTAAATCAGAAAATATGTAACTGAAAATGCAAAATACATGATTCACAGAGAAGTCTATTTCTTTTCATCACCATTTTTACAGGAAACAATAGTTTCCCCAGCCAGATCTGCTCTTTCATGCAGTAGATAAAGTGTTCATTCATGTACCGAGGACCACAAAAAAAACCAAACAGCTGTCAGTGTGACACAAAGGACTGCATAGAGTGAAACAGGTGATTCCTGAGACTTCAGAACACAGATAAGAATCTTTTGATTTAAACTAATGTTTGCAAATGATGCAGAAGTTTGAATGTAGGATCAAAATTGTTTTTAAAATTAGCAGCATGTACAAAAATCATGCACTCAGAACTCTATCATGCACTCACAGAACTGAAAATCACTATCATGACAGTAAACAGAATTCTCTAAATTTACTTTCAAGAATGGTAAAATCAGAGTAAGTCTACCATAAGAGTTTAGAGAACTGTATAGATTACATCAACTCAGAGAGTTCTCAAACCCAGAGAACTGAAATCAAATCTAAATTTGATACGTACATAAGCTGTATAATCCAAAGACATTGACAGAAATGCAATGCACAGGTGCTGGAGAGGATTATTTTGACTAAAACTGTTGAACCCAATGTGTGGAATTGCCATAAACTGGCACAAACCCGTGGAACATCTGATCGCTCAGACAGTGGCACTTACAGACCTGCAGGCATGACCTGAATACTGAACGTCTAAAGAACAATTTTGACCAGTGTCAGAAAACCACAGACAAAAACAAACAAAAACTCAAACGAAAATGAGCAATGAATTTTCATACTGAATTGTAAACTTCCCAACACAGTTACAGCCTGGGCTGCAGCTAAGTGTCTGTGATGATTAATTGCAATTTTTGCATATGTTCCCAGAGGGAGAGAATGAGATCAGTAGTTTACAATATTTACAGTGTCTTTGGATTTATCATTAAAAAGCACAAAGAAAAATATCCTTTTTGTCCCTTGCACTTTATCTCTTG
Source organism: Oreocharis arfaki (assembly GCA_013398015.1). Classification (NCBI taxonomy): domain Eukaryota; kingdom Metazoa; phylum Chordata; class Aves; order Passeriformes; family Paramythiidae; genus Oreocharis; species Oreocharis arfaki. Next base: position 414,452 of record VZRR01013896.1, read on the forward strand.
AATAGAGAACCTGGCACACCAGAACACCCCTTTCATTTCCAGTTCTTCCGTGCTCATGGGTTAGCCCCATGCTTTTTCAGCACTACTTATAAACATCCCCACTACTTAAATACACATAGAGCTAGAGCTTGATTTTCCTGTCCTTCATTGAATCAAAATTCCCACATACTCACATGGGATTTATATTACTCCTGAAAGGTTCAATCAGACCCTGAAAAGTGCAATCAGTACAACCCCTGGAACACTCTCGACTTCAGTGGGAGTTCCGTGGCTGCAAGGTGTGCACAGCTCTGTTCACAGAACTCATCTCACATAACACCGTTTTCTTAAAATAAGAGAAAAAAAAAGTCTGGAGATGTAGCATTCATATTATACCACAGACTGTCTCCACTGGGAAAAGTCAGCATTAGCTTTTGCTAAACTCTGAAGTTCGGTATTGTTCCCCAACTGGGAAAGCACGGGAGTACATGAATTACTGCATTATTTATTACAGACAGCAATGCCCAGCTGAATATAATTAATCTTAAATTTCAAGATTAATAAGACAAGATTTACAAAATTAAAATTCAGGAACAAAAAAAAACCAAACAAAACCAAAGGAACAAAATTAAAGATTCTATTGCAAAATAGAATTGCCTCATACCAGATCATTCAGGTGATGAGCAAAAACCACTTTTAAACGTTGTGCAATGTTGCCTTTGCAATTCTCTCTTATTCCTAAAATAAAAAAAACAAATAAATGCAAATAAATAATTTAAGGCTGCATTTTCTAAGAACTGGTGCAGCCTCACTTCAAGTGCTGTATGCAGTTTTGGCTCCCCCAATATAGGAATTATATTGTATTAGAGAACACCCAAAAGAGAGCAGTGAGGATGGTGAAGGGTCTGGAGGGGAAGCCGTGAGAAACAGCTGAGGTCATTTGGTCTGTTCAGCCTGGAGGAGACTGAGGGGAGACCTCATTGCAGTTACAACTTCCTTGTGAGGGGAAGAGGAGGGGCAGGCACTGAGCTCTGCTCTGTGGTGACCAGTGACGGGACCCGAGGGAATGGCCTGAAGCTGTGAGGGGAGGTTTAGGTTGGATACGAGGAAAATGGTCTTCACGCAGAGGGTGGTTGGGCACTGGAACAGGCTCTCCAGGGCAGTGGTCACAGCACCAAACCTGACAGAGTTCAAGGAGCACATTTGGACAATATTCTCAGGCACATGGTTGCATTCTTGGGGTCTCCTGCTTAGGGCCAAGATTTGGATACCAGGATCCTTGTGGGTCCCTTCCAGCTCAGGACATTCTATGATTCTGAACCATCTTAAGACTAACAATACTTCTTCCCTCCTGTTCCTATGCTCCAGACTCACTACTTTTTTGGTCAAAAATTCATTTTCATCCTGAAGGACTGGTTTCGGGTTTTTTTAACCAGTCTATATTAATTTACTCATGTATCAACCTTTTTTTTCAAGTACCTCTGCTTTTTCCATATGCTCATCCTTGGGAATCATCTTTCTAGCAATCAAGTCCCTCTCAGCATTTATTTCACCAGGGTTACTGCTTGACCAGGGTTAGCCCCTACTCCCTTGTAAGGCAGAAGTTGCAACACTGATCATAGTGCAAAAGAGATACTGATGAACAAGGAAACTTTTTTACAATTGGCCTGGTGCAGATCAGCTTAAAATTCAAGTACTTCACATTACCATTTGTTAAATTAAGATAACTATCACCAAAAGGATAAGAAAGTAAAATGCTTTAAAAAAAATTAAGGAACTGACCACTAAGCAAAAAAAAGAGTAATTAATTCACTGGAAAGCCCATGAATATAAAGCATAGTTCTGAGTCCATCACGTAAGAGATGGGCAGCTTCTTTGTTATGTGCAATTATGAATGCCATAGAAGAATCAAGTAAGGAACTGGTATGACTCCACTACTTACAACACCGCAATTAAAGGACTGAACATTACTTTTTCAGACTTCTTTTTCTCTTGTGTAAGTTGTTGACACAGTGTACCAAGCAGATCAAAGTACCAGCAGATTTAAGAACAAATTCACGCAACAAAGATCTGCCAAGATCATTAAGGAAGATCACACAGATATAACCTGACATATCCCTGAACATTGTAGGTGCACTGACAGAAGTATCACACTCTTCTTGTTCTGCACTTACTTGTTTCTTTCTGACTCCTGCTTTGAGTCTCTGTTGAGGTCACTGGAGTACATCGATCTTTTTTCTGATCCAGTAAGCACATTAGTTTATGAGCATGGTATGTTCAAGAACTTTTTTAAAAAGTGTTGTATTATGCTACTCCAGAAAACTGGTCTCCAGTACATTTAATAAATCCCCCTTTGATAGCCTCTTCCCCACAAATAAACTACCCTGGATCTGTAGTTTATTCTGCTTTGACTAATTAAAATTAAAATGTCATAATATTAACACAATACCATTGCACTTTGCATATTTCCTGTTGCAATAAAAAAAAATCATTGTATCATCAGTTAAAAAACCTGTTCATAGTAAGAGGCAAGATTACCTCTCCCCTCCTATTCATATCCATCTGTATCACATCTTTATGTTTTTAAATACCTTATTATTTTAACCATGGACCTGAGTTCATGCAAGACAAATTCAGCTGCAGTACAAAGGTCGACAAAGTTAATGGGTTTGAAATTACTTGCATCTTGACTGAATCTGGTGCAACATTTTTTAGTAGCAAGAAAATTGCTGGTAATGAGTGTTTTTAATCTGAATTCATACTATGCTCCGAATGGCACCTCTTGGGCAAAGCGGTCAGGACAGTAACTTCTTGTGTGATTTCGAAGTATGAATTTTGGATCATAGCTATTCAAACAACTGGTATTCTTCCTTAGACTACAACTGAAATGCAAACAATCAGTTTAGTATTAGCTAATGGGAAACATTATCTTGAAAAGTTTCATTCGTATCCATATGAGTTATTCATATGCTACAGCTCTGACTATGGCTGAATTATGAGGTTATTCACTAACTTTTGTCCACTGTTTAGCAATACTACTCATAATTAGAACATTAAATAAAAACCAGTGCAGCCTCCTAAAGTCACAATATAAATTTGGGTAGGAAGAAAAATTTAACTCAGCAAAACAAAAATGAGCCACTTGTATTTCCCCCTAATTTTTTTTTTTTTCTGAAAGAGAGCCACTACATCTTAAATGCACATAAATTAACATATCAAAGATCCATGCTTTTTATGGAAATCTAGTTCTTGACGGAACTTGTATAGTTAAGAGGAAATTTATTTCAGTAATGATAGGCAGGACCACTGAAGAGGCCAACTAATCCTCCATAGTACCACATGCTGCTTCCCAATTGATGTTATCCATACAGAAACTGGATGCTTCAGACAAGATTATGCTTGGACCATGGAAACTGGTAGCAAATTACACCCCTGGTTGGTAGATCTCTAGGCTTGCCAAATAGGTTTCTGGAAGACTTGTTCTCTTCATCCTATTTGCAATGATCTTTATGCATCACATTAAAGAATGGGTGAAACCAAAAAACTGCATTTTTTCTTATCCACAAGAGGCAGGAAGCCAATAAAATATTTCAGTAGTGTTTGGCCCTGATTTTTAGCATTGTTCTTAAATAGGCAGAAACCATGTAATGAGTTTTTAGCTGATAACACTTTACTGTCTCCTTCCTTCCCAAATTAACCTACTTGAGACAGTAAAATAACTGCTTTTAAAGAACTGTCCCAATTGTCTTTCATGCAAACACAAACTTAAGTAAATGGAAATTCTCCTATGACTAGAATTAGTAGAGTTTGGCTACAATCATAGAATGGCTCAGATTGGAAGAGACTTTAAAGATCATCTCATTCCAACCCACTGCCATGGGCAAGGACATTTCCCACTAGACCAGGTTGCTCAGAGCGCCACCCAACTGGGCCTTGAACAATCCCAGGGATGGGACATCCACAACTTCTATGTGAAACCTGTTCTAGTGCCTCCCAAATGACAATATTCACAGTTATCTTAATATCTAAGAACTACAGTATAAATATCTCATTCTGCAGTAGATCATTAGACTTGTAGTTCAGGCTATTACTCCCATGCATTCAGTAATGATCCAGTTGCTAATGAACAAATGCAAAGAGAAATTCTGTTAATCATAATTTCCTAAACCATAACAGCAGCATAAATGGACTGTATTGCCTATCTCCATGCTATTTCAAAAATAAAAGCTAGTTACCTCCTGCCATTTCAAAAGACGTTTTCACATACTCCAGTGAACCCACTGAAATCAATGGATTCCTGCTAAGAACGAGCCTCTGGGTTAGCGCAACCAACAGTGCTTCCATGGAGCCACTCAAATGCAGGACACTCAGAGGCTTGGCAGTCTTGTGAACACAAGGATTTCTAATACTGTTGGTGCCTATATTCTCTGTGTCCTTTCCACATAACTTTTATTAACACTTACATGGATTTCTTTTCCAGTACATGAGGATTTTAATATCGTAAGATGTCACCACAAACAGCTTTAACCAGATAAATTACTCTCCCTGTTTCTCTCCTTTCTATTCAATAAATTAAAATTCTGCTCGTCTACAGAAAAACAAATCGGAAAATGCCTTCTCCAATTAATGATATCAGCAGTCAAAAGATAACAAATAATGCAAAAATTCAGTCATGTAATAAAAAAAAGAACCTTGGTACCCTGATTTTTGAAGACACCCCATTAAAGATGCTATAGCATAACACAAGGCATCTGAAGAGTAAGTATCTTGCTTTCTTAAGTTAACTCTTTCGTTTTCTGATATCCTTTAAAAATATACAAATCCATTCAAACACAGTTTTAAGAGAAATTGAGCTACAAAAAAAATAAAAATATTTTGTTGAAGAATGCAAAATTACATCACTGAAGCTGGACATCCTCAAATTCTTGAAGTAACAGCAAGTAGTGCTCTGAATGCCCTATTTAATATTAAAAAATATTCTGAGTTTTGAACTAGTTTAAAAAATTTGAATATTCTAGTCAAATACCTAAACTAAGAAGCAGTTAAATATACCAAGGGAGAAACCACGACGCTAGGTCAGAATTAGGTCATGATTTATTGCTTGGTCAAAATAAAAAGTGGTGGTAAGATTTAAGTTACTAATAGGCCTGGATCTAATCTATCAGACTCCAACAAGCCTCCAGATTTGAGTATGTCAGGATATCAGCAAGTTTCTCCTCCAGTCTCTCCTATTTCTGAATTTCAAGAGACATTGAAAATGAGATTCAAATGACCCGTAGAACTTCAGGATACACTTCACCAACTATACTGCCCTTATTTCATAAGGCAAATGTGCATGCTAAAAAAAAAACCAAAGCCAAAAACCAAAACACCCCACCAAAAAAAAAAATACCCAAACAAATAAATAAAACATCTGGCATGAATTAGCTGATATAAACTGTTTAAAGTATGAATACCAGCCATTATCCAGATTCTTTACCTGGAGAACTTCATATCCTACTCCTGCAAGAACAGGTTTTCAGCTCACAGACACAAATTACAGTGTAGTTAAAACGTGTGTCACCCAAAATGTCATTAACTTGACTCAATTGCACTGGAATTAAATGGCATGGGCTGAATGTAACTGGGGGATTACTGGAGTAAATTGAAAGAAAATCAGTAAGTAAACATGAACCACTTGGGAAAGGTGCCTCAAAGAAAAGGTCAGTGAAAGGGCAAACAAATACTGCATTTGTTCTCAAAATATTTGTTGAAGAAGGTGGCCATGAAAAGCAAATCATACATAAATTAGTCTTAACAATCCAGCAGCATTTCCATAGATAAAAATAATAAGTTATCCAAATAAATATGTGTTGTGTCGTAAGAAGAAAAGTCCAAATGATGCTATGCAACCAAAGACAAGACTTTAAAGCTCTGTGTCTATGACTTTATCATTCATATGTTTCATGATTCAGAACTACTGCAAATGATGATAAAAGTATCTCTAACTCCATTTTGTACGGGCGTGCATGAAATAAAGCTCTCTACATATTCCTTATGTATCTAAGTCAATGTTTCAGAACTCCTCATCAGTTCAGGTTTATTTTCAGGCAGATATTTTGGTTCTCATATTTACCTGAAGAGAAGAACTTAGCCTAAAATAGAAAAATCAGACATGATTTTGTCAGATTTTTGTTTGTTTTTGAAGGGTGAAAAGGAGAAGGAAAGATAACAGCTGTATTTTAATCTTAATGCTGTTGTACAAATCAACTGGTAGAAGAAAACAGCATCTGGCTGAAGTCTCAGGATCTGCTTCAGATTTCAGTGTACAATCAGAGTAAAACAGTTCCACTTAATCCAGTAAGCAAAATCACTGAATTCAAAAATTCCAAGTTTCATGTTTCACTACACAAAAAGCAGAAAGAAGGATTCCAGACTGGTAGTGAGCAAAACACACGCTGGCATCTCCCTGGGGGGATGTTCCTTATTAACAAGCAGCCCTTTATAAGCACTTGTAAAGAGAAACTCTCCAGGAAAAACAAGAACAAACTCTGTAGCAAAGCTGTGAAAAGAAGAAACTTGAAGCACAATGTACTCGCTCCTGTGAATCTCCTGGATGAGGACAAAATAGATACAAATTCTACAAGCAAAACATTTTCTACCGTATCTTAAAAAAATTGCTAACCTAAACAAATGTGTATTATGCAGAGGGGTAAAAGAAACAGGATTTTACAATTTAGGAAGATGCCCATTTCATCCACTTCAAGTCAGTGTCCCTAGACACTGTTAAAAACCAAGGAAACTTTCTTTATCACTACATATCTTAAAAGGCAGATTTACAGAGTGCAGTATGCTGGTTTTTTGGTTTGTGGCATGGTGGGGAGTCTGTGTGTGTGTTTTGTTTCATTTTGTTTCAATTTTTATTACAGCAAAGCTAATTCACTCTGGATAAATTGTCTGGACAGCTTTGAAAGGTTAAGAAAAAAATCCTTTTGTTTTAGCATAATAACACTGCCAGTTAAACTCCTCCCTTGTGATGAAATTAGGAGAGGGAATATTTGGCCCTGGTAGATAATTATGACATTCATAAGCTCTTAACTTAAGGGGCTGGGGGAGGGGGTGGCTGTCTGCTACTTGTTCTCAAACTGCTCTGATTTTCTGGAACAGGACAAATACAGCACAGTTCCCTCTCTCCAGTCTTAAACACCAGCGCTTCTCAAAGAAAAAACTTCAATCATTCTTCACAAAATCTACCGCAGCTACATCCTTCAAAATATAAATCCTGAACCTAAGACTTTTAGTATTTCCAAAGCAAATGATCCAAATCTAGTTACTGACTTTTTCGAAGCCATCCAAACTATCAAAAAAGTCATAATCATTTAATATTCACATAAGAATGCTTTTCATAAAAAAAACCAAAGAAGTAACCCTCACAAGCACGACAATCTTCAATTGATGATGTAAGTGCTCCCCACCACTGCATACCCACAAAAAAAAAAAAAAGAAAATCCCAAGAGTTTTTGGAATAGCCTCTCAAGTGATTTGATTCACTTCAAGAAATTCTCAGGATTACTTCAAGGTGGTGTCAAAAAAAAAAAAAAATGTACAATAAATCCCTCACTTCAATAATGCTCATCAAAATTAAAAATAATAAACTGCCCCCCTAAACACCATTGTAGAAAATGCCTCTTCCCTAGCAACCTAAATGGGTGTATTTTCTATATGCAGATGTTCTCCCATTCCCATTTACTATACCCTGCTGTGGATTGAGGCAGCACATTTCTGCTAGTTCTACAGTCAGTTAAAAAATCATACTCTTCCCCTGCCAATGCAATTCCCTTTCTTTATTAAGAAGAATAAAACTAAGCTGTTTCTTCAAATTGAGGGAAATACTTCACTACCAATATTAGGTTTATTCAGCTTTCCTCCTCTTCTTTCCATCCCCCACTCATATATATCCTATAATTTTTAAAACTCAGCTTAATAGCATCTGTAATTTCACTCCATTATTTATCTCCTGACATTTGTGATGGTAAGATACCTAAACTATGCAATCCTCCTACGCTGCAGAAATCACACTTCACAAAATCGCTTTCTACCCTTCCTCCGTTGGAGGAGGCACATTCCACATCTCTACGCACGTTATTACACCCAGGTAGATCAATGCAAAGCCTGAAGGAAGCTTTCCTGTTCTCCTCCTCCTGTGCCATCCCAGTACTGGCTGTACCGAAAAGCCTCCAGACTGCTCCCGAATCCCTGCTCCTCGAGAGACCTCCCCAGCTCACCCCGGGGTGGCAAAAGCAGGGAAGCTTTTCTATAGAAACTGACAGCACCTGGCGGCTCTTTACTAATTGTCGCCGAAAGAAAACGCCTGGATGGTGGGAGGTTTAGCCACAGATGCGTGGAAGGAGACCTTCGCAGCTGCATTCTTGGTACCTCAAGGCATCATGCCTGCCCCCGCCCCCCCCGTCCCTTCCCTAAGCGCAACAAATCTCACTGACTCCTCACAGGACACCGTGGGCGAGACATCCAGCCCTTGCCAGCCCCGCACAGGACACCGTGGGTGACACATCCAGCCCCTGCCAGCCCGGGAGCGCGGCGGGGGCGAAGCCGCCCCATCCCGGGCACTGCCCGGCGCCGCCGTGGAGCTCGGCCGCCCCCTGGTGCCCGGCGGCGGCAGCGCGGCCCGGGGCCGGCCCCCGCCGCTCCCGCTGACACCCCGCTGGGGCGTTTGGGCTGGGTGGGGTTTATTTCTCCCCTAAAACCTCCTTAGGAAGTAGGGCCGCCGCCCACCCCTTCAGGTGCAGGGAATGTAGCCTCGCATAGCGCAGGGGGGCAGCGGGAGCGGAGGCAGGGACAGCCCCGCGCGGCTCAGCGCCCCGGCCGGACGCCGGGAACTTGCCCCAACAGTTTCCAAACACCACCGTGGTTATCCCTCACCCAGCGGCTGTGCCCCTCCCGGCGGCCCTTCCCGCCCCGTCTCTTCCAGGAGCAAGAATCCTCAAGTAATCACGCAGGGGACATCCAAAGAAGAACAAATAAATATCTGTATAGATATTTAAGCCCCAGAAAACAAACCAAATCAAACCCCGCGGCCGCATCACAACCCCCAAGTCCGCGTTTCTCGAAGCATTGTACGTACGTATATTTATAAATATATACCTATATATACATACATATGCAATGGACAAAGCGTGCCCGAAGGCGCCAGCCCAGCGCGCCCCGTCCCCGTACACACCTGCCCCCGCGGTGCTGTTCCGCGGCAGGAGGGCTCCGCACCCGCACACAGCCCACAGCCCAAAGCCCACCGCCGGCGGCCCCGCCAGCGCCCTCCCCTCCCCTCCGCGCCACCCCTGAGCCGGGGGCTCGGTGTCCCGGCAGCGCGCGGGGAAGGGTCTTCTGGAGAGAAGAAACCCCAAGAGGGAGACTTCAGGTCGGGTTTCTCACGGACTCTACAGCCAGCACTTCTCCCTGCTCCTAAGAACGAAGCCCGCACTGCCGTCCCCGCGGGCAGACGCGGATTTTAAAGACCAGTGCCTGGCAGATACATTTTTTTAATCGCTTCATCTCTCTCATACATTTATCGGGCGAAAAAAAAAAAAAAACCAACAAAAAAACCCAAAAAACCTACGCAAAACAGCTAAGCGTACTTAGCACCGTCCAGCT
>VZRR01013896.1:424109-484830 GCA_013398015.1 Oreocharis arfaki
TTTTTTTTTTTTTTTCTCCTTAGAAATGACACCTCTTGAAGACTGGGAAAAAAAATAAGGTGGGCGATGAAGCAAGTTTTAGGTCCTTCTTAATTTGGTTCCAGGATAATACACTGCTTTATTTTTTTTTTTTCCGTTTCTTTTCCGTTAATCTGAGCGAGCGGACAGCATAGGAAACAATAATAATTAAAAGGAAAAAAAAAAAAAGACAAGGAAAAAGGCGGCCCCGCTCCTACCTTGCCCGCTACTGAGGAGCAATCCGAGCAGGTAGAAAGGCAGGAGGCTCATGTTCAGGAGCTCGCGCCGGTGGACAGTTCCAAGTTGGAGGATGCTCGGCCAGCCCAGGCAAACCCTGCCGCTTCTGCTGCCGCTTCTGCTGCTGCTGCTGCTTCTGCCGCCGCTCCTGCCCGCGCAGCCCCGCACCCGCGGAGCGCCGCTCGCCAAGTGACGGCCGCGCCTCCCCGCGCCGCGCTATATCGGCGGGGCCGCGCCGCCGTGCAGGGGGCGGGCGCACGGCGGGACGGCCGATCCCTCCGCCGCACACGCAGCTCCGCTACTCCGCGAATACCAGAGCCAGCAGATTCCTCCGCCGCTCTGAGAGGTGGCAGGAGGACCGGAGCATCCCACCCTGCATCCCTCCGTGCATCCCCTCCTGGATCCCTCCCCTTACCCCCCGTGCGTCCCTCCCTGCATGCCCGCCTGCCGGCAGCCCCCGGCAGGGTGAGGCAGGGTCCCACCCCTCGCCGCCGCGGCCCCTCCGGAGCCCGTTCCCCTCGCCGCTGACTGAGGGGACACAGCCTAAAACGGAGAGGCGGCGGCTTGGCGGAGAATCCCACTGGAGAGCCCCCAGCATCCCGGGGGAGCCCGGGAGTGGCGCTTCGGCTTCCCATGGGCTGGGGACTCGCCCCGGGATTGGAGTGGCCCTGGCACCCTCTTGCTCCCCGGGAGCGGCCGGCGGGGGCTGCGCGGGGGCTGCGCGGGGCTCGGCGGTTCCCTCGCTCCGCCCGCGGGCCGGAACGCGCCGCTGCGCCCGCGGGAAGCGGGACCGCCGCGAGCCTGGCGTACGGGTGCGTGTGTAACTAATCCCGTCGGGTTTATGCCTGTTCATTCAGCTGTCTAGGAATTCACTTGGTTTGACTTCTGTTATTAGTCCAGAGGGAAAACATACCTCTGCTATTCACGGCTGCGTGAAATAAAACCGATAAAAAATAAATTGCTTACCGTTTGGATGCTTTGGTGCTGTCTGGCTGAGGATCTTGCTTTGTAAGGAAAAAACCCGCAACCTGCATAAAAAGGTGGGTTTTTGTCCAGCTTGACTTTGAAGAGGTAATTCTTTTTGAGGGGGTTAATTAAGCTATAGGCTCCAAAGCCGCTTCCATAAATTTGTCACCTTACCACCTGTATGATATATGGAAGGAGATAGAAGTAGATTTATATTAATGTGAAGCAGTGATAGTAGATAATAAAGGATTAATCCAAATTAACACATCCCTAATGTTTTTTTCCCGTCCCTTCCTTTGCCCTTTCCAAGAGGATTTGGGGAGGAGTAGGGAGACAAGAAGCCCCTTTGCAGCAAACTAATATGAATGATATGATCAGTATCTTCAGCCTGGCTCCTGCCACACAGTAGTCTACAAAATTTTGAAATATAGGAAGAAGAAATATCTTTCTGGGAAGAACAAGATAGGGGATAAAATCCAAAGTCTTTCCCCAGAGGGTGGTTTTAGGACACTTGGGAATGTGAACAGAAAATGCTGGTAGAGGGGAATGTGAGAGCTTTGTGCCATTGACTGGTTAATCTACACCACGTAAATCAGAACCATATTGCTCAGCTCCACACCTCACAGTCCTGCTCTTAAGCTAAAGATTTTGTAGTATAGTATAAAAGTAACAGGTTCATGTATATTTAAGTGGGAATTGAACTGATATTCTTCATACAGTTTTGGAAATCCAAAATATGGCAGCCTCAGCAAAGCCTTACAGGTGAGAATGGGATTTATATTTAGGAGGTGCTCTGCTCATGAATGTCATGAGAGATGCTTAATGTCAGGAACTTTTGTCAGGGGCCTTTAGTGTAGGTTCAAAAAAGCACAGCAGAGGAAAATTTTGGTGGAATTTTCCCAGGTAAGAAGGTTCCATTAATCCTAGTACCCAACTACAGAAATAGACATCGTTAATAAAGTAATAGAGAAAGGTGAAGAAAACAAATATTAGATAAAACCCTTAAAAATAAAAATAAACCTTGCTTGGCAAAAAGCAAGAAACCCTTACTATTAAGTGGGTAGGATGCCAGTTTTATCAAACTTATCTTTAATGTTTTGGAGCATTTCCACCCAGCAAAAGTGCAATAGTTGGAGATAATAAAAGCAGTGTTAATAAATAAAACCAAATAACTTGTACACATGTGTTAATGTCTATTATAGTCTACTTTAGTTGAGGGCGAGGTTTGCATAGGCTCAAGGAGTTAAATCCATGTGCAGGTGCTCCACCACAACACAAGACAGAAGCAAGTAGGAAGTTTCTTGCCTCACAAGAATGTTGCTATCCCAAGTTTTCTTATTTTAAATTATAAATATGATGAGTATTTCGCCAGTGCCAGAGCTGAGTGACTGTTTCTTGCTCCTATAGAATCAGGTGAGGATGCTCTGTTTCCAAACAGGATTCCTTTTCCTGAGAGCTCTGCTTAGTTACTTGTCTGCAGCAGTCTGCAGAGCATACCATGTTCACTGTCCACAACACGGTGGTACAGCATTTGGAGACATCTGTTTTCAGTCCAGCTTTTCAAGAAAAAGAGGAACATGCTTTTCGCTGCTCTGAAGCAATGGAGTAAAACAACAGAAGATGAGTTTAAATCTCAAAGATAATCACATTCTTGTAGTACCACTGTGAATTAGAGGCCTCACTGAAGGGAGAGGCAGCATCTGGTTTTCCCATCAGTGAGCATGCAGCTCAAAGTACTCTGTCACATATCCCACCTAGAAGATATTTTAGGGTATATTTTGGTCCGTCCTCCGCAGTGAAGGGACAGAGAGAGGAGGGGAGGAAGGGACAAAGCACATAAGTGTGCAGGGTTTCATTGCTTCTGTGGCTAATGGAACAGCTCATTTGTTAGAAAAGAAAGATCTGTGAAAAATGTTTCTCATAGTGAACCACAACAGCAAATCATGCTGAGGTCATGCGAACAGGGATTAGAACGATGCAGAAAGAGGGCTCAAATTTTCTGCCATCCAAATCTATATGACTCTTGGTGCTCATGACCCTATGTTAAATGAACCAAAAGATGGGAATTTCAAAGTGCTGTAAAACATTAATTGGTACCAGCAACGACAGACCTGTAGTATTTGCCATGCTTTGGCTTATTGTGTTACTCCTTGGAGTGTGCTGTTTACTGGGGGGAAGGCTGACATGGAGTTTAATGGCTGTGCTTGGATTAGGGAGTTAGAATACATGATTTCTGGATAATATCACATGTATAACAAATATTCTGGCAGACAACAAGCATATTTTCATGCTATGTAAGTTTTAAAATCAAGAGCAGAAACAAACTACAGTGAGTATTATCGCATGTGAACTGCGAAGAGGAGCAGCATCAAGAAATATAATGGTCATTCTGCTGGGGCAGTTATTTCGAAGGTGAGGAAGATTTGATGGGCTTTCAAAGTAATTGGAAAGTCTCGCCGGAAAAATCTCAAGGGAAAACAAGGGAAAGTATTACCTAATGTTACATACATGTTTGATTGGTACCTTAGATCTTTTGGGATATCACACTCAGAATCAAAGGGGATATATCTAAGTTCCCTGTCTTTTACACAGTAGCCTCCAGCTTTCACAACTGTGCTATCATGTGCAGCTTTTCTCCCACAAAGATTTACTAGCTGTGAAGTTAACAAAAAGACAGCAAGAATTAATTTTCCCCCACTTTGCTTACTTGTTTTGCTCAGTGAGATTGTTTATACAGGAATCTATCCTCCCATATGAATAAAAGCGGCAGAATTAGGCTCTGGCAACAGAAACATTTAAAGCTCTCTTCACTGCACTTGAGTCAGTTTACAAGAACTGAAGATCTGTAAACTTGCTGTGACTGAACTTGTCAAGAAACATCTCCATGGTGTTTTTACAAGGATTATTTTAAAGTTGATTGGTGATTGCATGTTCAATGCAAATGTAATTAAATATAGAAACAGAAATCTTGGTGATGATTTGATAATGGATATTTATACTGAAATACATGTTCCCCAATGGACACTCAAGTTTCCAGGAGATCCATCTGGATTTGCTTACATGTCTTCCAAACTGAAATGTCAAGGGAGCACCTTAAAATTAGCTGAGAATTTTAGGGGAACGTATGGCAATGGCACAGTTACCAAAAAAAAAAAAAAAAAAAAAAGCACAGAGATCGTATATCTGAAAATAGCTGGTGAGGAGTTGTAAGGAAATTGGCATGTCCTAGAGCAATTGTCAAATGTTTTGGGGGACAGGAAAGGACAGAAAAAAGGAAAAGAGAAAAGGCAAAATACCCCTTCTTAGCAACACACTATGTTGCCCTTGCAGGAAAATGCCTTCTGCAGACAGGGTGATTTTCAGAGGTGCTCATGAACCAAATTGCTGATCGTCTCCAAAGTGAGTAATTATCCCAAATAGGATGCTTTCCTATGAAAACTGCAAACACAATTGATGTGGCACTAAGATAAATTATACAACAGTGAACAGCAGCATTATTGTGGTGAGGAAATGATGCACAATAAACAAAAGACTTTCATAAATGTTTACACCACATCTATGTTTCAAGTTCTTATCATTTTATAGGGACTTTCATAAAGATATTACTTTCATAAAGATCTAAAATTACTATTGTTTTGGATAAACATTTTATGAGAAAGAGACAAAACCATTGTTTCCACTCTGTTTCAAGTCACTTTTAAATAAAGAACTCTCCTTTCTGCTAGAGAAACTTAAAACAATCCTGAAATTATTCAGATACTAAGAAGAGATTCACGGATTTTATGTAGGGAGGATGATTCTCTCAATCATTTCTGGAGCTGAATAATGACAAGAACAAATGTAAAATAATTTTGTCCAGGTAAAGACGACTGCTTAATTTTTGAAGATAGCAAGGTTGCTTGAAGTATGGTGTACTAATTTGGTTACTATATAAAACGTTGTGCTGACAAAAGAAATCAATAAGCTGAATTTATATGTCTGAAGGAAGCATGGTACACTTTTGCATCTGGTGCAGCAAAAGTAGGATTTGAGAGGTGAGACAAGTTAACTTCTCCGGACTGTAGAGGCAGATTTCCATGTGTTCCATGTTCCCACATTTCTATATGTGTGACTTTATTCCTCTTCTCAGATCAGTCACTCAAAAACCATGAACCAGCAACAGTTATTATCCTATCAGTATCAGGTACAGATATTTGGGCAGGATTATGGACATGTTTTTTATTTTACCTGAGAATGAGACTGCCGTGCTAAGATGCTCCAGCTGGCTATAATGTAACTGCCTACATATTCAGCAGCATGGCAGTTGTGTACTTTTTCTCTTTTATGGGTACTTATGAACAGATTTTTTCATATTAGTTTCCTTCTTTCCTTTCGGTTAGCCCTGGTTTATTTAACACAATTTCCAGAGCAAAGATACCTTCTTTTTTTTTTTTTTTTTTCCTGCTTGGGGATATCACGGATGCTACCAAACAATGCTTCATAAATTACTACTTTTCCTTAACTCATTAGAACTTTCACCGTCGTGCCTCACAAGCGTAAACATCTGGTTTTAGTTACTGAAGTCCCACCAGCCATTTGTTACCATCTCTTCAATGAAAACTATTCCTCCATAAACCATATTACCAGATCATGCAAGTAGTAATATCTAGTTTAGTGCAATACCAGTTAATTTAATTGAAGGGACCTTCAAGAATACTTTATTACTGCGGCACTGAAGAAGAGACAACAAGATTTGCTGGCCCGAGCCAAGATGTGCAGAAGTTACTTCAGCATGTGGAATAGCAAAGAATGGTTGCTACATGGTGAGAATTTGAAGAGCAGTTGTTTTTAAAGTGGTTGTGTGCGCAAAACACAAACCTTTCTCAGCTGCTGTTCTGTGACTGTGAAACTTGTTCCCTGCAGTGCTTTGAATCATGATGAATTTCAGAGACATGCACAACAAAATTTAAATCACCCTTATTGAGCCATCCGTGCTTTCATTAAGAGCAAAGACTAAAAACATACAAAACTTCAGACCAAAGAAAAGTGACCTATAGAATGTAAAATTAGACATAAAGGGAAAAAGTTTGTGGATACCTTTGGGTTACATTTCTATATTGTATTGCTGGTGGACTAGAAGCTGGACATGAGCTGGCAATGTGTGTTTGCAACCTAGAAACCCCCCGTGTTCTGGGCTGCATCCAAAGCCCCGTGGGCAGCAGGGCAGGGAGGGGATTCTGCCCCTCTGCCCCGCTCTGCTGAGACCCCACCTGCAGTGCTGCATCCAGCTCTGGGCTCCCAGCACAGGAAGGACATGGAGCTGTTGGAGCCAGGCCAGAGGAGGCCACCAAGGTGATCAGAGGGATGGAACACCTGTCTTATGAGGAATGGCTGGGAGAATTGGGATAGGTCAGCCTGGAGAAGAGAAGGCTTTGGGGAGACCTGATTGTGACCTTCCAGTACCTGAAGGGAGCCCACAGGAAAGATGGAGAGAGACTATTTACGAGGGTCTAGAGTGACAGGACAAGAGGCAATGGCTCCAAACTGAAAGACGGCAGGTTTACATTAGATATTCTTGACTGTGAGGGTGGTGCAGCACTGGAACAGGTTGTGGATGTCCCACACTTGAAGTGTTCAACGTCAAGTGGGATGGGGCTCTGAGCAACCTGGTCTGGTGCAAAGTGTCCCTGCCCTTGGCAGGCAGGCTGGAATGAGATGATCTTGAAGGTACCTTCCAACCCAGGCCATTCTATGATTCTATGAAATTTGCTGTACTTCTGTGATTCTATGAAATTTAAGTACTGCCCAGATCAGAATATTTCCGAGCTGTCTGACTACCTGGAATCACTGTTCCCATTTTCATTGGAACTGGGTAATTGCTGACTTATATGTGATACAAATGAGCAAGGACTGTCGACAGTCAGTGAAACGTTTATGGATGACCTAGAAATACTTCTTTATTTATATACATTAATAAGACTGGGGGAAAGGGAACACATTTTGAGTTTATTTATTTGTCCAAGTGATAAAAGAACTGAACAATTGCCCACATCTCTAATTCTCAAAAGGCACTGCAATATCAAAATGGTTGTGATGAAAGTGCTTAGCTGTGATTTCAAGAAGAGCTCAATCAATAAATAATGATAGAAAATTCACAAGAACATGGGTTTTAGCACAAGACTTTTATGAAAGCATGTGATCTAAACCCCATAATTTATACCCACACTTATCTTTTAATTCAATTTCAGACCTACAACTTCAGAAGCTCTTATTCATGAAGAGACATCTGCTGGTTTAATGAGATATTCTGAGCTCTTGACATCTTCAAGCATATTGATACAGCAAGTGGTTTCAAAGGTTAACCATGCTGGTTACACAACATTTTCTTTCAGTAGTTTTACATCTGATGAGTTTTGAAAGATTAGAGTGCTCAGTTTGGTTTCTCTACATGCTGTATTTTTAGAATAAACATTGTCTTATATATTTTCTAAATGAAGTGATCCTAGTTTATTAATCTCACCTGCTTTTCTTCCTGTCTTTCTAACAGTTTTTTTCATTCTCTTTCTTTATCTGTTATAAATCTTAGTAAGGTGAGGAATTAAGCACACTACTGCACATGAGAATGAACTCCTGATTTATAGTGAATTATTTTTACACCCAGAGGTAATTTTTTTTTAACAACTGCCATAGTAACCTTTCAACTGACCTCAAAACCAGATTGCAATGCCACACGTCTTCCATAAGAAAAAATATAAATTGTCTTTATGTAAAAATTTTAAACTTGCAAGATCATTAAGTAGAACAGAAAATTCCTTTTTTTGCTGCTTGCTTGTTCAGATTTTCAAAGTAAATAATGAATGTTTTCTAATAAATAACAATTTGAGTTGGCAAATGTCAGGGTGTTCAGAAATTTGTCTTAAAAAGGAGGGAAAAATCTTGTATTTATAAGTTAATCTATGTTATCCAAAGTACATAGATGCATAAAATAGGATTTTTCTTAGGAGATGCATAGTTTTCCAGAGTTTTTCAGCCATTCAAGATTTAATTTTTTAATTACCCACATTAACAGAGTCTGGCATACCAAGAACAGTAGTTATGGAGCAGTAAATCTTGTAGGCCACTAAAAATTTTTTGCTCAAGGAAAAGCTCACTTAAAAGATATCTAACTTAAAACAGGGAAGCAAACAATCACCAGTACTTACATAGGTTGGTGAGAAATGTACTGAAATCACACTTAACTAAAATAATAATGGTTGTGTTTGCAACGCACTTGCTCATGCCTTTTTTATGTTAAATTTCTTCAGTTTAGATGTAGTTACAGCTAAATAACAAGGAGTGAAAAGTACATTTTGAAAGAGAATTTTNAGTGACGGGACAAGAGGCAATGGCTCCAAACTGAAAGACGGCAGGTTTACATTAGATATTCTTGACTGTGAGGGTGGTGCAGCACTGGAACAGGTTGTGGATGTCCCACACTTGAAGTGTTCAACGTCAAGTGGGATGGGGCTCTGAGCAACCTGGTCTGGTGCAAAGTGTCCCTGCCCTTGGCAGGCAGGCTGGAATGAGATGATCTTGAAGGTACCTTCCAACCCAGGCCATTCTATGATTCTATGAAATTTGCTGTACTTCTGTGATTCTATGAAATTTAAGTACTGCCCAGATCAGAATATTTCAGAGCTGTCTGACTACCTGGCATCACTGTTCCCATTTTCATTGGAACTGGGTAATTGCTGACTTATATGTGATACAAATGAGCAAGGACTGTCGACAGTCAGTGAAACGTTTATGGATGACCTAGAAATACTTCTTTATTTATATACATTAATAAGACTGGGGGAAAGGGAACACATTTTGAGTTTATTTATTTGTCCAAGTGATAAAAGAACTGAACAATTGCCCACATCTCTAATTCTCAAAATGGTTGTGATGAAAGTGCTTAGCTGTGATTTCAAGAAGAGCTCAATCAATAAATAATGATAGAAAATTCACAAGAACATGGGTTTTAGCACAAGACTTTTATGAAAGCATGTGATCTAAACCCCATAATTTATACCCACACTTATCTTTTAATTCAATTTCAGACCTACAACTTCAGAAGCTCTTATTCATGAAGAGACATCTGCTGGTTTAATGAGATATTCTGAGCTCTTGACATCTTCAAGCATATTGATACAGCAAGTGGTTTCAAAGGTTAACCATGCTGGTTACACAACATTTTCTTTCAGTAGTTTTACATCTGATGAGTTTTGAAAGATTAGAGTGCTCAGTTTGGTTTCTCTACATGCTGTATTTTTAGAATAAACATTGTCTTATATATTTTCTAAATGAAGTGATCCTAGTTTATTAATCTCACCTGCTTTTCTTCCTGTCTTTCTAACAGTTTTTTTCATTCTCTTTCTTTATCTGTTATAAATCTTAGTAAGGTGAGGAATTAAGCACACTACTGCACATGAGAATGAACTCCTGATTTATAGTGAATTATTTTTACACCCAGAGGTAATTTTTTTTTAACAACTGCCATAGTAACCTTTCAACTGACCTCAAAACCAGATTGCAATGCCACACGTCTTCCATAAGAAAAAATATAAATTGTCTTTATGTAAAAATTTTAAACTTGCAAGATCATTAAGTAGAACAGAAAATTCCTTTTTTTGCTGCTTGCTTGTTCAGATTTTCAAAGTAAATAATGAATGTTTTCTAATAAATAACAATTTGAGTTGGCAAATGTCAGGGTGTTCAGAAATTTGTCTTAAAAAGGAGGGAAAAATCTTGTATTTATAAGTTAATCTATGTTATCCAAAGTACATAGATGCATAAAATAGGATTTTTCTTAGGAGATGCATAGTTTTCCAGAGTTTTTCAGCCATTCAAGATTTAATTTTTTAATTACCCACATTAACAGAGTCTGGCATACCAAGAACAGTAGTTATGGAGCAGTAAATCTTGTAGGCCACTAAAAATTTTTTGCTCAAGGAAAAGCTCACTTAAAAGATATCTAACTTAAAACAGGGAAGCAAACAATCACCAGTACTTACATAGGTTGGTGAGAAATGTACTGAAATCACACTTAACTAAAATAATAATGGTTGTGTTTGCAACGCACTTGCTCATGCCTTTTTTATGTTAAATTTCTTCAGTTTAGATGTAGTTACAGCTAAATAACAAGGAGTGAAAAGTACATTTTGAAAGAGAATTTTTGCACCAACTTTAGCAGAGGTGAAATTTGAACACATTTTTTAAATTGCATGAATAATTTATTTAAAATATTTTTTTGGGAGCAGTTGCATTTGGGAATTTTATTGCACAAAGAAACCCATAGATGTATGTGTTACGTGCTGAAAACTTGAGAAAATCTATCTGGAAAATAATCTTTAAAATATATGAAGGCCTAACATTTCCTTACTCTTTTATAGGAGCACACTTCAACCTTCTCAGAGCCTGAGAAAGCATGAAGATCTCTTTCTACTGAAGTAGTTGTAAATGGTGTCCTCAAAGACAGACATTCCAGGTGATTCAGTTCCTGTTCTTGAGCACGCATGATGTCCATGCATGTATTCAGGCTCTTTAAACTTGGACAATTCCACAGTGCTAGTTATACCCCAGAACTGCTGGAAGCACAGTATATTAGACCAATTCTCAGAACTAATTTCAGGTCATCTTTCCAGCAATTTCTTTAGATCCAGCATTTAATAATATTTTCAAAATTATCTCTCTCTTACAACCGTAAGTAAAAGCCTCTGAGTTTTAGATACATTCTTTGAAAACAAAAAGAACATTTTAAAATCTCACATTTATCATGGACAAAGCACGATGCTGCAGAATATTTACATTACTGCAAAAGAAGCAAGATTATCAGGGAAAACAAGCTAAGAAATACTTTTTCTGCAACAACTGTGCCAATAACACTGATGAAATCATCAGTTATGTTTTTGACAAGCAAGAGAAATCGGTGTACTGTATACAGTGCTGTGCTGACTTGTACTTCATAGGAAAAAGAAAGGGTGGAGGATTGGGAAGGATCAATGTTTTTCAGAAGGAGAGTTAGAAAGATAAATATTACATAAGGGATTAATAAAAATACTATTTTTTTCTTGAGGATTTTCTGTTTGTTTCTTACATTTAAGAACGCAGCAGAACACAACCAAAACTGATGTAGGACTGGATTGCTCCCTCTGCTCACAGAATTATAGAGGATCAAGATGTGTTGAGGAGGTTTGGAAGCCCAGAGTAGGACCTCCGCGGCATTGTCCACTTTGGACCCAGGGTAGTTACCGAAGTAAAAATGATATTTTGACTTGGGAGTATCCATGTTGGTGGAAAATATGGTAAATGAGACACATTTGGAACACTGGGTTCCCCTGTACAAAAGAAAGAGAGAGGTACTGGAGTGAGTCCAGCGCAGAACCACAAGGGCAATTAAGGCCTTGGAGCATCTGATATACAAGGGGAGGCTGAGAAAGCTGTGAGGATTCAGCCTGAAAAGAGAATGTTCAGGAGGGATTTTATCAGTGTGTAAAAGTATGTGATGGAAGATAGGAAAGATGAAGCCAGAATCTTCTCAGCACTTGCCAGTGACAGGACAAGAGACAAAAAGAAATCTTTAAATCTTTCCATAGTATTTTCCTTTCTCTCAGCATCCTGGTTGCCTCAAGAACCTTTCCTCCAATTGACTTCTGTGATGACAGAGATAGCAGCCAGAGAGGGAGTTAAGAGGTGTTCCTGGTTTTTCATTTACATTAATTGCCAACTAAATTTCTACTTGAAAACATTTAAGCAAGGGAAACATGAAAGTATTTCTTCTCTTTTTTCTTCCTAATAGCATCCTTGTTGTGAAATTTCAAGCAGTCATAAAAAATGATCACTATGAACTCTTGAATTGCATTTTTTATGCATGGCGAATTTAAATAATTATAGTAATTATTAATAAGCTCCAGGAAAACTTGCATTTATGGAAAAAAAAAAAAGAAAAGAACTGGTAAAGAGGAACAAATAGCTCTTTGATTTAGGCAAATCATACTTTGTATTAGAAATGTCACTTAAAAGAAGTCACCCTCAACTCAGGCTGTCTATAACTCCAGTAATAAAATAAGGTTTTTTACTTATTTTTGTAAAATAAACTTGAGTAAAATAAGTTTGTGAGATATCGGAACCTTTATTCAGTAAATTTTGTTTGCTCTTGTGTGATGTCTCTAACCAAAGTAGTGGTTCAGCTCACTTTTAGGGGTAGGGTCATCAGCCTTATCTGTGTTACGTATGTTACTATAAAAACATAGTAACATCATCTTTTCTGGGTGATTCTTTGATAAGAGATAATAAATACTCTCTGGTTTGACTGTTGATATCCATATCTTATTCTGTTTTCCTTAATTCTATGCGTTATTCTTCCATTTCCTCTTTTTTTTTTTTTTTTAACTAAAATTTGCTAACTGTCCTCTTGGGATTTTCCCAAACTTTTCCCTCTTGTAATTCTGTTGCCTTAACATCCTTAGATACCCATAAAAATATAATTTACCTACTATATATGATTGCAGACTATGTCTGCTCTTTAAATTTATACTTCTTAGATTATATTTTGACCAGACTTTTGCATTAGCCAGGTACTCAAAATATTTTTTTGCCTCCTGTTATCTTTCACTGTGCTAACATGGCTACTGAACTGGAGAATGCTCTTTTAAAAAACTTTCTGATGGCCTGAGGATGCAGGAAGTTTGTGCTTCTTCTCCGTCACAAGAGTAGACAGGCAGCGCAAGGAATTGACATGAATAGGAGATGTCATGGTGATGCACAGTACAGCTCCAGTTCACATGCTGGGGCAGACCTGTAGTGCAAGAAAAGATAAAAAGAGATCTAGAAAACTTAATTGGCCACAGTGTTATCATTTTTCAAGGTGTTTTCAATAAATATTTCAACTTTATTTGCCAAAATCTCAATAATATTGCATATGACTTGAAGCCAAACTTTCTATTTCTCATATGCCATTTATTTATATTGTCTCAAAACTGACAAACCTGACAGTAATATATGGTACAGTGAGACTGAACCCTTCCTGAATATTTTATTGTCCTTCCTTTCAGCATTTCTGCTTGGGAGTCCTAGAATTGTAGAAGATTGGCTGGGGTTGGAAGGGATGTTAAAGATCATCTCATTCCCACACCTCTGTCATGGACAAGGACACCGCTCACTAGACCAGGTTGCTCAGAGCCCTGTGCAACCTATGCTTGGACACTTCCAAGGATGGGACAACTGCAACTTCCGTGGAAAACATGTTATGGTATCTCACAACCCTTACTGTAATTTTTTTCTTGTTGGATGTCTAGCCTAAGCCTACTCTAATTAATTTTGAAGCTATTTCCCCTTGTTCTGTCAGTACATGATGGAATTATTTTGGATCGGTCTTCTGACTGTTGTCTAAATGGGATTTGAAAATACAGATCTGGATTTTTCTTTCTGTGATCACGTAAAACCTCCTGTGGTTTTCAATGTGATTTCAAACGTTTTTCCTGTTCTCAGTGAATAAGATTTGCACAGCTGAGAGGATGCCTTTGGATACATTCTAACCCTTTCCCTGAAAGTTAACAGAACAGTGATTCTATGAGGGCTCCTCAATCCTTAGGAGCCTTTTGAAGATGGAGAGAAATCCAAGCAAATGCTCTCATTTTTTTGTCTTTTTACTGTAGTGTTGAAAATAATTTATGTAATCAGTTGAAGTGTGAAGTTGTACTTCTATGGTTTTATCACTATACCACATTAAATACCAAAATGACAGAATATCAGCAGTTGAAAAGAGAAAAGCTTCTAATCTAGAGAGGGGGAGTATTTTCACAAAGATATGAAAGTAAATAGAGAATCAAGGTGTTTAGCAAATTATGGTTTTATATATGTTCAGAACAGCTGTGATATTTTCACTTAAGAGACTACAATTCAAGTAAAGCAAGTATTTCACTTCCCTGTGGGTTCTACCAGTTATACACTGAGAGGCCAGTGACTCTTCAATGACTTAGGATAAATACTCACTGTCTTACTCTTTGGAAAGCCTCTGCCAGGAGAGGAGATTCACCTCTCCTTGAAGACTAGCAGATAGATGTGCACGTTCATACTTAGGAAGGAGATATCCTTGAACATCTAACCAAGGAAATGGGTTTTGCATTTGATTCTAGTTGTTGCTGGCTGTTTTATGAGTTTTACTCCTGCAACAGAGTTCCATAGTCTAGATCTTGTTCATCAGATAATTCCCCTTAGTGTTTTTTGGATCGTTTCTGGCTTGGACAGTGGCATTGGGATTTACTTGCAAGGCAGTTGAAGATCATGGAAGTTATAAACCAGGTAGGCTGTGAAGGACTTCTGGAGATCTTGTAGTCTTCCCTTTTCCACTTAAAAAATTATAATTTCAAAGTTAAATTAGATTACTCAGAGCTTTAATAAGGCTACAGAGGGCCTGCCATATTTCTGAGTAGCAAATGCAAGAAAGTGGTTCAATGAATTTTATTCAGTAGAGCACAAGTAACAGCTGCTGTGCTCTGCATTAGGTGGAAGCATTTTGGAGGTTTTGTTGTTTTGTTTACTAATTCTTTTAAAAATTAGTGAATTTAGAAACATCTAAAATATTGTTTGATGTAGGAACATCAGAATTGCTATAGTACAACAGCAAATTTGTCACTTTAGTTCTTCTTTTTATGAACCAATGCCCAACTCAATGGATGGCTCAAAAAACCTCCAAATTAGCAGTAGATAGTCTGACATATGTCTAATATTAAAAAAAAAAAGAAAGCTGATTTTTGCAGATATTTTTGTTTACAGGAAAGATATATTCATTTAAAAAATCGCCTTAAGTTTCCTTCTTTTGCAAAGCTTTATGCCAACTAGTTTTAGAAAGTTGTGCAAGAATGGATTATCTTCATTCATTCATTATTCTACAACATACAAATTGTGTCATGGTGTTTATACCGCCTTCCTTCAAAATGTGTTATGCAATACAAGGACAGTATGTTTCTGTTGTCTGAAAGTATCTGCCGCTGAAAAGTGGTCTATGAAAAATTAAAGGTATGCTTAGTGATAAAATAGTACTATCTAAACCAAAGAGCATTAAGTTAAGTAGTGATTACCTAATGGTTAAGTTATGATTACTTTGAGGTTACCTGGGGGAGCAACAGTTTAAGAACCAGAATGACCAAGCACTCCAGAGTTGTGGTCAAAGACGAAATTTCATCCTCTTATCTGTTCGAGTGCTAGAACACAGCAGTGTCCTCAGTTTCAAATATCATAAGGTGAAATAATCTGTTGTAGTCTGTTTCTGCTTTCATATACTGTGCAAGAAGGACACTGGACACCATTTCTGATTTAAAACAAGGAAAAAAAGAAATTCCCAGGACATCAGTGCATTAACATCCCCATTCATATTCACAGAGAGGAATTCTTGAGATCAAAAGATATCTTGACAGTAGCTTCAATTGGATCAAATCTGGCATATTTGAGGTAATGCTATATTATCATCAGTCTGTTTCTATTTATTCTTTTCTCATAATTTTAAGTCTCAAACTTCATTTCTGTCTTCATCTGTAAGTTTCTGATTCTTGCTGCCATGCTAAAACTATTATTTTATTTGTGTCTCATAAAAATATAGATACTTTCTTTTTATGATAAGTTTTTGGTACCTTTATGAATGGTATGTTTAATGATATGAAGATCTACTATCACAGCAAATTACTTTTTTCAACTATACAATTAGAGTCTGATTTTTTTTCTTTAAATTGCAACTAAGTCTGAGGGTATTTTTTAGTTCTTTAAAGGAGAAAAAGGTTTTGGCAACTGAAAAATTAAAGAGGGAGAAAGTGAAACTATTAGAGAATTTTTTACTTTGTATTAGCTTTGCCCAAAAAATTGAGTTAAGAATGATATTTCACCATAAAAGACATAAAATTTAAATAAAAACAGTTCATCTCAGTTAAAAATATCCATTAGAAGCCTTACACCTGTAAAAATATTATAATATACCCACATTGGCCAAAAAAAATCATATTGGCCTGGAAAAGCTGGAACTAACCCTAAATGCTTGTGTCTGTCTTGTTAAATGGCCCATTAACCTAGAGAGATTTGTGCAAATGGGTGCTTATCTAAGTTCACCGAATATTAATTAATATAAAGTAAAAAACCCCAGGTTTGAATAAAAAAAAAAAAGACACATTTATGCAATGAACAGGTTTAGGAGAATGCAGTTTGCCTGTGGTGTGCTCTAATTTGTCCCTTACTACCATTCTGCTGAAGAATACTCCAATAAAAGTGGGTCTTTTTTGCTTCAACTTCCAGCCTAGAGATTGTGGTTAAATTTGCAAGGATAGTTTTATTCTCTGAAGGGAAAGAAACAAGAAGAAAACATAAAATAGCCCATTAAAACCAAATTCCTCTGTTTGTGCCTGGCCTGCTCATCAGGAACTGCATGCCCTGTAATTGAAGTTAACTACCCATACCAGCACATATGCGAGTAACTCTATGGTTCTGCTATATTCCTCTAATCCGGGAGAGCAATGAAACATAAAACAATAAATTTAATCAAATCCCAGATTAGGGGACTGAGAAAAAGAAACTGCTGCAAGATGTTTGGTATTAAACACCTGAATAAGAAAAGCAGACCTGTGATTGCTGGGGTCATTTCCAGGAAGGTTCCCTGGTCATTCACTCCAATGTTGTTTTGCATCACACATTATTTTTGCACTCTGTTTTAAGGACACTTCAATTATCAGTTATTGGAATGATCTGTTGAATTCCCTGAACTATGTGCTGAATGTTTAT
This sequence comes from Oreocharis arfaki, assembly GCA_013398015.1. Lineage (NCBI taxonomy): Eukaryota > Metazoa > Chordata > Aves > Passeriformes > Paramythiidae > Oreocharis > Oreocharis arfaki. Next base: position 441,096 of record VZRR01013896.1, read on the forward strand.
TTCTTACAATTATCTTAGGCTTTAACACACAAACAAAGCAGGTGGTTGCCAAAGGCTTGAAAATATTAAAACCAGCAAAGTGTTCACTGGCTGAAAGAGAAACTGCACTCCATGAAGACCACAGTTTTTTTAATTCCTTTTTTGGCAGTAAAAAATCTGAGTGGAAGTTGGTGTCAGAAAAAGTGGATAGAGTAGTGAGGGAGATGCCTGAGATGGCCACTTAAAAACAGAGACTAGACAAGAATAAGGGAATAAAGGTAGGTATTTACTTGAAGGGCCTTCAAAGGTACACCCTGGGCAGGCCAAAGGCTACACCCAAGATGGACCTGAGGCCACAAGTTCTTCACGCTTTTGTAAGTTTGGTTCATTTGCATATCAGGATCAAGTCTCCAATTACAACCCCAGTTAATGTTGTAACTACCCCAGGTTTGCCCTCCTCTTAGTTTACATATTTTGGGCCTGGGACAGTCTAAGTGCCCTTGCAGAGCAAACCTAGAATGGCTTGTTATATCTAACCAGCATGATACACTGGTGCAAACTAACTGGAAGAAAAGGGTAATAATGTGCCTGTACCTTTGCATCTACCAGATATGAAGGTTCATCCTCAAAGAGACACAGTGCAAAAAAACCCATTCCTAATTCAAGAATGGGGAAACCTCATCAAGATCAGTGGCCTTGGGGAATGCCTGCCCTGGTCTGGCAGAGAATTCAACAGCATGAGATTCTTGCTCAAGAAAATAAGCCAGGCACAGTAAGAGAATTTGAACTATTTTCTGCAACGAAGGTCACAATCAGATCTATGCTTAGTATATAAACTCTATACTCACACTAAAACTTAGCTGTGGATTACATACCTTGCCTGGGTTTTGATTTGCTACATTGTCCTTAAGAAAGTTGTTAATAGTTTTAGTGAAAAAAGGGAAGTCTGCAGTACCTGGAAGTATTGACTCTTTCAAAATGGACATGATCAAAGATTAGTAAGTTCTTTTATCTTTCATAGCTCGTACTTCTTTTTCTGTTCCATAGGATCTTGTACTTTGCTATGGTTTTGTAGCAGATACTCTTTATTACAATTTACCTTTCAAGTTCAGGGGAATATAGCAAGCTAACATAGACGAGAATATCAGGACTAAGCCTTGCAACTTCTGTTTCTCCCCTTCTTTTTGCAGACTTCCCATTCAATTTTTAATGTATTTGCACATGTTTAAGTCTGCACTCCTTAAGTATTCACCAATAAAATGTATTATCTGTGTGCAATTCACATCCTCTGTATGCATCTGCAGCTGGGGATACCATAATCCTGCACTGATGACCCCAGTTCCTATTACTTCAGCTGAATCCAGCTATTCAATTAGTAGTTAGAAATGACTATTCAGTCAGATACGTCACTAAAATTAGGTATCTCTTCACAAGAGCATTTGCTTCTCCTTTCATTGTCATCTTTTCAGAAGTTCTTTGTCTGCAAATGAAAGAGCTGAGTTACATTTTGCTGCTCTGATTCATCCTGAAGTAGAGTTATACTTATGTGGATTTTGATCAGACCCTTAATCCATAGGGATGACAAAATCAAGATATTTGCTAGTCATAAACACCTTGTGTCAGGGGTTGTTACTTTGTTTGGTCTTTTATGTCATGACATGCCACAGTGAGGCTTTGGCCATGAGAACTCACACAAACATTAACTTGTTTTTCTTGTCTTTCCTTCACACTTACTTCTCTAAAGTAACACATTTTAATATAAACAATTTTGAGGGAGCGGTATTTGTTGCCAAAACTGAAGGGAATTTTTCGCAGGCAAATAAAAAAAATAAACTATGTTACTGAGAAGACTTGTTAAGATTTGTAAATGCAGGACTTCATATTTGCTCCTTGTACTGTTTCTCATGTGGACTCCATTACAGCAGGGAAGTATGGCTCTCCAAAGGCATCACTGAATTGGCAGGAAATAGAATCATGTTTCATAATTGGGTAGAACTGGAATTTGTGAATGCATGCATCTGAAGGATCTTGGGAAAAAAGGTACATATTGTGTAAAATCTCCATTGGTCAATAAGTGACAATAAAAAGAAGAGGATAGTGATTCAAATTTGCTGTAGATACCTAAAGGGAAATTTGCTATAAGACACATTTAGACATGAAAGTCAGGTCAGGTCAGATCAGGTCAGGTCACTGCTGCACTTGCACTGCTTCTTATAAGACTTGTCCTCCACTTGTTCAGGTGGTCTCTGCTAAAATAATTCCTGTAGCAACCAACTCAAATCATGGCTTACAACAATTTAAGGGTTATCTCCTTTACCACCTCCACCCCTAGTTCTTTTGAGCTGGGTTACAGTGTTTAAAGTTGCATTGCGTTCCTCCCCTAGCTCCCAGCCTGGCTAGCAGCAAGGGGTTCTTGCGTAAGTGTAATTTCTATATCATGCGACTCAAAACCTGGATTGCAACAATTTAAAGCCATTTTCATTACCATCTCCACCCCTTCCCCTTGGGACCAGACCATAGGGTTCAACATTGGAATGAACTCCTCCCTTTTACTCGCTTTAGCTTGGACTAATCTGGAGACCGCAATCCCTTAGGGGTGTACTCCCTCCAAGTGGAGCCTTATCTGTGAGCCACAGTCTCTCCAGAGCTATAGCTGCTCTGCAGAGCTATAACTGGCACAGACACTTGGAGATACACTGGCTTTATTGTGTTCTTATTCACAGCCACAGATGTTTCGGAGTGTCCTGCTCATCCACAGGTCACCGTGCTCTGGACTTCACGCTGGAGTTCCAGCACAGAAGCAGTGGCAATGCCCTGGCCATGTTCCAGCCAGATGCATGGCCACTGCTACTACCAAAATGTTCCCAAAGTAAGATGAGAAGCAGCAGAGCGCCACAGCAAGCAGCAGAATAAGAGCAGAGCTGCTAATGAGCACTAGTCTGGAATATAAAGCAAGGTGAGCAAGCCCCATGGCAGGCACAGGAGCCTGTCAATTAAAAGGTAAGCAGCAACGACAGCTCTGTTTTTGATCTGGCACATTTCAATGAAATCTGTTCTTATCTTGAAATCTTTGAGCTCCATGTTGCGTGCCGAAAAAGGACTGTCTTTAACCCCAGACAGCAGCTACACCCCACACAGTCGCCTGTACACTTTCCTCTGGTAGAATGAGGGAGCAGAATCTGTAGAGCAAAAGTGAGAAAACTCATGGGTTGAGAAAAAGGTGGTTTCATTCCCCACTTCCCAAGAGCAGACAGCTGTTCAGTCATCCCCAGGAGAGCATGCTCCCATCATACCTGATGGTTACTTGGGAAGACAAATACCATCTCTTCAAATATTCCCCTCTTCTTCCATCTTTCCCTGTGGAGATTAACAGCCTGTCTGAGTCTGAATCTGGCATTGATCTCAGCCCAATCCATGTCTACCCGTGAGAAACTTAATCAAGAGAAGCAAGAAATTCAAAACAATAAAGAGAGTAAACGGCAGATACAGCTACAGCTGGTGTTTGTTTGGATTCTTGGGATGTCTGTGTTGTAGATAACTAATAATAGTATGGTGTAGTTAAAATAGCCAGTAAATCCATTGTAGTAGTTAAGCAACCAATGGACAATTAACATGACTGACAAACATACAAATGTGTATATATATGACACTGGCTCTTGGAATAAACACTTTTTGCCTGCACTTTACACTGGACTTAGTGTGTGTTGTGTCCGCCTCAACTGAGCCATTTCCCCAAATTTATATGCTGAGTGGGACATCATATGGTCTGGGATATCCCACTGGTCACTGGGGTCAGCTGTCCTGGTTGTGTCCCCTCTCAACTTGTAGTGTGCCCCCAGCCTTGATACTGTGCAAGCACTGCTCAGCAGTAGCTAAACAACCCTGTGCCAACAGTTTTGAGCACAATCCAAATCATAAAAGCTAATTTGGAAAAAAAATCTCTATCGGCATCAAAACAAGCACAAACACCTAGCATAAGAAGCACAAAATAGCATTACACAACACTGAACATAGCAATTAAAAAATTTGAAACCAAAAGACCTATATATTACTGCAAGGCTAAAACATACATATTAGTGTAAGGTTGTCAATTTAATTAATGTTTTAATAAGGTGATCTCTACTCAGAAACTTTTATATTAGAGACATCATCAAAACAAGCATTTTAAGGGGTAACTAGCAGAACGTCAATCTGACAGTGCTGCACATGCCCATGATACAGCCTTGAAATGTAATTGTCATCACAAAATTAAAAATTCCAATGTAAAAAACATGCACAGAAGGGAATACTATATAAATTATTATTTATAGATTTTGAGTTTTTAATTGATGAAAAAATATATAAAGACAATATATGCCCAGAAGAGTATCTTGTAGTAGATGTGCTGTTTTACAGAATATGAGGAAGGTTACAATATAGAGAGCTTGAAAGAGCTTTTATGCATGTGTTCTCTTTCTTTTCTCATAGGTTTGCAAGGTTAAATGGCAAAATATGTATTAGTCATAGGGACTACTATCAGCGAATGAAGAGGAAATAATAATTACATTCAAACCTTATTTGTAGGAGAAGCATGCTGTGATAAGCAAACCAGTAAAAAAAAAAAACAACCAAGAAATAACCCCCCCCAAAAAATCCCATGGAACCAAGTTACATTTCTCACAGCTTGACTGAGACTTTGTATTTATCTCCTAGAAGTGAGCTGGCTTGCTCTAGTGCCTCAGTTTCCTCCAACTAATATAGAAATTACAGGCATTACTTGGATATATTGAGAGCTGTTGTAGAAAAAGTTAATTGAAACTTAGAGCTAGCAGCTTAAAGATTAATAATAGCTAGAGTAGACAAAGCCAGCAGCTTAAACATTAATAGCTAGAGTAGGCAAAGCCTGTAGATTGTGGTATATGAGCTGTAACAGCAGTATTCCAACATGCTGAATAACTAACTAGAGAAGCTGACCTGAGGGGATGTGATACTGTGTAAGGAGACAACCACTTAGCGACTGCTTAGTAACCAAACGGGAAACAAATCAAATGGATTAAAAAAAAATGGGACCCTGGACCTTACTATTATTATTGGTCGAAAATTTTACATATGGGGTGGAGAACTGAGATTGTGAGGATATAATTGCCTAGGGATTTTTTTGTATGAGGTCCCTTTTTGGAAGTGCCTGGCTCGAGCTGTGGTGCTATTAATAAAGAGTACTTTCATGAAGGAATCTGTCTTTTGACTTATGCAGAAATGTAGAGACAAACCTTATTTCAGTGGCTGCAATTTCCATAACAGAGCTTAACTCATTAGTTATTATAAAGCATATAAGTCTTCACATAAAAGGTATTACTGAAGTGCAAGGGTACCATTTTAATATAAAAAGAATAAAGTGTGAAACATAAAACACAAAATGCTTCAAGCACAGGAAAAGATGGGGAGTTTATAGAATCAGGCCAAAGGAATGAAAAAATAATTTTAGGGAAATGTGAAGCCAAGAATGAAGTATTATTACTGAAAAAATATTAGGGAGGAAGGGAGTCTCATGTAGTGGAAAACCCTTTAAGAGACATTAGGGATAATTTATTGGTAGAGGTGACTGTCACCACAGGCTATTTACATTAACTGTTCCTTGAGCATTCTCAAAGGAGGAAAAAAAGGCTGAAGAGAGAACTAACACCAGAGAAATACACCAAATCAGAACAAGAGCAAAAGCCTGAAGGAGCATAGCATTACATGAGGAAAAGAACATAATTTGAAGAAGGAAACCTATCTGCAAAAGACATTAAAATCAACAGGACCTGATATAGAACAGCAGAAACTCAACATACAAGGTGTGAGCCTTCCAGTATGAAGTAATCACTAAAAGAACCTCAAATAACATGCATCCAAGTCTGGAATTATATAAAGAAAGCAAGAAAATGCTGAGTGAAGATAAAACATGGAAGAATGAACAACAACATTGTTTAAGGCTTACCAGGATGGTTTAATGAAATACCTTGGTGACAACATAACAGTTACATATGGGCAAGTGATAGATTAGATTTGTCAGAGAAATATTGGACAGAATGTACAGCCTTCAAAGAAACCTTATAAAATCTCTCTTATTACTTGACCACCCAAAGATGACTTTTATCAAGGCCATCTGGTACTGCAGGAGATATATGCACTTAAGGAGGATAAAGAGCTGTCTTGAGGAGTAAAGAAAAATAGAGTGAGAAGAAACAAGCAAAAATGGATGCACGTGTCACATGCGGTCCTGCAAACACCAGTATAGGGTCCTGCTGTTTTCACTATGCTTGGCAAGAGAAGAATGTTCTATTTAGTCACAAAATATTAAAAGGAAGCAAAATGAATAGTGGCGGAAAACAGGAACTAAAAAAGCTTGCAAAGCAGTTATACTTAAAATAGCCTGAGTAGTAAAACAACTTAAATGCAATTAAAATGCACTTTTTTTAATCCCAGAGCTAGCCAGAAAGTGCTACTAAAATATAGTTCATGAACAAACATGGAAAAATAAGTATCAAAATAAAACCTTAAATCCAAATTAAAAACAAAATTATGTCACCTTCTTTGAGGTTTACAGTGGTTTGGGTGTCATACTCTTTTTAGCAGTGAGGACAAAGTAATTTCATGCATGATCAAAGGATTAAATCAGAGTGTGTAAATAGTAAAAGAAATTACTATATAAAGATAATTTCTTTCAGGACAACAAAAGTTATCTAGTGGAAAATTAATGAGCAAATAATGTAACTTTTATAATAAAGAATGCATTTTGGTCCAAAACACTGTGGACATTTTCCTAATTCAAGACAGTAAGTTGACAATTATTGAAGTTTCCTGGTATTTTGCAAAGGTAGAAAATAAGCCATCCCTTGATCTGTGATAACAAGTGCTTATGACAAAGTTATATTTAGTTTTAGAGGTGGAATGAAAAAATTAAAACCTTGAGAATATGTTAATTTAAAACTATTTTCCCCTTATCTTCAATAATGTGGTTTTGTAGATTTTTCCCTAATTAAATCATTTGCATTTTGCAAATATTGCTTAGGTGTAAAAGTGTGCTGCAGCATGTCATAAGGTTCAACCACAGTCATACGAAAGGGGAATAGCAAGCGGACATCGTATTTTTTATTTTGTCTTTCTCTTCTAACTGTTTTTTGAATCAGACATAATTTTGGCAAGTTCAAACTGTTCAATAAAGGAATTATTTTCTTCCAGACACATTTTTAAATTGGCTATATGTCCAGTTCTGTGGCACACTTGGGAGTTAGTCCTGATTTTGTTTTACTTTAGTTTTTGTTTTAATTTCTGCTTTAATAAGAGACTCTCAGAATCCCTTTCTGTCATAACATTGTTATAGAAAAATAACAGGTCCTGACCTCTTTCTGCTACTGCTTTTGTAATATTTCTAATAAAACATGTTAGTGGAGAACTAGAATGAAAATGCCAAGTAGTTGTGTAGCCACATTGCTGAAGCCTTATAAAAGTATGGCTAAGACTTAGAACCAAGGTAGCTTGAACAAGTATGAAAAAGTAAATTACTGGTTGATTTTTGGTTTTGTGTAAGAGTTAACACCTGAAGTAGCTTTTTACACCACATCCAAGAAAACCATACTTTAAACCAGTTCTTTAAAATGCTTTGTTTTCCTAGGAGAGGCAGCCAGGTGCAACCCGACGTGTTGGGGGACAGGTCTCAAACCAGCTCTGACAGAGGAAGCATCCTGCCGGCTTGGGACTGTGGGAGTGTCTTGGATGGAGTGATGTGCTTCACTGGTAAGAGACAAGCAGCAATATGTTTATTGATATAAGACAGAAATTTAACAAAGTTGATGGTAATATGTGACAGGGCTTTAACATGTTCTGATGACAAGGTACACTTGATTATTTGCTGCAGAAAGGACAGGGTCAGACAAAACTGTCAGGGAGACCTTGCTTTTGAGTCACAAGGTTCAGAAAGGATCTCCTCGCATTCTAATCTTCTCAGAGGGGAGTTAAGGTGCAGCTGGATCCAGATTTACTCCCGGACTTGGTCAGTGGTTTATGTCGAAAAGACTATGTGCACAATCAAGCCCTTATACCACTTAGCTAAGATTTCAAAGTTTCAGTGGGCTCATTCCCAATTCATTTACAGAGTGTCTGATTTGATAAGGAGTCTCTAAACCTTGAGGAGTAACCTTTAGAGGTGTCCCTCCTCTAGGGTAGATCACTGTCATGCAGGATAGCTCAGTGTGCCCTGGGCTCTCCGCTGTTCGTGGAGTGAGGAAATGGGCTCATGGTCATACCTGCACCCTGACTACAGCTGTCAGTGTCTCCCAAACATGACTTGAGTCAGACCTTCACCAGAATCTTTAGGTGCTGGTTAGGTGTGCACATGGCTTAAATTGAAACACAGAATTGGAAAATTAAGGTTATTTTAGTTAAAGGTTAGCTGGCTGAAATTAGTAAAAGTACATTTAACAAATGAATCCAGCTAGAGTTAATTGAAACCAGCTGGGGTTAATAGCAGAACCAAGTTTGAGATAAGTTTCCAGGATGTAAGTAATTGATTGCTTGTCATTTTATATTTGCTCAGCTGTGCTTAGAATGAGAAGAAGAAAACACTGATTAACAGATCTAAAAAAACATAAACAATTGCTAATTTTTCTGTCTGAAAACCCATTTAAAGTAATGAAGATAGGAGCCAATTGATGAATGTACCCTGTCTAGAAATCAGAGAGGCAGAAAGGTCAAAGCGAGGGAGAAGAGGCCTACTTCATCTTTTAGGACCCCTCCCCATATATTAGACCACCGACCCAATTCAAAGGACAAACCACGCATGCTTAATTGCTTTTTGGCTAATTATAATACAAAGCGGGGAATGGGAGGTGCTGATATTATGCATATGCATTTTATGTTATGAATATCTAGAATTTTTGAAGGTAAACAGATTTTGTATAGTTTTTTTGGGTGCTCTACATATTAGGGAGCTATCCCGAGCAGCTGCCCGGCGCCTAAATAAACATACACTTTCTAACCCTGTTAGAGAGTCTTGTCCGTTTCAGTTGGGTATCGATATTAGATTAATACCCATATTTTGGTAAATCAAAATTAGCCCTTGGCTACTGTGTTGGCATCTGTCTCCCCTGAATCCATAGGTACAACGGCAAGAAAAGGACCCACAGCTGAATGGGGCAGTCTCCTGGTGGCAAAGGACGTGGAGAAGGCTGTACCGCTCAATAATTTCTTTATGAATCCCAGGCCCTGAGGCTCATGGGAAAGTCTGGAGCAAGCAGTGCTTACTATCTGTGGAGGAGGATGAAATTAGGTACCATTTAAACTGACTGAACATCCCCAAGTCTCTCAAACCTATTGGGATGTACTCACAAGTGCTGAGGGCAACAACACTGAGACCATTCCCAGTTATCTGCAGAAGACTATGGTAATCCAGGGAAGTTTATGAAGACTGGAGGAAAGAAAATATCACCTCCATCTTCAAGGGCAGGGCCAGGGATCTGCAGAGAAGTCAACCTCATCTCAGCCCTCAGGAAGGGGATGTAGCAAATAATACTGGTAACCATTTGCAAACACACAGAGGACAAGAAGGTGACTGGGAGTAGTCAGATTGGATTTATGAAGGGAAGCTCATGCATGAAAAACCTGATAGGTTTCTGTAATGAGATGACTGGTTTGGTGCATGAGGGTGGAGAAGTGAATGTTATTTATCTTCACCTTGGTAAGGCTTTTGATGTTGTCTTCCATAATATCCTCACAGGCAAGCTGATGGAACATGGGCTAGAGAAGTGGACAGCAAGGTGGATTGAAAATTGCCTGTGATAAGCATCGCAAAGAGAAGCTGGAAGGTGGTTCCTAGTAACGTATCCCAGTGGTTAATACCAGGCTCAATCCTGTTTAACACCTTTGTTAGCCAAGATGATGGGAAAGGATCTTTGCTCAGCAGGTTTCCAGATCATATAAAACTGGAAAAAAGTGGTTGATACAACAAAAAGTCGTGCTATAATTCAGAGGGATTTTGACAGGCTGGAGAAGTGGTCTGATGGGGGCCTTGTGATATCCAGCAAAGGGAAGCACAAAGTCCTGCACCGGAGAGGAAAAAGCAGTACAGGTTGGCAACTGTCTAGCTAGACATTTTAAATTCCATCTAAAATAAAGAACAGCATTTACTGTGAGTGTGGTCCAACACTGTAGCTGTATCCCCAGAAAAATTCTTGACTCTCCATCCTTAGGTATTCACAACCTGACTGGACACAATCTTAGGCAAACCTGCTCTGGCTGACCCTGCTCTAAACACAGGGTTGATGCTGCCTTCCTGCTCCACCATTCTGTGATTCTGTACTTAAAATGTTCGATACTGACAGTCATTGTGAAGCCTTTGCAGTTTTAAAATAGTCAGATGTGTGATATTCAATATGAAGAAGTGTGTTACTCTACACAAAGTTAGAGTGAATAGAAATTTCCTTAAAATTATACTGTGAAATAAAATCATGAATTAACCTGTGAGGATAAATCTTATAGATTAAATTTGAAGGATTAAGAAATATTAAACATATTTATACAAAAAGTACCCTTTTGGATAGTTTTAAAAAATTAAATCACCTTTAGTCAATATAAGTATCAAGAGAAGATGGACAATAAATAAGCAAACAAACGGAAATATAAGTTATATACTAACACTCAGAATAGAGACAGCTTCAGGAAACTGACTTTCCTACAAACTATCTGGATTTCAACTTTCATCATATTTTAACCTAAATTAGAGGTGTCTTGAAGGTAGCGTAAATGGTAAAGAAAATGGTATGGGCTTCTTAAAGCACCCCATTTATTCTCTGTCTCTTTCAACACCGAGAAGGCTATGGGGAGATATGAGCAGATATTTCTTTCTAAGAGGCTAAAGATAGGAACTTTCTGGGTAATAATGTCTATCTAAATCTATCTCAGATACACTTCATTTACAATTCTCTCTCTAGGAAGGAACTTTGCTTTCTATCTAGTTGTAATTCTTAGGGAAATTATCTGCTCCATTCTGTAGATTATGATATACTGTGTTAGATTTTGAGATACTGTGATGACATCTAACCTAAAAATGCTTTTATTTAAAGGCATCAGTACCTCTCCTACAAGTAAAACCTTCCCAATCTTCAGAAACAGAAAAAAAAAAGTGTTCTTTTCAAAACCTGAAATTTTTGTGTTAATTTTGGTCTGAATTTAAGAAATGCTGATAAAATTGTTGAACAAAACATGTAAGAGTAGATTCTATTTAGTTCATTTTCTATTATCAGTAGACTCTTTAATTAGTCAGAGAGTACCTATGTACTTTGAGAAGGGAATGTTTACATGTTTAATGAATTTAAAATTATATAATTAGCCACATTATCACAGTTAACAGAATCACAGATATTACTGAGGAAGAAAGCCTATTAGACTATTTTCCTAGTCTTCCTGCCAAAGCAGGAAGGCTTCCTAGTCTATTGCTCACAACGCTTGATTTTTAATGGAGTTTAAAATACATTGTAAAAGGTGAACATATTTCAACCTCTCAGGGAAATAATGAGTAGAATTTCACAATCTACATGAACCTCTCAGATGTAAGGCCCTGACTTTGCAAATGTTATGCACTGAGTCAGTTTTTATGTACCAAATCATTCACTAATATCAGCTGATGACAATCTGTGCCCACTGGACTTAGTGCTGCACATAGTATGTAGGAAACATTCTTCCCAGCTCTTCTGGGGAGTCTCATTTACAGTTTAAGCATTGAAAGTTCACAATAAAAATGCAGTTTTGCTATGGTAAATGATAATATATCCATGATCTGAGTAAGGACAGCGTTCAGTCTATCATGAGGGAAACAAGAAAGGAAAAGAAAGAAGAAAGGAATGACTTAAATTCTGTGATGAAATTTCAATAAGTAAATGGTGGAGATGATGGGCACCAAAAGAGGCAAGGAAAATTTTTGTCTTAGCTACATATAGGATTAAAATAGCCACCAGATGCTTTAGCTGCTGTGTGTAGCCTCATACTCGGAAATCATCGCAATTCAGGAGCTGACTGGATGTGATGTTCAGGGATCATACCTGAGTCTGAGGAGAGGTGGTGGGTGTGAGTCATAAGCTGTGACTCTTGATTAACCTTCTCGAGGCAGCACAATGTAAAGTGGTAGTCCAAAGATAGCTCATTCCAAACACAGTTCAGGAAAAAAATTGATTTTAAACAAGGGGTATGGTTCTCATGTCTACCCAAGAAAATTTGAACTTCTCTACAGTTGCATCATCAACTGTTAGATACAGATACAACACTAGGCCCAGGAAATTCAGTAAAAGCGACATTTTTTTCAACAAAAAATACTGTAATATCAAATTCTGCTTGTCAAAACTATAGTTAGGAAACACGGATTTCAAGGGTAAGGAGGGTCTGAAAGAATTTCGGAATGAAGACAGTTTTTGGTTATTGGCATTCAAACCCATGTGACTTGTACTGAATAATTTTCTATTAATTGTAGAAAAGATCATGTGATGTTTGTCAACGGATTATTCTAGAAAAAAAGAGTTGAACAGATTTCCTCAGTGTTTAGAATGATTCTGATTGTCTTTCGTTTGAACATGTAATTGAAAAACTATCTCAGTAATATTAGTTTAGACAAGATACAAAAATAAGCAATCTTGTGTTTTTCCAAATATTCCATATTTTCCCTCAGTAGTGAAGACTATTATCTTTCATCCCAAGAAGAAAAAGTAGGCTGTTATCTTTGCAACAAGTAAGGTAGCATGGAACACCTTTGCAGAGAAGGTTGAATTCAGAGATTTTCAGGTATGCTTCTCAAGAAGAGATTGTGTATATGGTAGCTGAGGATACCACTGACAGCTCAAACTACTAAAAATAATTTCCATCACTTCTGTTATCAAGCAGTGGAGCTGGAAGAGCAATCCCCTTTGAGTCTCATTTGAGTTCATTCTTCATGGTGTGCTTAAATACATCTGCTAGAAATCACTGAACCAATTAGGTTGGAAAAGACCTCTGAGATCAAGTCCAACCTTTGACTGATCACCACCTTGCCAACCAGACCAGAGCACTGAGTGCCACATCCAGTCATTTCTTGAATGCTTCCAGGGAGAGTGATTTCATCACCTCCCTGGGCCGTCTGCTCCAATGCCTAACTGCTTGTTCATTGATGTGCAACCTGAACCTCTCCTGGTGCATTGGAGGCCATTCCCTCTTGTCCTGTTGCTGGTTACCTGGGAGAAGAGCCAGACTCCCACCTGGCACTACTCTCCTCCTGTCAGGGAGCTGTAGAGAGTGAGAAGGTCCCCCTGAGCCTTCTTTTCCTCCAGACGAAACAGCGCCTCAGCTGCTCCTCATCAGACTCGTGCTCCAGACCCTTCTCCAGCTCTGTTGCCCTTCTCTGGACACGCTCCACCACCTCAATGTTCTTCTTGCAGTGAGGGACCCAGAACTGGGCACAGGATTCGAGCTGTGGCCTCAGTGGCGAGTACAGAGGGGCAACCACTGCCCTGGTCTTGATGGCCACACTTACTGTGTACCTTTGGCCCCTACTAGCCGAGAAGGTGCTATATAACACTGCAACGTTTCCTTGTTTCACTGATTCTTTCTTGCCAGTTGTTTCTATAGCATCTGTTATGTGATGCTGAGACAGAGCTAAGCACTCATCACATACAGGGACGCCAGAGCACAAACCTCCCTTTTACCATCTGTTAAAATGATTTGGTGAATCCACCCATCACATCAACAGAGGCTCTGTGTTAACTAAAGGAAACAAAATGGTCATATATCAGTTCACTGCGAGCATTCACACCACATGCAGGACCCAAAATATCTTGTGATCTCATACCTATAAATAATATTGTATGTTTCAAAATTAATTTTCAAAAATAGGAATATATTAGATTATTTTATGTAACAACAAAGATATGAATATAAGCTAATATTCCAAGTGAAAGCATAACACAGAGATAGCTACATAAATTTATCTCAGTTCTGTGGTGGAAGAAGCTGCTCCTCAATCCTCCATTCAAGCCAAGAAAATTGAGAGTCTGTGGTACCTGCTGTTGTACAGAGAGTTGTCAAAACTTCTTACAAGATTAACGCTCAATAAAAATAAGAGATGAATGAATAAGAAAAAAAAAAAGGCAAAAAACTACTGCATAGCCTGGGAAAATAGGATTTAAAATAGCAAGAAGAATGTGCATTTTATGCAGTGTAGAACACTAAATATTTTTATGAGTAGATCAGACTGTCCAAGAATATGAAAAAGAGAACTCTAGTATTTGGTTAACATTCAGATTTTGAAACAGAATGAAAGCACGCCAAGGAAATGAAATGTTGACACACTGACTAGACCCTTTACTTATTTAAATACATATTTATGGATTTCTCTAGCCCTTCCCCCCTGTAAGTCACTGGCTTAGGTTTACATAGGGAGTCCTGCTAGGGAACACCCAAAGGCATTATACAAAATCAATACAAGAACAAATATGCTTAAATATTCATGAATACAAATGTATAATGTACATGGTCTCCGTTTAGTCTGAAAAGCAGGCAGGGATTCCAAGGATTTATTCTTTTCATATTCAAGAAAGCACCAATTTTACAGTGAAGAGTTCATTAGAAATGCATTAGATTATATTAATACAAAACTGTACAAACAACTGCATGTTCTGTAAAAACCTGGCACTATTGTCTCTATGGTGGCAGATGAGCAGGTAGAAAAGAAAGCGTACAGCTGACTCATAACCCTCACAGACCCCTAATAGCTGCAGTGGCCATGACCTCATGACCTCAACTCACTTTCTGAGAGAAAGATGAGAATGTCCCATCTTGTAACATGTATGCCCCTGCTACACAAATCATCTTCTTATAAATGTACTTGTGTCACACAAGTTTCTTTAGACCCCACTTAATTCAAGTCCTCAGTCTCCTTATGTCAGCCACCCAACAATGCGTTTTGTCTGCAGTTATTTCAAAGAACACTATTTTAACTGGCATGAATTATGTGAGGTGCAGATGATGGACATGGCTGGATAGCCCTGAGCACTGTGCTCTAGGGGACTTCCTTGAGCAGGACTAGACGGCCTCCATGGCCCCTTCCAACCTCAAACATACTGTGATACTGTGATACAAAATCAGAGTTTCAATGAGATTAAGAACTATCGAGATCTCATTTCCACCAGACTAACATTTCCTAAACAATTAACTTTCTAACTGGGCAGTCTAACATTTTCTGCTGTTTCTGCATGTACTTTATAACCTCCCACGGAGGACTTTGGTGCCAGAATGAGTGCTATTTCCATTAGTAGCAGACTTCCTTTGATGTTATGCAAAAAATCTCGTTAGTATTTGGGCTAATAAAAGCTATTAACAGTGAACTTGTGACTCTTCAAGTCGTGTTTATCCTGCTGGCCCACTACCTATCCTTATGAAAGCTCACTAACATTAGATAGCTTATTAAAAATCTAAAAATCATTAGAAGAAGATAGAAAGACACATTTCCGAGTGTTCCTAATGCCTCACAATGTCATAAGGTGCCTTCATAGGTTATTGCAGTGGCGCTTTTTGAAAATTAGTCTTTTTAGAGGTGCTGTCACCACATGCAGCTGTTTCTGGAGTAAGGACTATGGCAAGGCCTATTCTATACACAAGATCAGGGGAATATTCTGTGATGGAAGCTCAGTATCTCACGTCCTTATCCATTCTGAGCAAGACTTTGACTATTCAGTCGCATGACTTGCTAGATCATGTAGTAACTTTTCTTATGACACCAACAGAAGTGCTCCTTTGGTCAGACTGTACTTTTTTTTTTAAGCATTTGACTATATTTGAAACTGTTTGCTCCAGAAAACAGTATTTGAGTGTATTGAGCCAAAATGTTCATAACTTGGGTTGAAGGGGAAACACGAGAGAAAGAGTTTGATCCTAAAGGATACATTTGTCTTGACAATCCAGATGAAAATGTTATGGCTTGCAGAGACTTCGTGTTGTGTCTGTCAGGTTACAGACTATGGTGTGATGTCCATCCAGTGCTTTTCATAATGTGCAGTTGCTACAATACCTTTTATAGTTCTACAGATCACGACTTGATTTGGATTAAAAAATACAGAGAGACATGTATGTGTCACTAAAAAAAAAAATCACTTATGGATATTTTAATGCTGTATGCCCTGTGGATGTGCTGATATGGATCAAAGAGGCTTGGCTTTACTTTTTGTGTGTACTGAAATTCCTTTTACATAGAATCATTGAAAAAAATCCAACTTAGTTATTTTGAAGCTGTGTTAAAACAAAACATGGATTCTGGAGCAATGGGGCAGAATTTTTTGGAAAATGTTGAAGACTAATAAAAATATTTACTTTATTTCCTTCCGCATAATTTAAAGAAAACTATTTAATGATAGGTTCTGTAAACTGGAATTGAACAATTAGTACCCAATAAAAGAAAAACACTTTAACATATTTTCTAGTGAAAGTTTGAAGATAAATTAAGTAATAATATCACCTTATCTTCTCTGTGTAGCAAAACCCAGAAAAGGCTAAAAAATTTGTCTTTAAAACCAACTAATCCATATTCTTTAAATGACAGGAAGTCATTATTGACGGTAGAGTCAGTGAATTTGTTTACTATATGATCTCTGAGTTAAAAATCTGATCTGCTATCTAAGAATTAATCTGTGACAAACTAGGACCTTCTGAAAATTAAGTGATGTGTTTCCAGAATTTGTCTAAATACGTGAATGCTTGGCATATAGAAGTGCATTCTTACAAACATAATTGGACCACATTATGAAATTTGACTTTGGGTGAATTTAACTGCAAAGATAATTATTTTTAACTTGTGGGAGAGAAAAGCATCCCTGATATTGAGCTGTATCAGTAAAACCACAATGAAAATCTGTGCTTAAAGTTGAAATTATCCTTTATTACTTTCTAAATAAATTGGTGCTTATATTTAAAGTTTGTGAGCTTCTTTTCACAACAAAAATATACTCTTTAGGAAAACTACTTTAAATTATAGACATTGTTCATATTTGAGGAGTCTTATCTTTTTTTCCTTGGGTTCTTGGTCTATACACATCCTGGGAAAAGTGAGTCACTTGAAATATACAGGACACTTATTTTTAATTAGTTGCGAATATTTAAGCCCAGACAGTCCTCCCTAAACCCTACTGGACTCCATAACCACAAGGGGGCAGAACAAACATTAATCACAGACATCCAATTCTGCTTTCAAGAAACTCATTCCTTATGTGTAGTACCAGATTTCTCTTCTATCTGGATTAAAACATCTTTACTTCACTAGAGACATTTTTCCAAGCAGTGCTTATGTCCTTATCTTTAATAATTACATTATTTTTAAAAAATAGGAAAAAAAAAAGAAAAAAGAAATGGAAACTATTATATTATTTTCCAGAAATCTTGAAAGCACCACTTAGAAACCAAGGGTGATTAAGTAAAAGGGTTCATTTCTCTTGCCCTATATTTTCTCAAATGGAAGCATTTCAGATTTTTGTTTTGTAATTAAAGCAAAAACAAAACAAACCCCTCACATTCTGAGAGTGCTCTGAATTTAAGCCTGGAAGTTTTCTTTTAATTCTTCTGATTCAAAATGGGAATGTTAATGTTTAATCCTGGCAAGGCAAAGAAGATGCTATTATGATTAGAATGTGACTTATATTCAGGGCTCAAGAGTTAATGGTCTTTTCTGTGAATATAGAATGCGCATGCTAAAGGTAGTGAAATAGTTCATTTTGTTCATTTGTTCATTTTTTTCGTTAGTTCATTTTGTTTTGATGCAATCCTCCATAACTATCATAAACCCAAAGGCCAAGATATCTGGTGCAGTAGTGAATTTTATGTGTTAATAGTTTGTATTACATAAGGAAAAACATATCACATACAGGAAGGCTGGCATTTAAATATTGTTGAAGTAGGTTGTGGGTTTCAGCACTCACAGTTCTTTACCAATGAAATACAGCACAGATAAAAAGGAGGAGAGTGGACGCGCTAGAAATAATCTGCATCCAAGTAGCAGCAAGTCCAGTTTACAAACAGAATCAGTTTCAGAGCAGTTGGAGGTTATTTTCATAGAAATGTTATCAGACCAATTCATGGCTTACATTCATATTTCTCTGCTTGCCAAATAACAAAGTGGTAGCCAGACTGAGATGTGTGCCACCTTCATTCTAGTTCCCAGGAAAATGCTTTGCTGCGGGCTTCTACGGAGTTTTAATGAGCTGGAGAGGACTGGGAGCATCTGATAGCATCTGACGCATGGTGGGAGACCAATCTGTGTATTAATACAGTTGTATAAATATATTAAAACACATAAAAAACCCATAATGCTCTACACATACCTGTTCTGCTTCTGATGGAAATGAAGTGCCTATAGAACCACATGTTATTACAGTTCGGCTAATGGCCAGACTGAGAATAATACTGTGGCTGCTAGACAGACAGGCTGCAAATTGCTCTGCCTGAAGGCAAGAATGAATTTCCTCATCTTCATATTATACAAGCCATGGCCTCAATTTCACAGCATTCTGTGGCATTTTGAAAGGATGCTGCTTTCCATACCAAGGTGGAATGTATTTGATCTCAAGTTACCAGCTCTTTTGTGGAAGAGCCCACACTACCACGGGTGTTGCAAGTTTTTGGGATTGGGATTGAAATTCCAAATGATTTTGGCAAACTGAAGAAGAGGTCTTTAGAGAAAATAAAAGGAAAGATAATGGAAATAAAACCAAAATTGTGTTTGGCTGAAAGAGCATGGTACTAGAGAACAAGGTGTCAGCTGCCTGCTTTCTAGGAGAGAAGCTAAGGGTTTATGTTTGCAATTAATCATCATCAGTCTCAGGCTACTTGGGAAAAAACAAACTAGGGACAATAAAAAAGAGCACCAGCTATCAGATATGTAAATTTGTATTAATATTCCTTTATTTTGCATTGATAGTATCTCAAAGCATGAAGTAGAATTGGAGTAGACAAAAACATTGTAGTATTTTGGTCTCCAGAGGCTGAGAAAAAGTACACCCGTTAGAATTTATTCAAAGGAAACCAGTAAGGATATTATTAACAATTAATGCTTGAAAGGTGTTCTTTAGCAAACAGGAAGGAGAGGAAAAAAAGAGAAAAATTGTGATTGTTTTCAGATTTGCAAAAGTTGCTTCCACAAGGAAGGGAGTAGTTGATTCTTCATATCTGTATTAAAAAAATTACGACAGAAAAAAAACTTCTAAAGCTCCCACATTGCTTAGGGCCAAGGCATCTTCAGCCAAATGGCAAAACCTATCAGCATGGCAGATAAACCCATTTTTTTCCTGCTGTAACTTGGCACTTTCTGGCTACAATATTTTTGCCTTGATTGCACTTCAGTTTAATACAGTTGGGATGATCTGATAAAAATCGAGAGTGAATTTAGTGAACAGACCATTTTTCATACCACAAAAAGTGAGTCAGATATTGACTTAATGGATTTGGAGAAGGCTTGGATGAGTCATTCTTCTCCTGGTTAATTGATATTGCTAGGACATGCTAAATGTATCCCTAAATAGCGAAATAATTTATAGAATGTGCTTTTCTGGCTGTTAATTGTGCAGCTGGATAACTGCATTTAAAAGCTCATCCAATTCTCTTGAAATCACTAGAAGGTTTTCCACTGACTCAGAGGAAGCTGAAGTAGCTTTTCAGGGACCATTGTCAAAGGCAAGAGGTGATCTGACTGTATAAAAAACTTCAGGATCTTATTACTCTAAGTGGGCTGTATCCTTAGAGTTGTTCCAAAGCTCCAAGGACAGAAGAAATCCTCCTTTATCATCCTTTTACTTTTCTAAGAAGGAGATAAATCTGAAGTTTGGTTTGTGTTTTCTTTTTTAAGGACTATGACCTTTTCCAATAGCCTTAAAACATTTCATGCATACAAACTTCAGGCCACAAAGCAGTTGACAGCTTAACAGTTTGAATTAGAGCTCATTTGGGTCCCTAGACTTACATGGTATTATCTCCTCTTGATGTATGTCTTCTAAAGTGCCTATGTTACAAATATTTACTATAAGCTTTGCTGTGATAGCCTTTTTTTTTTTTTTTCTGATGTTTAAACCTTCTGGATTACTGAAGTTCTAGCAATAAATGTTATAAACTCAGAGTAAAAAATACAAATAAAATAGTCAAAATTCTCAGAAATAATGAAGTAACTTGATCATTCGTTAGTTATTGACATGCAGTATTAACTAATCCAACCCCAGGGAAAGCAAAAGCATGTCTTTTCTAGGACAATTTAAGACAGACATTATGACTTGCACTAATAATACAATATATAAAAATATGCTTGCTAATCTGGGAAAACAGGACAATAAGCACATTCAGCCACTGGAAAAAATACAAAGCTGCTGAGAAAACAAGTAAATTACCATTAGCTTGTGTAGATAAATTAAAATAGTTTGTGGTCCCTTGTTGTGTGCAAACAGGTAAATTTTAAAAAGATATGTGAAAGAAATAATCCAAAAGGAGGAGACCCTTTGACGTGAATGTCAGCTTTGGCCTTTTGTATAACAGCCAAGAATTTAGCAGAAAAAATCTGAAGAAAAAGCAGATATGCCTGCTTTCTTTTTATTATTTAGCATTTGATTTTTTTTTTAATTTTTTTAGATCTGAAGGTCACAAGACTTGAGTTCTGATAAACTGCCAAAGGAGGCAGATTCCAGAGGCAGTCCTCAGAATGGCAGACTCAAACTGAGACACAGAGCTGAGCTTTCTTTTAGCTTATCTCACCTGCAGTAACAGGGTCGGGGTCTATCAAGAGCTGTAAAGGTCAAGAAAACACCTTGAATTGTAGAATGACAACATGAAGATTTGCTTTGAGATAAAATATTTAATTGTCTGTGTAATGAGAAGTCATCCATCATTCCAGCTGTAATAGAGTTTATGGTGTGAAAGTTAGAAAACAGCTGATTGATTTTCAGCAGGAAATGCTAGAAGACATGGTCACAGGGTCTGTTCCTAGTTGACACGAAGTGATCAGGTCTTTAAGACAGTGCAGCATCAGCAATGTTTGCAGTTGTATCCCATGGATCTCAGGAGGAGATAAACCACAAAGGCGACCAAGAGACCAGGGTACTGGACTCCTTTCAGAGCTCCTCATTCTCTTGCTCATGACAAAACTTGCCAGAATTTCTCATCTTATCAAAATCAGACCAAGGAAACATATAGACTCAGGCTTACTTATATGTCACCTTCATATAAGTTAACAAATATATCAAGTAACTTTTCAAACAACAGCTTCAAGAGGTAAGTTTGCTGACTTACAAAATGGGAAACTGAAATTCAGGAGTTTTGTAGTTACTGAGCTCCCCAACTAGTCTCTTCTTCCCTATAGAAAGTAGCTGGGTTGTCTGTAAGGAGCCAAAATTTACTCTGTTATATTCAAGGATTTATCAGCAACTCAATATATCTGTTCATATGAAAGAAATTCCATATGGAAGTCTATATCCAGTGTGAATTTAGGACAGTGAAAACTTAGATACATGTCGAGGCCAGGTTGGGTGGAGTTCTGAGCACCTCAGTCTAGTGGAGGGTGTCCCTGCCCAGGGAAAGGGGTTAGAACAGGAGGATCTTTAAGGTCCCTTCCAACGCAAACTCTGCTGCGATTCTGCGATTCTCTGTGTATCTTTTTTCCTTGATTTAGCTCTACTGAAACAGCACAGGCTCTTCACAGAAATCTCCAGCACCATTCAGGGGGAGTGACTCAGCTTTCTGTGATGAATTAATATCCACTTAAAATAATAATAATAGTAGAAGTAGGAAATTCAGTAAGTGCTTAATAGCACTGTGCTACATCACTGAATGAATTTATACTTTTGATTTTTAACCTGTTCATCTTTGGGGAATGGGTGTCACTATAGACAGGGCTAGTTCTGGCCAGTGCTTAGAGAATGATTTGAGCAATGAATTAGAGAAATAGAGGAAAATTATTCACCTGCATGTGAAATAGTCTGAGAAACCATTCTGCAAGCACAGCATGCACTAGAAGCCAGAGACACAGTAAAGACCATGAAAAATATTCTGTATAGAAGTTGTATTTGGCTCAGCTTTATCCAATTCTCTCTCACAGGAAAACAATGATCTTCAGCTTTTGACAGTGTGCACAGAGAGCAAAAGGGACAAGCAAAACCATTACTATCACTGTTTGTCCTTTTAACGTATCAAAACCAAAGTACTTAACTTCTGCACCTCAATTATTCTACTGTATCTCTGAAGTATTTTGTACAGTGCCTTATCAAATAAACCAAGATGGTGCGTTTAAAGAGATACCAGATTGAAGACTTTTTATTCCCTCCCTTAGCAAAATCTAGTATCTAGGCAGTTTTGCACATTCTCATATCTGCATCTAATATTAATAGCTTATTCGTTATGTCAGCCTCTGGAAAGTTAGGAATTATTACCTTCATTTTATAGATACAGTTAGGTATGGGGGAGGCTCCGGGGAGCTGGGAGTATGCAGCTTCCTGAGTCAACGGGAGCTGGTTTGCACAGCCCTTCTGAAATTTGTGTCGTAAACAATTGATCAGTGACAGAGGACAAATAAATTGCAAAATTTGTATTAGCAGGCCTTAGGAAGTGCAGAACACTGAAAATAAAACAGCTTTGATAGCCACATGGAAATTTGATCCATTTATGACTTATATTTCTTGCTATTTGAAAGCACTCTAGTGAATGGATTAGTGCTTGCATAAGGTTTTAATAAAAAAGCCTGCTGTTAAGAAAAAATACCCATACTACCACATGAGAAATCCCTTTGGCATGAAAAGTTCTCATCGTGCACTAGCTGCAAACCTTCTTACCTCAATAATTTAGCAAGCAGAACAATGACATGAGGTTTAGGTGACTGGCAGCACATAATGATGTGCCAATAGCAAACCCTGAACAGCCGAATGACAGCTCATCACCTCCTCCCTGAGCCGCACTCCACTTAGGCTGACAGTCCTGAAATCATTACACTCTTTATAAATGGTTTGTGACTGCAAACTCTGTTTACATTGCTGCTAAATGGTCATTATGACCAGTTCTACCAAATTACTGTTATCATCAGGTCATGGTACCTTCCACTAGAAACTTAAAGTATTTTGAACCTTATTGCAAAGAAGGAGTGAACGATATTAATTGCACGCTTGGTCATAAAACACAAGGTCTATTCTTAGCTCATGCCTTGTTCTTTAGCTTCAAAACTTAATAAAACTTTCTGCAAATATTTTAAAATATGATATTTTCCTGAATATCTAATAATAATTTCCTATATTTTGTTACTATTGAGAAGATTTTCTTGATGTTTCAAGCCCAGTGTGTCTGAAAAACTAGGCACATCTATTTTTATACACGCACAAAGCAGTATAGTAATATATTATTTGTTATTATTAATAAGGTTCTGAGCTAGAAAACCACATGTATTTCCTTTGTTATCTCTATTGTTAAAATTGCCTCACCAACCTCAAATAAAACCTGTGATTTCAATGCTTTACTGAGTTCATTTCAGTGAGTATATTCCAGGTCCCTTGTGAAACCTCACCTCCCACTCAGATGCCAAAAACGTGTAGACTTCTACGAAAACAGCCTTAAAAATGTCAAATATACAAATGTCCAATTATGCAAGGGAATGTTAATCTAGAATATAACTTAATGTGACAAGCTGTACAGCCTGGTTTGATTTGCCAATTAAATCTACGTAAGATGTAGGACTTACTTATTTTTTACAGTTTCACTGGGAGGGTAATAAACTAACAGTAAATTAATTTGTTTTGAGGAGGACCGCAATCTCAGTGATGAGGGTTTTTTTGTTAAGTGGAAAATGGAATTCAGTCAGATTGTTTAAGTCACTTGTTCTGCCTTGGAATGGGAAACAAAACTGCTAGAATTTTTTCCAGTTGATAAATAGAAAATAAAAAACCCAAAAAACCAAACCAACAAGACCAACCAACCTCCTGCCCTACAAAGATGGGAAAAACAATAGATTTTCCTCCTGAATTTCCAGCAGCAGCTACATTCTCTCATGTAGTTATAGCTTCTTAGAGCCTTTGATCTGTTTTCTTTGTCCTAGCTGCCAGTTAAATGAACAGAAATTATGACAAACCTCCTCCTACTCCTCTCTGAAGATTTAATTCTACTGTCCACAGTTTATTACGTTATGGTTTGTTTTTAGTAGCACTCGAAGAGCAGCAATACTGACCTTGTGTGGATGTCAAACCCACATAATAACCATGCAACAAATGCACATCCCAATATGACTTCAAGAAAAATTGCAGTTGTACAACTTCATTTGACAGGAGAGTGCAGCTGCTTAACATTGTCATTACCTGCATATCACCACTCTTTATCTGCAGCCTACAGATCTTTGCTTTCCTCATGCATAACTATTTTCCAGCATGACAGGAACTTTAAAACAATAATTTTGTAGTCATCAAAGTTGTATGCAAAGCTCATTGCCCTGCACATAAAATGGTTGTGCAAGTTTTTTTGCACCAAAAAAAGGAAAACATTTGTTAAGAAACCTGTTACTAAACCTCCTCATAACACCTGTTACTAGACCTCCTCAGTCTTCGTAATGACAATTTACATTTGTCAGTGACACTACAAATCTTAACCCAAGATAGCAATTAATTTGTAAGAGGGAAGAAGAGAAATCAAAGATGAAGAAAGGATGATGTAATAACAGTATTTTATTTAGCAAATCAATCTATTTATTGAGTAGAACAATTTATAGAGCTCTGATATATTATCAGCATTTTGACTTCTTGGCTTTCTCTATTTATAGTACTGTCCTCGCTGTTGTAGTCACACTTTAATATCTCTACTTATTCTTTTTAATACTTATTAATGCTATTTTAACCCTACCATGGCAGTTCATACTACGTCATTTTCATTAAAACCTATTACCTTTGGAGAAGACTAAGTTACTGCTAATTCATCACCAGTATAATCCTCCTTTTTTTTTGCCAGTTTCAGCATTCAGAATTTTATCAAATTATCAGAATTATCAAATGAAGTCTGATTTCAGGCCTGAGAATCAGGAACCTTTCTTACTCTCCACTAGCAAGGACTACTAATTTAATCTTATCTTTTTGATAGAAAATCATAGCATACAAGAAGAAGGCCTCATAGCTACAAAAAAAAGAATGAAAAGCTACTCTCCAGTGTTCAAAATTCATACCCACATCTTAAGTCATAAATTTTTCACCCAATAAATTCACTCTATAGATTTTTCTGTGTATTTTCTCCCTTAGATTCTTCACTATTTTTACTCCTAAACTGAAGCACATGGGCACACTTGCTGAGTCCAGGCACATATCAAAGCGTGTCCTTACGGTATCCTGTCAGAGGACCAAACCCCCTCCTCCTTTTTCTCCCCAGTTTTTATTTTAGTTGGAGACAAACTGCAGACTTCTGCAAGGATGGATTAGTGACCTCTGGAAGCAAGACTGCTGGGTGCATTTATTAGAGAGCACTCCTGCCTCACATCTCTTTTGGGCTGGAAATCGGGTGTTGGTCCAGGTGAAGCTCACTGCAAAATTCCTGTAAACCTCAGTGAGGATAGATAAGGCTTTTTTGAAAAAGAAAATGTTCAGAATCTGCACTGGTGGAAACTAACTTGGGAAAGTCTCCAGCTGCAGAGATCCCAGAAAAAAACTGGGAGAAACAAACCCAGTTTCTTTCCCTCAAAGAGAGAAAGTGGTGGGAAGGTAGATTAAGAGACAAGCAAACAATAACTGCCATGGCAGAAGAGAAAAAATTCAGAGCCTATGTCTCCCAGGGCACTTCCCAGAAGCAGGAGTGATTTGCTTGGATCCATGGCTGTTCCTGGAGATGATGATAACAGCTTCCCAATGACACTGCAGTGGAACATCAGTTTTCCCAGGCTTTACTGCCAGCACGATTAAAGAGCTCTGTCTTCTGAGAAGAGAGAATGTAACATGGGGCAAAGGGATTTTGCCATTCTTGCTTATTTTGGGGACATTTTTGGTGCTGCTCCAGCCATGGACTTATCGGGTAAACAGCAAACAAAGCTCCATCACTCCACTGAGAGCTGAGAGGAGTATTTCTCTGGATGCTTTGTTTTGCTTTCTAAAGAAGCAAAGAAAAATAAAGACGTTTTCTCAAGATTCAGCAGGTGACTGTCCTCTGTTGAAAATAAAGCCATGTCAGCTTGCTCCTCACACTATTTGTCTTCT
This sequence comes from Oreocharis arfaki, assembly GCA_013398015.1. Classification (NCBI taxonomy): domain Eukaryota; kingdom Metazoa; phylum Chordata; class Aves; order Passeriformes; family Paramythiidae; genus Oreocharis; species Oreocharis arfaki. The sequence goes on from VZRR01013896.1 coordinate 467,279, forward strand.
CTATATCCACCAGAACTTATATTCAGTTTGAGCTCCCTAGGTTTCTTCCAGGAGCCAATTTAGCTAAAATATTTGGACAGCTGGGACACAGCAGGGAAGAAAATGAGAGACAGGGCTGACTGTGTTACCAGTTGAGTTCTGTTCCTGCTCTTCAGACTTACTTGCATAATCTTGGGCATGTCATAACCTTTCTGTATCTTAGTTCATATGCTTTCCAATAGCTACAATTATAACTCCTTCAGGGTTTTTCTGATGGTGGATTTTACACTTAAATACATGGCTGAGATCAAGTCTAAGTGTGCAAATCACTATATAAATAAGTTATTCAGCACTAACAGCCCTCTGAAAAAAGAATCAGAAGCGGTTTTATATTATTAAATGCTAGACCAAGAAGTATATCTTTTTCTAAGTATCACTGGAAGGTTAATGACTTCTCTTTTTGTTGAGTGCTGTGTGCCAGAATATTATTGTGTTTAATATAACCAGTGTGTAAGGTGCTGATGTGCCCCTGAACTTTGAGCACAAGTGCACAAAACAGTTATATTCTGCAGTGATAAAAACTAAAACAAATTCATCATTGCAACAACAGCTTTCTAGCTAATATATTATACAAAACATACATTTCCTAAGGTGCACTCTAAAGACTGCATTTAATGAATTAAATGCATAACTCCTGCTGGTTTTGGATTTTAAGGAAAAAACCACCAACGACCTGCAAGCCTTAATTCAGGGAATACTGAAAATGTAGTTTGGCCTGTCTGTTTCCAGCCTGGGTTATTGAGACATAATGGGTAAGTGCTGCTAACTGTCTCATTGTCATCAGAGAGCTACACGAATTTAGGACAAAAGATCCCACTGGCTGGGATCTCTTCATGTCTGGAAAAAAACCCTCTCCCCCTGCCCTTGCTTGCTCTTTTTCACTTCTCTTTTTTTTCCTTTCTCTTCTCTCTTCTCACTCTGCTCTATAAGAAAGGAAAATAAAAACTAATAAAAACTCCCAGGTCTTAAATCTAAAACTCAGGGTTGTCTCTGTTCTCATGTTCTGATTTTGGAAACTGATTATCAGTGTGTATTTCATTTGTCTTTGCACAATTTCTTGGCTGTAAAGGCAGGAAATCATGCACTGACACAGACTGGTATCCAATACTCCTTTTTTCTCCAGGGTTACAATCCTGCTTATCGAATTGATGTACTTAAGGGCCCAATTTTCCCCAAAGGGGCAAAAATGCAGAAGAAAACATAAAGTATTTGAAAGCAAAGAGAGAGAGAGATATGAAGTTTATAGAGAGGTGAAAAAGTCACTGTGAGTAAATAGAAATTAGAAACACAACAGCAGGAAGATGGCTGTATACAATATATATTTTCTTTCTTGCATTAAATTTGAGTTTTCAGGTCATTTGAGTTAAAATATAGGCAAATAAATATGAAGAATTCAAAACTAAGTGAAGAAATATCATCAGTTTTGCCATCCCATTTTTTAAGGGGGTGTGCTGATCCCACACAAGGAACAATGCTCTGGCAGATAATTAGCTTTTCATAGGAGCAAAGAAGGTTTGCCAAGTTGTCACCCCTTAAGGAGCCACTGTGCTTAACGACAGTCAGCGCTTTGTCAGCCTGACACACACAGATGCCAAGATCAAAGGACCAAGCAGACATCTGCAATGTCCCACCCCTAATGAGGGGAGCACCCTAGATTTGTAGGTGCTTGTGGTCAAAAGGAACAACAAAAGTCAGAGTGTCCTCAAAAGCTTACAAAGTTTTACCAGAAAATTGTGCACTTGGCATGGAAATGGCACCCTGACCACCCATATAAGCACACAGCAGTGAGTTTTGGGTTGGGTGAGGGGGAAGCGGGAAAGAGAGAGGGGAGCTAAAGAGGGGGAGAGAGGAAGAAATAGACAAAGAAATAGAGGAAAAGAGATCACCAGCTCTAGCTCCAGTGTTGATCCAGCTGGGGTGTCTAGGGACCTGGGGTGCATGCACAGGACAAGTGCACTGGACGTGGTGGGATACCTTTTTATAGATAAGTTTTTCCCACCCTGGAGAGAAGTTTCTCACTTTCAATGAAAATTAGTTCTCACACACGGTCTGTTCTTCCAGACCTTTCTGGAAAGGGGTTGGAGACCTCAGGGGTCTTTGGTGGTCTTGTTCACCCCCTACAGTCCATGCACACCTCTCAAACTCGTTCCTGAGCTGTGCTGTGTTGTGCTCCAGGAGCCAGAATAAGGATGTTAGTCCCAGAAAAGTGCTGCCCTACCTCTGTTTGGTCCCTGCTCCAGCCACATCCTTTCTCCCAGTGTGTTATTACCAACAATCCTTGGCTGCTATTACCAACAATCCCTGGTTGGCTCCAGAGCTATCTGGCTATCTGTGTTTGAGACACACACATTAGCCCCATGTCTTTTAGGCTTCTACAACACCAATATCTGAACTAATGACCTTAATGCTGCCTTAACAAACAGTGGAGTAATGGAATCACTCTTAGAGCATGATACAACATCTGTTGTGCCCCAGAAGTGCATGTTTATTTCATGGGCATAAGAACACCAAGGGCAACTTGCTTCAGAGACAGATGTTTGTAATTTCCTGTGGGTCAGCTGAGTTGTGTGCCAATTGGGAAGCCACTGCAAAACAGAGATAGACATTTCCAATGCACTTGGATCTTTCAACCCCTCTTGCAACCAATGCTGCTGAGCTGTAAGAGGTATGCTGCACATAGACAATGAGCTATGCTTTTTTAGTTGTTCATCCCAATAGATGCAAAGTTAGACCTAACACAAATCTTCCGTGAAAAACACTACATCCAAACACTGTACTAGCTGCTGAAACATGTTATTTAAATTGATGAAATTATGTATTTATTACTACATCTGTTTCCTGACCCAAGGTTTTGATTTTCCTGTTTTCTCATTAAATTTTGCTGTGTTTGTTTGCCACATTCATATCTTCATTACAGGGCTGATGATGAAAATACTTGGCATGTGGAAAAATCCAGATATCAAGGAATTCAAGCTAGCTTAGCCATATGACTATGTAACTGGTATTTGCCAGAATAGATGAACACATGATCAGTCCTGTTTATTGCCAGTAAGAGAAAAAGTCTGAAACACTGGTAAACAGTTACAGCTGGTTCCATGGCCATTATTGGGATGCTTGGGTTCTCTTTATTTAGGACCAACTGAAGTGGTTAGGTAGACTACAGCTGCTAAAGGAGGAATATTCTGATGGAGAAATTCAGAAGGTCTAAAACAGTGATAAAGAGAATCACAGTCTAACAGGCAATAACACTTTGAAAGGAGAGCATTTCTAAACGTGACACTCATTTGATGGGTGGAAGGTTGGCTCCTTTTGGCTCCTTCCAAGTTGCAAATTTCATGATGTGAACAGAAGGAAGCTCCCTATGGCTCATACAGATACAGTATATTCTTATGATACAGCATTCCAAAGTCTGTTCAAATATCTAAATGGAAGTTGTTCTGCCATCATTGCAGATTTGGAAATTTCTGAGAAGGATTTTAGTGTCTGTCTCAACCACATGCATCTGTGACCTCCATAAAAAATTTTATCTGTAAAGTGGAGGGGGTGTATCCCACCTTCACATCAGAGAGGGACAGTAAAATCCAGCAATGACTGAACTGCTCAGAGAGTAACAAACAGACAAATGACTGAGAGAATTGAGATTGTTCAGCCTGAAGAAAATTGCAGCCTTCCAGTACCTGAAGTGAGCCTAAAAGGAAGATGGGGAGACATTATTAACAAGGGCTTGGAGTGGCAGGACAAGGGGGAATGGCTTCAAACTGACAGAGTAGGTTTAGATTAGATATAAGGAAGAAATTCTTCACTCTGAGAGTGCCAAGGCACTGGCACAGGTTATCCAGAGAAGCTGTGGTTACCCAATCCCTGGCAGTGTTCAAGGCCAGGTTTGATGGAGCTCTGAGCAACCCGGTCTAGTGGAAAGTGTTCCTGCCTATGGCAGAAGGTTGGAATGAGATGATCTTCAAGGTCGCTTCCAACACAGGCTGTTCTATGATTCCATGAAAGCCCAGACAGGCCTGACAATGGTCAGCTCAATAGTGTCAAAAGCTCAAGTACAGCGATGTATTAATGAAAAAAATTGAGTGAATAACAAAAGCTATTTTCAAAGGCATATGTGTGACAAAGAAGCCCCTCTCTCCATGCTCCTTTTATTACACCTGTGTGCATAAATGGCCATATACACCTTAAAAACTCTAGAGGGGGGGCAGCAAACAGCAAATGTTATTCATGGTAATCAGTTTTGCAAGTTAGGCATGAAGTTTTAACAATGAGGTGATCTTTGATATCGATACAAATGAATTTAAAATGTTCTATAGCAAGCAGTTCCCACTCAAAGGATGTAAACAAGCTCCTTCTGTGATAACAAAGCATTTGCCTTGCATCTAGAGCTTCTTAAGAGGAAAAAAAGAAGAGAAATCATAGATTTTATGAAATGCCTTATTAGAAGATATTCCCAGAGGTAGAAGGGGTGTGGAAATGCAGAAGCAGTGTCAAATGTAGTAAGTTAATAAAAAACAAATAAAATCCATATGCTTTAAATAATGCCTAATGCATTATTCATAAAGAAGATCTTTCTCTCACAAATAAAGTTTAATTCATCATCCCGTTTACTGTATTTTACAACATCAATTAGAAAAGAGGGATCCTCTTCCTCTCCAAAGTTAGTAATACATCTTCACAATATGAGAAAATTTATTATGGCGTTTAATAGCTTGATGAGAGGTGCATAAAAGTAAATCAGCAAGACTGAAAGAAAATCAGCATGTGAGAAAGGAAAAGCGATTTTTTTATGGTGAAAATTCATTCAGTTTACAATGACTAGGTAATGGCAGGCCTGTTTTTCTCTTTCGGACAAGTTCACCTGAGCTGCGACTGTGGGAATGAGGAATGGAGGAGGATTACGCTGGTTCCCAACTCCCCCCAGTCTTTTCGTTTTGCAGAAAAGGACCAGATGAACTGTGGGCTCTGGGTGGATGTGGGGAGACACAAGGAATAGCAACAAAAAGCAGAATTTAGAAGCATGCATGGAAATTATTATTTGATTTCTTTTCATAGTAGCTACTGCTTAGGTTAAGATCTACCTGGGCTCAAGCCTGTGCTACACAGATCTAGCTGGGCTGTAACTGAATTTTAAGTGTTGTTAATATGAATTTTTAATCATTTTTAAGCTAAGAAAAGCAAACAAGTTCCAAAGACATCCTTCCAGAAATATTTTACTGGGTTCACTATGGACATATTTTATGCTTGCAGATTTGTCTTGTGCTTTTAAGATTGTCCTTCCTTTTTTTTCTTTTTTCCAGATGCTATAGGCACCTAACAACAAAACTACGTCACGCCATCAGGCAAATGCAAAAATCATCATGGACCATTATTAACTGGAACTTGAATATTCACATGGCACGAGCAAATCTGCAAGGAGAATAGACTGGGTTTGGAAACATAATATATACGATGTGACAGTTTTGAACCTAGTCTGTCCTTAAGTTCTTATTCAGAAGTCTGCTCTTAAGATTATTCAGATTTGGGTAAATAGGTGACAACTCCAGCTTTTACACTGCAGCTGTTTGCAGATATTTCCCAAGTACCTTAAAAAAAAATCTGTATTGAAAAAATTTTGAAATACAAAAAAAAAATTTATTTCATTTTTCACAGTGAAAGAGCTTTTAGGACTTTCAAATTTGGGTTGCTTTTCTCTACATCACATTTTCTTTTTCCCTGACCTCACCATATCCATTTACTAACAAGTGTGGTGATAACTCCAAGTGAACAGGAATTAAAATGATAACTTTTCAGGAAAGTTCTTTGAGAAGATGTGCTTAGTCCAGTTGCAAACTCTAGTTGCACGCACCAGCATAATGGCACAAAATCAGATATGGGAAACACATTTGCATTTACATTTCAAATATACTCCATACACTTTTATATTTGAAAGTCTTCATTTCCATCTTCAAACCTCAGTTCTTAATGCTCCCCGAGAGTCTAAAATCTATGAGGAAGATTTATAGGGAGCAAGCAAAGAATCTTGTTAAATACTGGTAGATGTGGCTTCAGCAAGTGAAGATCCATATATCTCCTCAACTGCAAAATCCACAGGGCATGTGTGAGAACCTTCCACAACCAAGCCCTTTCAACTATATTAAGAAGAAACTTGTCACCTCTGCTCAGGTTTTCCCCTGCCTTATTAAACTCTCAATTACATTTATAGAGTCTTTCCTTCATTATTTGATTAGTGGTTAGACTGGCTTCCACTAGGAAAACAAGAGAATGTGGGGCACGTGGAGGAGGCCCAGAAGATGTTAGAGAAGTATGACCCCAGCCGATGTGTAAGGCTGGGACTAATCCTTGATAGCAGACACAGAGATGCAAAAGTAACATGTGCCCCACTTCCTGAAGTGTCTTTACAGCTCCATATCCTCCTATTATCCCAAAACATGCAAGTGCTGTAAAGGTTCTCAAATTTTCAGGCTCCCAAAATAAAATTTCAGTATGTTATCACCACTGCACAAAATAAAACATCAGTCAACCAAACGCTCTTTTTAAGTGTTAGCTAACAAATCACCAGTAACAAAATTACTCTTTTAAGTTGTTCTCTTTTCCTTCTTCATTCTTGCTTTCCCAATGGTTACAAATCCAAAGCCCCTGGCTTGTCCTGAATACATCGCTCTCTAATTCAATTGCTTTTTTCTTAAATGTCCATGACCCAGGATGTTATGAATGATTACTTCTACTTTGGTTAGGAAAATGGGCACAAATAGAACTTACAGATAGGCTGGGGAGCTGGGAGGCGTCATCTCCCTTCACTCTTACATCTCAACCTGTCCTCAGCCCACGCTTGGGGTGGTTCAAATTTGCTGCTGGTTATAGGCTCTGCTGCATAAGGATCTTTGCTTGGGTCTTGAAAAATACTGAAGATGTTGTGGGTGCTATTAGACAGAAAGTACAATGTAAGTATTTGATGTAATAATGATGAGAGTAAAATTACGTGCTTTTTTTTAAACAAAAATTTCTGATTCTTTTTGGGTTTTGTACTTCATTAACAGAAAGATCAGTGCGTGCAGTTAATTCATTTTGTTATGTGAACAGAAGAATCACAGAAAGTGTATAAACATTTGAGTGTATAAACATTTAAAATACTTTTATCTCTCTATAGGAAAACATAAATGAGGTTATAGGAAAAAAGCAACTATTGAGCTAATAACCTCTGAAACAACTTAGTAAGTAAATAGGTTGAGAATAAAAAATAAAAGCTGTAATTTAATTTAAAAGATATTTAATTCTGTTCCATTCTAATAATATTTGAATGAAATCTTTCATAGTATTTAGTGTAAAAATTGAATATCAACTTAAAAATTGATTATCAATTTAATATTTATTTTACCAATAATGTAACCATAGTGTAGCTTATCAGAAAATTCTATGATAAGGTTGACATTTATGAGAAGACAAACTGAATCATGGGACTTTTAGTACAGTAACACTGAAATGCTTTGTTTTAATTAAAGCAAATTTCATTTAAGCTGTAGCTTTCCTTTACTTACATTTTTATCTTTGTATTACTAAATTGATAAATACCAATTTCCTATAAAATGCTAAACTCATTGACTGAGAGTCTTCAGATTTACCTGGGAGTCCTGAAATTGGCTTTAGAGGTATTATGCCAATTGAAGCCTTTGGATCTTATCTCAGCTTTAGCTGTGACTTGAGAGGATAACAAAATAATAAAGAGAAAGTATGGAGAAGTGTAATAGAGGTATCATTAATGAGAAAGTACCATTAATGTATCATTAAAATCAAGGACATTATAGCACAGAGTTAGCTATTTCATCAATGAGTGTCAAGGAGCTTAAAGGAGTTTTTTCCAAAGAAAAGAAGTCAGCTGGGAACTTTCCCCTAAGTTAATTTATGGGAGTGAGTAATAATGGGTCCAGCCAAAAAGAAAAATGAAATGGTGGTCACACATATTAATGATTCAAACTGTTTTCCCTGGTTCTCTACACTACAAACATAAGTCTAATGAACAATTCACAGGAGCTGGTTTCCACACAGAGTTTCAAGAGTCTGAGGATTTTTTACTGAAAAATCAGGAATTATCAACTCTCCAGGTCATTGTATTCATCTGACTTCACTCAATAATAAATACTGTGGTTCAGCCAACAGCGACCTAACAAGTCAGGTTTAAGTTTGTAATTTAAAATAGAAGTCCAAAGAAGAGAAGAAAATTTGGAACAATGACAAATCCAAAGTATTTTGAAGATTCATTTTCCTTTGGCAGGATATCCTTAAATTTCAGAATAGAAAAATGTGTATTAAAAAAAAAAAGTCATTTTGCCCAGTATTAGCATAATACTTATCTTGATTACTTTCATAGACAACGCACCCAAGTATCTTCATTTGCTTTGGATTACAAAATAAGAAAAGAAAGAGAAAATTCTAGCAAGTAATTTATTCAAGCATTAAGGTAATATGGTTCTGGGCATATTATAAATACCTCTGTATGTTATTACCACTACATCAAAAAGTGTCTTCTGCCAAAAAGGCTGAACTCTCTGAAAGCCATTTCTGATGAATCAGCAGGAGATAACAGTAGAATTACATGAGACACGCCATTCTTGGGGGATCTAAAATCAATACTTTCTGTGTGATTTCAGCCTCTGCTGGCTCCAGAAGTAAAACACTGGAGCCTGTAGTTCTACACTAAAAATTAATTTGGCTCACTATGTCTGAGGCTTAAACTTCAGCCACATAGTTAATGATGCATGATATCACTAATCATTTCCTCTATGAAATAGCAAACTGTAGCTAAAAAATAAGACATGAGATGACAATTGGTTGTGAGGTTAAGAAGAAAAATGTTTTGAGACCTTGGCAATTTCCCAATGATTACTCCTTTAAATAAATTTTGGAGGTCTCTCTGGGCATCACAACTGGCAAATATTGTACTCAATTAATTTGACAGTACCTGTTTTGGCAACATTCTCCCTTCAAATAAGCCAAAAAAATCCTTCACGTTTCAAAGGCACGCAAAATGCAGCCGCGTGATAAGAATATTGCTGCACTTACTCTTCTATTTTAGTTTGTCCCTATGGGACAAGTGCAGAACTGAAGAAATCTGCTTCTTTCTACAAGTGCTTCATTGTTTTTGCTTTCTATCACCACCTGGAGACCGGCGGTATTTTGATCCCCATTACCAACCAGCCTAAACAAGGCATAATTGACCTTTTTTAACCATTACAATTTTCTTGGGAAAAAAATCAGAATCATTTTCTCTGTAGTGTGTGTTTATTTAAGACAGTATAGTGATACTAAAGTATTTCAGGAAAGTTTGGTATATTCTATTACTTAGAAACAACATTCAACACAACATCATACAGCAACTTAAGGGCTTTATCCCAGCTTTAACTGAAAAATGCAAAACTCAGATGTTTGTGTAATTATAGAGGACAAGGATGACTTCAGAGTTCTTGGCTTGGTTCTCAAGCACAATGACTTCATTTTTGTGCCTGTTAGTCTGTTTAAACCTGATGTCACAGGACAAAGGAATTACCCACCATAATGGCAGGCAGAGATTAAAGTTCCAGAGACAAAGATGCTACTTGTTATTTTTATCATCTGAATATCGAGTATTGGATTCAACAGAATAGAGACAGTAAAAAGAAAACTGTTGTGTGCACGGTGGCAGGTTCAGACCTAAATATCCTCCTTACAGCTTCTTCCATGGAACATTTGACAGAGCAGGACCAAGTACATGTGCTAGCAGGGAGATACCTCTTTACATCATCACAGCTGAGAAAAATCACTCCTCTGATAAGGCATAACAATAGATAACCCATATGTTTACCAATAGGTAGTTTCCCCCCTGTTTTTAGACAAAAATGGAAAGAAACCAAATGCAGCAATTTAAAGACCACTCCAGACCATAGAAAAGACCATCAAAGACCATAAGAAATTTTACTGGTGCACAAGAGACCTTTATTAAACACAAAGTCATTGTGGCAGTTCTAAGCAATAGTTATTTTTTAAAAGGAAAATATCTATGGAGGAATACATAGTACATTTTTTTTTTTTTTAGACCGCTGCATTATCTTCTGCGGGCAGAATTCTATTCTACCATTTTTATTCACGATACACTGATAACTCTGCTTTTAGGACTGGCCCCTTCCTTTCATTTTGAGAAAGCTTATTCTCTGCAGATACTTTAATGAGAGAAAAGCTGATTGTTTGAAAACCCAGTCTGATACTTATCATGTTGACAGATGGTATTAATTTGTGGTGAAATTATACTGTACTCTTACTCATAATTGACTCTAGAACTGGAGCTGTTGGCCAGGAAAATGCTTTAGGTATACCATAGATGCCAAGATTATGATCACTGAAATAAAGCTCACTTAGGGAAATATTTTAAATAAAATGTACTGCCTGAAAAATCAGGTTAGTAACTAGTCCTGTCAGTAGTCAGAATTACTAAATTTTGCAGGTATAATTGTAAGAAAGAACAAAAAGCTTTTCAGATTGAATAATCATCTCTAACAATTATTCAGCCAATGTATTTTTATGGCAAAAAATCAAAGATAATATGCTGTGGACAATTGATGTAAATGGCAAGTCAGCAAATACCTTCAGCTTTTTATCTTTTATGAAATAAATGTGATAAAAATAACAACTGATCACTATAAAAATCATTGGTAGAGTTGGATTCCATGTAATACCTTCTCACAAAAATCTGAAAATTAATACAGTGAGCAAGAATATACTATTATACAACTGGGTTTGAAGAATAAATGACACTTTCAAATACTGGAATGATCTAAGAATTTTTTTTATTAACTTAACCATATTACACACTATGAAGTTGTTCAAATGCATGCGATTAATGAAGAGAGGTCAATTCAATTTCGTACTTTTTCCCTCTTTGTTTTCTTGAGTACAGTTATATTTTTAAATTACAAAGCTTTAGATTTAACATTTTTAATTTTTCTATGCTTCCACTCCCTTCCCAGAAGTGAAAATGTGAATAAGCAGTTCCATTCTAGTCAGTAAAATTCACTGCTAAGTCCCAGAGACTTCTCTGATATCACAGTACTAGTATGGTACTACTCAACCATTGCCACTCTGGACATATTTGTGGGGTCACTTGTTTTCCCTCTGCAGTATACACAAGATATGAAAGGCCTCAGTGCTAGGGCATACTGTGACTATTAAGTCCTAATTTTACTAAAAAATGTCTCAGCTTTGAAACTTTTTCACTTATAATTCCTGTGTAAAATATAAGAATTCTTAGACAAAAGCAATTTTTATGGGTTACAGTATTTTTTACTGTGTCATTGGCTAATCAAGAATTTCACCTCATGAATAGATTTTACATTGTCATTTTTAATTTAACTGTTAAATTTTTTTACGGTAAAAAAAAGTCAGATTTTCCTCTTTAATGTGTTGTCTACTGTGATGTGTGTTCAGCCTGTAATGATGGCTTTAGGAGAGGTTCTTAAAAATGTGTTTAAACCTCCTTGAGACCTAGGTCTTTTGATGGGAGAAGTGAGGAAAAAATGATGCTTCTTCTTGAAATTTGGTTCCTTCCTGTGCAGAACTAGACTGGTACAGAACAAGATAGTGTATCATGAACGGGTGAAAAAAAACCAAAACACCAACACTCCAGGAAACAAAACAAAGAAAAAGAGAGGAAAACCTTTAATTCGACCACTGCTAATCTACATCTCACAAGAAGGTAGAGACAGACAGACAAAAACTAGATAGGCAGATATATGAAGACACCAACTTTTCTCATTCATGTTTCAATCAGCAGGCTTAGCAATGATAATGAAAAGTAGAAAGGTGAGAATGTAAAAAAAGTAAGTGGGAAATACTGCAGGAATAAAGAAACACAGGTAAGAAAGAAAAGGGGTGGTTGCTGCAGTTAAAGATCTGTCAGAGGCTTTCCATTACAACAGCAGTACAACTGTAAAAGAATATAAGCAGGAAGCCATTTGGAAGACCCTAGACAGACTTAAGAAAGTGAGGCAGAAAAGAAACAAAATGAAAATACAGATGAAACAGACAGGAGGTAAGAAAGTGAAGGACAGATACCACATGACTGAAGGATGGTACGATAAATCAACATGAGTGAGAAACAGGACAGGAAAGAAAATTAATGCTTTTATCTCATCTATTTCTTTAGCAGCTGAGCAATAAAGAAAAAAAAATGAACTAACATAAGAACTCTTATTTGTTTATGTATAGCTTTCTTTTATTCTTGCTTACTTGAAAACCCATTTAATTTAAAATATGTATGAAGAAAAGGGAAAAGCTGTTAGTCTATAACCATGAACAGCAAGGTTCAATTTGAAGCACTTTTTTTATGGCCAAGCTCCAAAGAGCAGTCAAATGGGATTTACAATGCCAGTGTTGACAGGATCTTAAGCATAACAGCATTAGATAGCTGCCACCATAACTTTTCAGGTAGAGATGGCTACAGTAAGTTGTAGGCTACAATTAAAGCTCATTCCTTACTCCTTTCTTATCAACATTGAAAAGGTCAAGGACGTAGGGATCTCAAAGCCACTAAATTATCTTTCTGGTTTAGACTACCCATAAATACCACTGAAAAGCCCAAGCAGTTTTCTTTTTTTTTTCTTTGAGGGGTGAATTTTTTCCATTAGAAAGTGGTGAAAGGACAGAAAAAAGGGAAAGATGATGAAGTCCAATACAGTTGAGTTTTATTTAGCCAAAAGACCTCCTTTATATCTTGCTGTTCTAGAAATCTTTTTTTTTTTCCTTTAAAAAGCCAAGCCCCTACAAAGTGTCTGGACTTTTTGTCGTTTTCGTTGTTGTTGTTGTTGCTACAAATTGTAAAGAAATCAGAAATTCCTGCATATTTTCTATTTAGAAATCTGAACTGACAAAAGGACAAGTAAGATGCTGGGCAATAATTTGCCCTGAATATCACCAGATTCTGTCTGAGAAGTACCATTTCAGGCAGCTGATAGTCATACACTCATCAGAATCTCAATTCCCATCAGCTGACTTAGTAAGAATTTAATAATGCATAATGCAACCTAAAAAAGCATTAGCTGGGTGGTTCAAGGAGATAGAGTTATCCTATTTTGTTGGATTCTGACAATGAATCATCACTTCCTTCATATTACGTGTTGCTGGGTGCCTGTCTGGTTGATAGTAATCTGAATCTGGAAGGAAAGTGCTTTAGGGCATTCTAACATAAGTCTTACATCATGCAAAATAGGTCAGCTGTAAATTTTCTATTACGGTTTTCGTTTGGCAAGAGACACTATGACAATCTGAATATAGATTTTAAAATTTTATAAGCTTAATACTGTCAACTAAACCATTATTATATTTTTCCACACCCAGTACTGAATTTTCACTTCAGACAGTGTAGTCTCAGGATAAAGCATTCCTCAGAAAAGCTACTCAGTGTCACGTCTGTGCTAAGACAACTCATTTGCACTGGAGCCCCGAGCAACCAGCAATGCTGCTGGCCTCAGGATACAATGTAGAAAACACATTTTGACATAGTTTTCCTGACATGGTTTGCCTGTATCTCATTAAATAAATATAAACAAGAATCATTTTCAGTCTGCTCAAAGGTAGGAACTAAAAATAAAATGGAAACTACAGCTGGTAATAGACTGAAAACATCCTAGTGAAAGGCAAGATACAAGTAGCACTGTAAATTCTCCACGGGAATAAATGGGGAGGGGGTAAAATCAGTTTATGTGCTCCCTCACACTGGCTATCTACTCTGGACTACTCTGAGGAAGGCTTCTTCAGTCCATCCTACTGTATGGCCTCTCATAACTACTCTGATGTTATATTTTAATTGTTTTACTTCTCACGGAGCCTTTGAATAAGAGAGTTTTCTAGAAGCTGTTATAGAAAACTCAGTCTGCAGGCTTCCAATGTTCTGTTTTTTTAGATCAAGGCTTGAGCAATGCTGCTTTATCTCACAGGGGGTGAGCAGGCACTGTTGAAAGAAATTTAGAAAAATAGGTTCTGTAAAATAAGTAATAAAAGAAGGTTAGGAACTGAGATTATTTAGGATTATATTTAGGTAGAAAAATAATAAAATAATGATCTAGGAAATGTGAAATTACAAAGTAATGTCAAAGTACTTTAGAAAATACCAAGTTATGATAAAAATGACATATTAATTCTGCAAGACATCCTTTTCTCTCTTACAACACAGCTTCACCTGTACTTGTTAGAAAAAGGACATTGTTTTTATCGAGAGATAATATTCCTAACAAAATTGTGTCCATCATTTTCCCTGAAAGATAAAAATTCCTATTGGCACCAGAAACTGTATAGAAGTCAAGAAAACACTGGGGTCCCTTCCTAGAGGAGCTGCCCAGTCATGCAGCAGTAGCAATTTTTATGATAATTTGATATTGATTGTGTTCTTTGTATACAGTACTTAATAATGTCATATATGTTCATATTATCTCTGTGTAATTTATTCTGAACAGTTTTATACACTGCTCATCCATTTTTTAAAATTCTTTTGAGGTCTGAAGAAAACACAGAAAGGAAATGCAGAAAGAAAAAACGACAAAATTCACCTAGATCTAGAAATCAAACAAAACTAAATTTTCTCTGAACTGCCCAATGCAAATGCTTTTACAGACAAATTTGTAACTCCATACAACAGTTTCAGTGATTCACATGTTTTTGCATGGTCGTAGCACTATATATGTGACTGCTTCTATGCTTCCGGCAGAGCAGCTGAATGGTGCTGCCATGTCCATTTTACTGCCCTGACTTGTAAATGTTGTACACCTCGTTATTCAAGCTGCAGGTAGCAAACTACCTGCGAATTATCAGCTTTGCCAACAGGTAGAGCATAACAAGCATTTAATTGCTTTCGCCTTTGGCATCTTTCACCCTCAAGGGATGGAAACTGTTATTTCAATTGTAAGACAGAGCAGCTACTTAGTGGTCTTTCACCTGGAAAAGGATCAAGAATGTAAGTGTTAATTAATCAAAATTTGAGTCTGTCAACTGCTTTTAACTTCTCCAATGCTGCAAGATTAAAAAGTTCTTCTGCAAGAGTCTGCAAGCCTCGAGGTCTGTAGCTGCCTTGTGGTTTTCGAAAATTGTGTCCAGACCACTGGTAATTAAAAGGTGGCCAGGCAAGGAAAGCATTAGACCAGGTGAGGAAAACATTACTGGTTTCTGCTCCATGTCTTTGAAGTTTCTTGAAAATCAGTTCTCACAGCACAGTATCCCTAGGATCTGTGCACTGGATGGATGGGCTGTTAGGTGTCCTGAGCCCATCCTTGCTTGAGCAGTGATCTTTACTAGTACCACAGAAAACATTGCAGCAGACTGGAAGGGCAGTCCCCTCTCCAGGCAGTTCCGGCCCAAAGGTTGGGCTGACAAAGGGCTGCAATCCTGCAGTATGGCACTGCCACTGCCATAAGCACTGCACTGAGTTTGGGAGGCCTCAGCAGTGAGGTTTGTCACTCCTGCTCTGTGTGAACTTTTCTTGACCTGCCTGCAGTTTCATTTCACTTGCTTTTGCTGTGACAGCAGTTTCTCAAACTGTCTAAGTACCCATGGATAATTTGTCCTGCTTTTGTTTGTCTTGTGTGAAACAAGTGCAGTTTTTATAGCAACAAGCGTTTTGTGCAGAGTAAGATTTCTACAGCTAACACAAAGACACAGTGCAGGGAAACACAGCCATACTATGATAATGAAGTAGAAGAAAGGTGTAAAATTGTTACAAAATCCATAAAAAATAATCCAAAGTGGATTGCAGACCAAGGAAGAGGCAACAATCCACATCAGCATCATACTCCTGTCAATAAATTACTCCAGATACTGAGGACTCCCACAACACATCTCCCCTCTCAGCCCCAGCATGAAAGACTTGACCCCAGGAACCAGAGAAGCAGAGGGAGAGCAAACATTGCTCCAGATGGGCCATGTATGTCTAAAAATTTTAACTGCATTATTTTTCTTTTTGTAACAATTCTGTCTGAATTAGTAATAATTAAACTAAATATTTCCATTGTATTAACAATGAATTCTTGGTTTTGTATACATACAGTCGTGCTGCATCTTTGCCCATAGAAAATTGTAAGAGGATAAAATCTTGGCTTCATGGAAAAATATGTAGAAACTATTTCCTCTTACTTCATTAGATTCAGAATTTCAATGTATGCTCCTGTGTATGAAGAATGCTGCATGAATTTTATTAGCTTTGAAAAGATTTAGATAACTTCACTGTTTTTACCAATCTAATTAGTCTCATACTTAACAAATAAGAGTTCGTTAAACTTTCAGAAACTGCTCTCTACTAACATTTTGAAAATGATGTCTTTTTTTCCATTGAAAGCGTATTAATTTCATCAAAACGTTTGTACTGGGAAATGTCACTTGACAAGGACGGAAGCTCTGATCAAAAAGAGCAAGGGGAAAACAAGAGAGGGAAGAAACTCAGTAATTTGTTACTCTCTCATGGATTTATTCTGTCTTGGGAGTTATTATTCAAAAGCAGAGATTGAATCTATAGAAATTAAAACCCCTCAGTTAAGACATGGAATATTCATGTTCGAATTTCTGTCCCCCAAACTGTACCACCATGGAACTGGAAAAATGTTTGACATGCCTAAATTTCACAGGAAAAGTAAACTTGCAACTTGAGAAGAGAGCTAAAAATTAGTCTCATAATACACTACTTGCAGCACGTTTTATTTTGAGCTGTCACTACAGCGACATATAGACTGATCTTCATGAAAAGTTCAGCTCTTTTTCTTTTTTTGGAAAATAGTCTCCTGCATAATGATAAAAAGGTTCCTGTTATATCAATTAGACCAGTTTTAAAAGCAAAGTGAAAGAAGGGAGAAGTTTTCCTTTCAAAGCATACTTATTCCCATCCCAGAAATCTTGAAGATAACTCCACTATTTGGAATATATCTGGAAGGCTAAGAAATAATATGTCTTTGGAAAAAAAAAATTATTTGTAAAGTTAATTTCTGAAAAGTTAGAGAATGTCCACATCAAAACCACCCATGTGCTTGTTCTTCAAACTTTCTTGCACATTTACTTGAAAACAAGCTCTGGTGTGATATCGTGGTTCGAGCTGGCTACGTGCCAAGCCTGCACGAAATCTGTTATTTTGCATAAGGGGCATCAATGATATTGAGGGAAACAAAAGTAATCTGCGAGGCAAAACAGGCACGCACTTGGGTACATACAGTGTAAAGAAAGTTTTATTACTAACAGAACTAGAGCTAAAAGAAATTATAGAAATTAAGGCAATAAAAACACACTCCTCTCTTCCATCCCCCCTCCATTTACCAAACTTGCACAAAGGATGACACAACATGAGATTTTGGCCAGCAATGCAGGTTTTAAAAGTCTCGCTAACATTTTGAGGAAAAAGGAGTTTTTTCTTCTGCTTAAACGTGGTTTCCAAACTGGCTCTAGCAGACACACCCGCCCGGAAATCCGCTGCCGTGCAAAACACCTCTCCCATGAAAATTCTGAAGTCTCTTTCACAC
>VZRR01013896.1:485141-523008 GCA_013398015.1 Oreocharis arfaki
TCCAGAAGCCGCGCCGGGTGGTCTCGGCTCTGCTACAGCTCATGGTTGTTTCTCAGCTGCCCGCGGCTCTGGGACAGTTCTCCCACAGCATCTCCGGGGCTCATGCCCCAGCGCCGGGGGAGGGGAAGGCCCGGGCCCATTCCTACCCCTGCTGCCCTGCGAGAGAGCTGGGACAACTCCCACTTCTCTCACTTCCACAAGGCTTGAACATGCAAATTCGGAAAAGCGCAATTGGCCAAAACTCACGTCAATCAACTCAGTTCTAACCCACGACATGTGAGTAAAGAGAAGTTTAGAAATAAAGAAATAGAGGTGAAACTTAAATAAATACTGATACTCCCCAGGATCTGCAGAAGTCATGGTGCGTGAGAACATTTAGATCCACCTCACACAGCTACACCCCAACCACTGATAGCATCAAGTTGCCATGAGAGGTCTTTTACCAAGAAGTCTCCTACCAGAATAAGGATGGCTGGTGCTCAATATATTTTATATTGCAATTCAGAAGTAAAATTAGAAGTACTTTTAGCACATAAATGATTTGCAGTTTTCACTACTCTGTTACACAAGCTATCTTTTTAGGAAAAATGATTCAAAGTATAAAATGTCCTTGAATCATTATGGTAAAAAAACTCTACAAAACCCAAAGTCAAGCCCAAAGAAATCCTAACCTGTGAAACTCTGGACAGCGTAAATCAAGTTCTGGCAGAAATCTAGTCCTACTGCTGTGTGCTGGCAGTCAATACCAAATACAACACTCACATGTCTTTGCATACCACCATCTGTATCATTTTGCCCCTTCCATGTTTAATGAAGGTTTAAGAATGAAAGCCTTGACAGAAAGCTCAGAACAGACCAGATATGATAGAAACAAAAATAATACAATCTTTCAGAATTAATATAACTTTGGAAATGCCGCTGGACAGGACTGGGTACCAATTTGATCCGCATGTCTGTTCCTGGCTTCCTCAGAGTGGCTCACGAGGTGTGTGCCTTGCTGGCGCTCCTGAAATCTCTGCTGCCAAAAAGGCACATGGAACTGTGATGCAATCACAGTCTGTAGCCCCAGGGCTACAAATAACTAGCCTGTTAGAAAGGACAAAGGCTGCCTAGGCCACACTCCTCAGGCAAGTCGGTTCTTCCCCGGGGTACATGGCAGGATTTTCTATTTTGCTTAATTACAAGTAGTGCAGGTTATACTGTTCCAGAAGATGTAACTGGATAAAAGCAGCTTCAATCAAACTTTTACCATAACTCTCAAAACCCAGAAAGGGCTGATCTGCACATACAGAGTGACACATTCTGCTTCACTTCTTGTGGGTTTGAAAACCCAGGCTACTGAATTAAACATTGGACACTTAGAGGTGTAAAGAGTAGCGGTACAATTCTACTTACTGTTCCCTTTTACACATTCCTCCAGCAAAAAAAAAAAAGAAAAAAAATCCACCTAATTAGAGTTTATGAGAGCTATGGAGCACTGCTCTAGATGTTTTATTTCAAAGGTCATTTATAGTGCAGACTTTTATTGCAGCTTAGGAGAATGAAAAATGTAAAAAGAAAGTTTCTTTTGTCACTATCAGGGTGTGATATAAATTTGCTTGAGAAAGTATTTGTGTGGCATGTAAAACACATACAGAAAAGCATCTCATAGCATTGGACTGCATAACAAATAATGCTTTTATATTACTTTATTTTCAGTTCTGGAAATTTGCTGTTTAAGACTTTTGCAGATAAAGCTTTCTTCTATATTGTAAGTAATTACAATTCTGGAGAAGAAACAACAGGATTGGTAAAAAAAAAATTACTGTTGTTTACTTTAGAGTTCAAAGAAATTGGTCTATTATTTCAATTTGTCACTTTATTTATTTATTTATTTACTTATTTATGTGAGTGTTTTTATTGAAGCCTATTTTTATTGGTTGTATAACTTATAGAAATTACAGTGATGGCATATCTTTCTATGGCTAATGCTTTTAAAGTTTCCTTCTACCATCAAAGTAATGTAAATACACAGCCTATTGACACACAAACATTTTGTTCAGCATGCTGGGTAGTAAATTTGATATTACTGATACCTACTGTCTTCACATTTTTACTGATGTGACCAATGTTTGTTATAATACAGAATTTAGATTAGATTTGTCTCTTCCAAAAACCAACAATATTCCTGACTGATGACTCAAAAAGGAGAGAAAAATATTCTTCCCTCTTGTGATTTCTGAGTTCAGAGAAAAAATATTTGGGTAATTCTGAGGATTGTTGAATGGTGCATTTAAAGTAATATTTTTATCACACAGGAGCTTTCCGCATCTATGCAGAAAAAACATTCCATGTTTTCTCTACAGAAGTATTTAGAGCCATGATTCCAAATATGCTGGATCTTTTCAATCCAGTTGAAATTAAGAGGAGATGGAGATTTTGGAAAATCAGGCTCGAGTCAAATATGCACTACATGCAGAAGTATATGAAGGCTGGCTGAGAGAATTGGGGATATGCAGCCAGGAGAAGAGAAGGCTCCAGGGAGACCTTTTATCAGCCTTGTACCAGCACCTAGCGGGACCCAGAAAAGAGGGTCTTTGCACAATGATATGTAGTGGCAGGATAAGGGGGAATGGCTTAAAACTGATGGAGAGCAGGTTAGATCAGATACTGGGAAGAAATTCTTTACTCTGAGGGTGCTGAGGTCCTGGCACAGGTTGCCCAGAGAAACTGTGGCTGCCCCATCCCTGGAAGTGTTCATGGCCAGTCTGGATGGAGCTCTGAGCAACCTGGTCTGGTGGAAGGTGTCCCTGGCCATGGCACTAAATTGGTAAGGAGTATGAATAACTCTTTATTCTAACAAGTTCTGGCAACATACTCCCATCTCAAACCCCTCTTCAGCAATATATTCCCATACCCTAGCTGGTACGACTGTTGATAAGAGTAATATTGTAGGTTATCATATCGAGCCTTTAATATTTTCCCCTAAACTTCTAAAAAAGCTTATAGAAAAATTCATGTATGTAATTTTTCAGTTTTTCAGTCCATGTCTTCTCACTGAATAATCTCTACCTTACTTTTAGGTTTGGATTTTTTTTCTAAACAGGAATCCTTGGATATAATCGAAAGACACCTGCCACTCCTAGAGAAAGACTGCAACAGGGATCAGTTGTTAAGAACAAATACCAAGGAAAATCGTGATGAACTGATCTATTTTTGTTCCATTTGAACAAATTATTAAAATTATTCTAATTAAAGAAAATTTTTTTCTACACGCAGTTCACCTTGAAAAGCAAATAGGTCCCTTTTTAAAACTCTATGTACCACAGATATCTCTTTGTAGGGAGAATACATATTCCATAATGTTTGTGTTTATTAAGTTAAACAATAAAAAAATAGCAATCACAAGACAGACCCTAACAATTAAAAATTTTTGGCTTTAGAATTCCCATTCAAGTTCTGCATGCAGAGGTTTTTTTGCCTTCCGCTGTGCTACAACAGGATGTCATATCCTGGAATCTACTTTGGCAATGATTAAAATGTTCAAATACAGCTGCCATGGTAAATCTTACTGGAACAACAAAATAAGCTTCTAAGTGAATGCTAGAATAAAAGGATCATAATTCCTATAGAGTTATGTCTTTCTTTAAAATTGATTTTAGGAACAGTCCAAGTTATGATCAGAGCTTATCCTGAATGAAGAGCATTTCTATGACTACTTGGAGTGGGTTAATTCCCTAGTAACCAACAAAGGATTTTGCCGTGTCGTGAAGAGGAAGAGAACATTCATTATTGAGGCTTTTCCTTCTATTTAAATGAAATTTGTGGATGATCAATCTTTGTGATACTTCTTTTTCTTCTGAGTTCACAGACATTAAGGGAAACAACTGACAAACACAGCTACTGTGTTACATGACTCAAGTAAACCCACTGAAGTTCTTTCAAAGGCTAAGTAGGAGAAAGTATTTCATGGCCATGTTTTGACTTTGAAAGATAAATACCAGTGTAGCCCAGTTCAAGTCCTTATATTGCAGGCTTTAAAAAAGTAAGTATATATAAGTAGCTTCTCCCCCACCACCCTCCCAACTTCATTTCCATACCTTTGGAAACGTGAAATGTTTATCACCCTTACCTCGGTATGATGAAATCTAATTTTTAGGCTTACGCTTCTCAGTTTCCTTCTCTGCGTTTGTATCTTCAATAACTCTCGTTCACAGCTTGTTTGTTAGGAAACCGCATCTTCTTGAGGATTCTTACGTATTGGGACTAAGGCTGTGAGTGCCCTCAGAAAGTCCCTGGTCCAACCTGGGGGTAATGTACCCCTTGTTTTCTAAGATATATCTTATTTTTATCCATAAGCAGGGAAAAAAAAGTCACTCCTAATCAAATTACAATAGGCTAAACAAATTAATAAATACAAGTTATGTGCTCCTTAATTTTAAAGAGCAAGTGAAGCAATTTTTTAGCCTTGGTACTCATAACAGCCTTAAGCATTGCCAATTTAGCTTCCAGTCACCTCATTTCTCAGAGAGAATTTGAATAGTCAGCAGGAACTACCCTAAAAAAAGCCAAGTCCAGACAAAAGATAAAAAGATAAAAGATGAAAATGAAATAAACCACTACTAACAGAGAATTAAATTGGCAAATCGGAAGTGCCAGGTGGAGGAAGCAATCAGTAACCCTTCTGTTCTCCCAGACATATGTAGAACTACAATTCAGATCCCAGACTGGTTTCTGCCCTTTAACACATACTACTATTTTTCCTTTCAGTTTGGATACCTGCCTTACACTTTTCTTTTAAACATGTGACTATACTGGAGGAATTGGTGGTGTCATCCATTTCCATTGTAATATACTGACTGACTACACAGAACTCAAGAGTTAGGAATAGAGAAGTTTGTTTTCTTTTTCCCAAAATTTGTTGGAGATTTTCCCCCCAGGCATATTACAGGGAAGAAACAACTCGCAGATAGCAGAATATTTTGAAAAAACCCAGTCATTTTTCATCAGCAATTTGATTTGTGTGGGGGCTGATGCCTTAAGAGGTTACTTAAAAACAGAGACTAGACAGGAGTAAGGGAATAAAGGTGAATATTTATTTGAAAGGCCTTCAAAGGCACACTCTGGGGAGCCAAAGGCTACTGCCAAGAAGGACCTCAAGATGGATGACAAGTCACGAGTTCTTTACACTTTTATAGGTTTGGTCCATTTGCATATCAGCGTAAATTCACCAATTAAAACTTTAGCTAAATGATGCAATTTCTCCAAGCTCACCTCCCTTCTCGAGATGCTGGTTTACACATTTCGGGTCTAGGACAGTCTGGGTGTCCTTGAAGAGCAGGCTTGGAGAGGCTTTGTTATGACTGCCTGGCCTGAGAGAACAGCAGCCAGCAGGCTGCAAGGAACTTCAGAGTTACACACGAGGCAGTACAGGATTTGAAATGTATAAAAGTGAAAACCCAAGGCATCAGGGCTGCATGCTTATTTTTGTGCATGAGAAATGAAGATAAGGCATGAGCCACACATTTACCTTGGTGCTTTGTATAAGATGGACAAAAAACATGGTGAAAGCTAATATCATGTTATAGTACATCCTGCTCAACCCAGTGGCATGTAGGAAGCAGCATAGAGGTGAAGGGTGCACATAGTAAAATGCTAACAAATATTTGAAAGAAAATTAAAAACATTGTATTTTTAGCAGTAATGTATTGTAAATTCATTCCCACATAGACTATACTTGATAATCTTTGCAGACTAAGAAAACAAGAGAAGAAAGAGAAGTATGTAGTCATTGGCTGTTGTTAAAAGAAAATAACAAATATGCCTGCGATTTTTACAATCTTTTTAAAGAAAATTACAGCAAAGTATGCCAGCATACATCTTCACATCAATTTCTTGTATATGCAGGTAAGTACAATAATTCAAAATTCAAAACTGGTGCCATGTCTCATTAACACATCTATTTCACAAATAAAAGGAGAAAGACCCTACAACCAATGCAAAAATACTAGTTAAACTAAGCCATTAATCTTATTCATGTTTAACACATTAATATTAACACTGATTTCCCGTTAAAAAAAAAAAAACAAAACAAAAAACTGAAAAACCCCTCCTATGTTCTACTGTTATTTTTTTTTTTAAATACAGACTGATGACCCATTTCAGAGTTATTTAAAAGTACCTATTAAATTTTCAAATATAGAGATAAGAAAAAGGAGGAGAGAAGAAAAGAAAAGCTGGCAATGGGAAAAAGGTAAAAGGCACCAGGAAAAAAGTAATAATTGACAGACGTAGTAATCTGAATATGAATTTCAGATGTACTTATCTGAATAGCTTCTGAGGCAATATTTTTTTTCAAAAAGCAGTTTCTTCACTACTTGTGATATTAATCAATTTCTTTCATTTTCCATGATATCAAAATTTTAACTCAACCACTATTAAACCATATGATAGTTTCTCTAGGAAATGTAGCTGAGTGTTATCCGAGAGCTGGGTTCTCCTTGTTATTGCCATCTCAGCGAGTTTTATACCATGAGGATTAACCTTAGAATGGGACAAGTGTTGGCAACTCTTGAAGCATTTACCCCTCTCCAATATAAGTGACAACATTTTGGCCCTAAAAATAATCACTGCAAAGTCCCTTGGGATGCAAAAATAGGCAATTAATATGGAAATAGAGCCTCTCTTTCAGGTGCCTGTACTAATGTTAGTCCCTCCTGTGTTCCTGAAGGGAGAGACAGCTGAAGCAAAGAGGCGCTGCCTCCGTACTTCCCCCAGGAGCACTCGCAATCTGGCCTCCAAAACACACTTTCAATTTTCTCTGTCATTTTTAATTGTAATCCCAGTTCTGTGACAAAAAGTATTTTTTCACTTAACTGCCCCCCAGCTTGGCACATCACCTCTACCCTTCACTTTTGATACAGAAAATCTTGATTGGAATAACAGAATTTAGGGCTATTAAAGCAACATTTTATTTACAGGTCAATGTTATTATCACTTTTATGCCTTGCATGGCTATATAAATTGAATCATGGAATTTATATACTCAGATATAAACTCAAGCTTGGGAAAAAAAAAAAAAGAAAAGAGTTCTCTGGGGTAACCCAATAGCAAACACCATCTGCTGTTCTTCTGAGCTGAGAATGATGAGACATATTCCTGAAATTTCATGATTGTAAAGTGTCCATAGATAATTATATAAAGAAAATTTTGTACGACATATGATACATTATAAGAGTACTTGAAGCATATCACTAGTATCAAAGGGAAAAAATATCTCAAGTACGCCAAATTCCAGAACAATGTATTAACCTTATCCAAAATAACCCTTTAATTTAAGCACTGCTGCTCTAGTATCTTTTTATTGGTCACCTTTTTTTTAAAAACATTATTTTTAAAAAGACACCACCACCACCCCACTACTCCCTCTGTATTTTTCTAAACATATTTCTATATTCCCTGTCAATACACTTGAGAACAATTTCTGTGCAGGTACATTCCTGGCATGATCTTGAATGCAAAGTTATGCATTTTTACACCTCTACAACTTCCAAAACCACTGATTTTCTGACATTTGCCTATGAACATTCAAAACATATATCTATCATGCTTGTTTAAAATATTTTATTTGCTTAAATGATCTACTAAGAATGTTTTGCCAAATTTGACCTTTGTCAAACTGCAAGCACTTTTAGAATGATTTTTTTTTTCTTCAAATCCTTGAGGGAAGGCTAGGAAGGAAAAAAGTATCAACTTTAAGAGAAGTTATTTTTACTTTTAAAAATAAGAGATTTACTCAGTTGCATTACCATTACTTTGGTGCCTTACAGTCAATAGATCTACCTGATTACACCATATAGGAACATATGGTAGACTCAAAGAATGGTTGAGGTTGGAAGGCACTTCTGAAAGCCACCTGGTCTACCCCCCCTGCTCAAGCAGGGTCATTTTGATCCCATTACACAAAGCAGCATCCAGATGGCTTTAGAATATCACCAGGGATGGAGACTCTACAACCCCACTGGGCACTGGCCAACCTTCTCTACTGCTTGGTCCTCCACACAGTGAAAAACTGTTTCCATGTGTTCAGAGGGAACCTTCTATGTTTCAGATGGGACCCATTGCCTCTTGTCCTGCCACTGGGTGCCACAGAAAAGAGTCTGACTCCATCCTCTTGGCATCCTTCCTTTAGGTACTTACACACATTATTAAGCCTTCACTTCCCCAGGCTAAGCAGTCCCATCTCTGTCAGTTGTTCCTCGTGTGAGAATGGCTGTAGCCCCTCCATCACCCTTGTGGCTTTCCAAAATATCCATGAGGACCATCTAAGAGGCAAAGGAGCTTCAGCAGCCTCACCGTGGTCTCTCTGAGTCCCTGACAAGCAGCAAACCTTCCTGAACAGAAGGTTGCATCAGCAGACAGAGGCCTCCATCCTTCTCAGGAAGGAGTCTCCCACTGCTATCCCTCTCTCCGTCCCCACGGAGCAGCTGTGGGGCTCAGGCCTGAGCAATTCAGGCACTTTCTACCCCTGAATCGAGCATGTAACAGGTGTGTGTTTCATGTGAACTGACATTCTAGTCAAAAAACAGGGATAAATCTCTGTCAGTTTATGGGGAAGGATGCATCCATGTGTCAAACCCTCACGAAAGATAATTAAAACTCATGTGAACAATGCATCCTAATGAATGCCTATGTCTATAGGGCCCTTGGAGAGATGCCAGAAGAAATTGGTTGCAATTTGGAGGACTGAGATGTATCCAGCTTCTGGACTTCAGGTTAATCTACACAGCATAAGTAAGAAAATCTTTCCTGCATATGTGGTTGCATCTAGTGTTTGCTGGATTGAGGTTCAACACCTTTGCAAAATATGTTCTGTATCAATTTAGAAAAAATACGTCAACATTGCAGATACCTTTGCTGTTTAACATTTTTTATTTTATCTTCACATTTTCTGTTAGATTTGTAAATCTTTGACCCCAGATTACAGCTTGTTTCTAAACAGCAGAAGCTTCTACAAACATTCCAACACCAAATAGCCCATAATAACAGAGATAATATGTACAACCAAAGAGGTAAAGTAACACAATTACCCAGAAAGATCAGTCTTGCCATTTGTATAAAGTCACAGTGGACGTAGTGTTGTCTGTTCTGTAAATTGTTTGGAGCACAGATACCTCATTTCTCAGCTGAAATAGAAATTGTTAGGGTTAGGGTTAGGCTTAGGTTTAGGTTTAGGGTTAGGGTTCGGGTTAGGCTTAGGTTTGGGTTTAGGGTTAGGGTTAAGGTTAGTGTCATTCAAAAAAATAACCCAAGAAAATCCTGGGTTTTTTTTCATACAGTAGAACAGAACAGTTCAGCTCTGCACACATTATGCCTTTCCTCTCAAAATCCAAAGGGAATTTACAGCATGTGGGACCTCTCATATCTTCTCCCCTCTCAGGGAGACCACTGACATTTCTGGGCTCTTTGGAACAGTATCCATAGTGGTCTGGCTACATTATTATCACTTCCACCAAGAGCAGGAGGAACCAGGATGGTCTTGCTCAAAGCAGAGGCATTCCCACTCCATACCTTGGTACAACAGCCCTGAACAAATGGATCTCTTGGCTTGTGGAAGCTGCTGCAATCAAAGCTGTGACAGCAATTCCTCTTCTAGCCCCAAATTCCCTGTGTGCTTTGGAAAGGAGGTGGCACTTGAGGGAAGTTTGCTTTTCACTCATGGAAGTCAAGGGGTAAATCTCGTGCAGGTTTTGATGCATAAAAGTGACAAAAATTGCATAGATCAGGCAGGGAGTGACTTAACATCTTGTGATGTTGTGCAGATTTATTGCCTGCTCAATATAAATCCTGTCTGTCTTGAACCACAATTCACAAGAATCTCAACATGCAACAGCATATGTAGATATTTTATCTGCATCTGAGTAAGGATGGCAAAATTAAACCTATTATTGCAGAAAGCAGAAATCAACAAGAGCTTGCCTTCAATTTTCATCTGAAGGTTAAGGGTAGCACTTAGAATTTATTTTTTCCTCAACTTGCATGATTTTACTGGTATGCCTGAATTTTTTTTAAAAAGTAAATAACACCTAACTCTGAACTGTAGCTCCACAAATGAAGTTATTGTTGTCTTCTGCAGACACAACAAAATAAATTAAAAATCCAGCCCTTACTTCTGACAAGTAATCCTCCTCTCTCAAACCCGGAAAATGATTTTATCACAAAGAACTATAAAATGCCTGAGATATGAGGTTTAATTAGAGCTCTGACTTAACAGTCTAACAGTAGATGCTGCCATTAGTCAAAAGGAATGATAT
This sequence comes from Oreocharis arfaki, assembly GCA_013398015.1. Classification (NCBI taxonomy): domain Eukaryota; kingdom Metazoa; phylum Chordata; class Aves; order Passeriformes; family Paramythiidae; genus Oreocharis; species Oreocharis arfaki. The sequence continues at coordinate 495,434 of VZRR01013896.1, forward strand.
AGTGGATATACTCTGTCCTGTAATAATATAGAAATTGTTATTTTTAAAAAAAAGTTACACTTCTACATGCTATCAGACTGTAAACCACTTCCTTAAATAACAGAAGCTGAAAGGTAAGTGAAGTTAAGGTACTTTTGTGGCCTCCATTAATATAATGATACCTTTCAGAGAGACTAAGGTGGATAAAGTGTACCTCCACCTTTGCTTGTTCCCTGTCAGCAGCTCCTGGTCCACCGGCAGTGTCACACTTCACTCAGTTCTGCTTCCAGTTTCAATTCCTTGTTATTCTTGTGGCTGTCAGTAATAAATAAGTAGCACAAACCATGGACTGGGCAACACTGAAAGAGTGTACAGGGAGTTTTGCTGAATTCTTTGAGAGCTCTTTCTGGCTGAGTGACCACCTCTCCTCCCAGATGGAATGACGGAGATGGGTTTGACCTCACTCCAGAGCAATACGAAGCCAAGCGTGTATCCAACTACTTCTCCATGGACTGGATCTAAGCTCTCAACAAGGGAAGAAGCCATGTGTATTGATCCCAGGCATTACATGACCTAACTTGTAGAATTTTATGGAGTGACACAAGGGCATAATCCTTTAGCTCCATATCCAGATAGTGGAAATCACAGCCCTATTTATGACATCCATCTTTGGTAATTAAATACACCTTATATACACTTTAGAGTGAAAGGTAGGGGTTTTACTATTAATATTACTTATTTTCTTAAGTAATCAATAGAGTGAAGTGAATGTCCTCAGATCCAAGGCACTAAACGGACCTTTTGAAGCTAGATGATGATGGGAATATTGCCTAAAAGTGCTCTAGGAATTCCTGCCAGATGAGACTCCTAGGGAGGGAACACTGCATTTACTAATGTTAATGCTTTTAAAGAAAGGGACAAGGGGTTAATTGTATGGACTTGTGCACATTCTGAGTTATAAACAGGAAAAAAGAGAGGAGAAAATATAAAACCAGAAAGAATAGCAGACAACATATGCTAGATTTGTGTATAAGAAGGCAAACAAAATACAAATATATAGATATTTATACTCTTGATTGCATGCAACTGCAGTGCCATACCACAGATGATTTGCATTAATAATCTTTTAAAAGATAATAGAAACAATTGTTGAAGATTAATGCCAAAAAGAAAAATAAAAAAGGACATAGCAAAAGATAAGGAATAGTAATAAATAAGGAATAGCAAAAGAGTCTGTGCTTTTAAGTATTCAGAGGTGGTTTCAGAGTAGAATATAGTTATTAATAAAAAAAACCCGCATGTCCTGTTTTATATTTAATTTATCAATATTTCCCTTAAACAGTCATGGCAAGCTTTGTAAGGTCAGAGATGTCTAAGATGTTCTTTAGATAGAGATTTAATTTGTCATCAACTTTTGGGGGTTTTCTTCCAAATGATAATGCCCTGTGATCATATAGCACAATTGCTACTTTGAGTTAACTGGCCAGTTGGTGAAAATTCTCAAAAGGGCCTTTAAAATGAATTAAATTCTTTCTATTATTTCAGTACGAGTAAGGTTCATGAATAGTCTTTGTATTAGGTTGGCAGTCTTCCATCTACTTTCTTTCATTGCCTATATTATTCCAACATTTTTTATTGTAACTCTTCTGCTCTGGAATTGACTGGATAAAGCTGATTGTGGATGCCTTGCCTTTGTGCCTTCCAAGAGACACATACTTAAAAATGTAATATGCACTGGGACAAGATAAATACATGCTTGCAGAACAACAGCCACTACAGTAGAAAAGATTAGGACTGCAAGTATGAAAAAAAAAGTACATTCACTAGAGTGTACTCGATGGGGAAAAGGCAAGAACCTCGGATAGACTGATGCTGTTTTCTTTTCCTCTTATTTCAGTCGGACAGCGCTCCAGACAGCTGCACTATAGGGAGGAGCTGGATACAACATCTTTTTTCCAGAGACCATCAGAGAGCATTTGGCAAGATAGCACCTGGAGTGGGGGCTGGCATGGCCCAGGGCCTTAGGCAGTTCTTTCATTTAACACTGCCGAGGGTAGCATCTGTAGATGGCTAGCTGATAGCCAAGATGACTATAGCCCTGTATTACGGGAAAGTCAGCTGGAAATTAGACTGTTTAATTGATATTTAACTACAGATAAAACTAAGGCATTGGTACAATACACATATGATAGGGGTCATATCTGGAGACTGACTTCAGACTCTGAATGCTTTGTCTATGTGCTGAGAATGACAATCATGCTAAAGAACATTAGTCCTAACACAGAAAAGAGAACTCTGAGGTTTTGGCAGTTCTTTACGGTTCAGCAGGCCAGTGTCCACTCCCAGTATATCAATTTCTGTCTCACTGTCGTGGGCTGACCCTGAGTGCCCACAGGTGCCCACCAAAAGCTCTATCACTCTCCTTTACTCAGCAGGGCAGAGGAAGAAAATACAATGGAAATGCTTGAAGGTTGAGGTAAGGACAGGGACATCATTTACCGATTACTGGCATGGGTAAAACAGATCCAACTTAGGGGAAATTATTTTAATGTCCTGCCAACTAATAAGAGACAGTGAGAAATAAATATAAAGCTAAAACCACCTTCTCCCCAACTCATTCTTCCCAGGATCAACTGCACTCCTGACTTTTCACCCTGCATCCTCACAAGTGACACAGGGAGGTAGAAAATGGGAGCTGCGATCATTTCATAATATTTCATCTCTGTTGCTCTGATGCTCTTCCCCTGCTCCAATGTGCTATCTTTAACATGACACCCAGTCCTTCACAAAGTTCACCAGTGTGGGTCCTTCCCACAGGCTGCAGTTCTTTAAGAGATGTTTCAGTAGAGGAGAACACTTCCATTAGGCAATTTTATTGCCATTGTGAAGTAATTTTTCCCCTCTTCTTAAATAATGTTTTTCCTGAGGCACTATCACCTTTGCTGTTGGGCTCAGCTGGTCTCCCTTGGAGCCAACTGGCAATGATTCTCTTGGACACAGGGGAAGCTGCTGGCTCATGGAAGCCACCCCTGTAGCATCCCTGCTAACAAAACTTTGCCACATAAACCAAATGCATTCCATCCCCCATATCTGGGAATTATGTATTCAAGAATTATCTTTAAAATCCACAGTCCTCACATAATCTTCACAAATTTCACTCACATCAACAACAACAAAAAAATTGTGTGCTCCAAAATCATCATCACAACACCAAACAAAAGTGGACAGTTTACACACAATCCAACACTCATCCTTTTGCCCCAATTACGACAACTGAAAATTCTCTAGGATATTGTCNCCCTGCATCCTCACAAGTGACACAGGGAGGTAGAAAATGGGAGCTGCGATCATTTCATAATACTTCATCTCTGTTGCTCTGATGCTCTTCCCCTGCTCCAACGTGCTATCTTTAACATGACACCCAGTCCTTCACAAAGTTCACCAGTGTGGGTCCTTCCCACAGGCTGCAGTTCTTTAAGAGATGTTTCAGTAGAGGAGAACACTTCCATTAGGCAATTTTATTGCCATTGTGAAGTAATTTTTCCCCTCTTCTTAAATAATGTTTTTCCTGAGGCACTATCACCTTTGCTGTTGGGCTCAGCTGGTCTCCCTTGGAGCCAACTGGCAATGATTCTCTTGGACACAGGGGAAGCTGCTGGCTCATGGAAGCCACCCCTGTAGCATCCCTGCTAACAAAACTTTGCCACATAAACCAAATGCATTCCATCCCCCATATCTGGGAATTATGTATTCAAGAATTATCTTTAAAATCCACAGTCCTCACATAATCTTCACAAATTTCACTCACATCAACAACAACAAAAAAATTGTGTGCTCCAAAATCATCATCACAACACCAAACAAAAGTGGACAGTTTACACACAATCCAACACTCATCCTTTTGCCCCAATTACGACAACTGAAAATTCTCTAGGATATTGTCACTCTCTAACATTGTTCATATTTTACCCATTACCTCTCCCAATTACTATCTTTGTTTGGAATTTGTCATGCCGTATGTTGGATGCCAAAAAAGGGCTGTGGGGGACTGACCTTGCCTGGATGTCAGTTGCCCACCAAGATACTCTACGACTCCTTTCTGCAACAGGACAGGAGGGGAAAAAATAAGATGGAAAAACCCTATGGAACAAGACAAAGGCAATTTAACAAGACAAAGAAAAGGATGTATGTGGACAAAAATGATCATAGAAGATTTTATTCTATAATTCCCATCAGCTGACAATGTCCAGGTAGTTCCCAGGAAGCAGGGCTTCAGCACAGATGGTGGTTCCTCTGGAAGACAAATATCATAATAATATATGTCCTCCCTCTTTCTCCTCTCTCTTAGGTTTTTATATCTGAGCAAATGCTGTATGCTATTGAATATCCCTTTGGTCAGTTTGGGTCATCTGTCCTGGCTGTGAACCTTCCCAAGATCTTACCCACTCCCACCTTACTGGGTGAGGGCAGCCTTGGTGGTAATTGGAGAGGTGGCCTTGGTGCTGTGGGAGCACTGCCCAGAAGGACCAGAACATGGGCGTGTTCTTCAAAACTTTCTAGATACCAATGCAAAGCACAGACCTGTGAGGTCTCCTACAGTCTCAGCCAGAGCCAATACACCTTATAGACCAAATACACCCATTTGGGGTTTCTCCCTATGTTGCCGACTACCTCTGGCCACTTTTCTTGAGAGCCAAAGCTGTGTTTGGATGGTTACAACTCAGAAAAAATTCTCATGTAAAAATGAAAACTGAGCAACATAAAAGTTACTTTAGCTCTCAGTGTATTTTCGGAAATTCTAATTCTCATTCTTGTAATTTCCTTGCTTTAATGCTGCTCTCAGAAAAACACCAGTGCATCAAGGTTCTCAGATGCTTGCCTAATAATAATTTATTAAAATGAGCAGTTTCTAAGATACAGGACTGTCACCGCAGAACTTCCGTGGTGGTATAAAACAAAAGTTCTGACACAGAATTGAGTGACATTTCATACCCTGTTATAATTCTTGGGATCTTGGAGATCCCATAGGATTCCAGGGCATGCCATGACAAGATATACCATGACCTTGCTGTCCTTTGAACGGGTGAACAACCCCTTCCTTTCAGTTGCTTATAGCACATCTTTGATGGAAGTGCTTCTCAGTCCAGTGCAGGAAGAATATCAACCTATTAAAACTAGCAAAGGTATTTTCCAACCTAAATGATTCTATGATTCTATTTCCTAATTGTATCCTACTTTTCCTTATCTCACCATTTCTACCCACAAACCAGTATTTCTGTCCACTCTTTGCTCTAACTAGTGACATACAAATTCAGTTGTGGTGAGACTGTGGGTGTGGCACACAGGCAGCTCCCAAATTTTATCCAATACGGGGAAAAAAAAATTGCTTGAAATAAGTGCCCAGAAAATTAGGTAGCAGATGACTTATCTTCTGGAAGATAATGAGAAGAGATTACAGAAGAAGTGAAATGTTTTATCAGTGTTCCCATGGAAACTGAAATAGGTGCAATAACAAGCTTTTAAATTTCATCAAGTTTCCTAAGAACATAAAGTTGGATCCTGCTAACAGCCAAGGCCAAAAGCCTCCTGGGTTAGAATAGTGTTCAGTCAGCCTCAGTGCTCAACCTCCCAGTCTACACCTACGAAGGAGAAAGGAAGAGCCTTGCTGTGGGGAGACAGACAACTGATCAGGGAGAAGGACAGGGAGTATGCAAAAGCAAGACCAAGACAATAATTTTGCTGCAGATTATGCTAAAGAAATATTTTTACAAGCATCACAGCCACTAGTATTGTCAGAACCTAGTGATATCCTTCATCCCACAGTGAACTCTGCTTTCTGAAAGCAAGAGCTCCCTCCACAGGCTTTTGACCAGAAGCCTGGTTCATAACCTGGAATGAGAAGAAAGATCAATTCTGAAACTCCCACCCTGTTCTTTAGACACGACATTTCTACCAGGCAAGGAATAATTACTGTAGGTGTAAGTCTTCAGCTTCCTGTTTTTCAAGATGTAATCTTGCATGAGTGCATCTCACTGCTATAAAATTTCAAAAGCCTTTTTTGTTTATAGTGTGTCAATCCAAAGTTTGGCTTGTTTTGCCTTTTCTTCTTCTGACTGACAGTTTATGCATCTAATATCATTAGTACCTCCACTGTTTTCTAAAACAGTAATTTTTGTAAGAGGAGAATGAGGTTTCATTAAAAATTTTTTCACACGCTGTCATAGAGGATTAAAGAGAAAGTATTTGAAATTGTCTAGTGTTTTAAGAGGAAAAGTCTAACATGACAAGATCTCTGCAGCTCATGTACAATACAATATGCCACACTGTATGAAATACAGTAAGCTCTAATGCTGCAAGGGAGAGACTGCTGAGCGTATTAACAGCCATTACAGGTTTCCATTTCCCTCTCAGTCTTCCAAATATTCTCTACTGTGGTTTTAGAGCTACTTTGGCTATGGCAAAATAGGCCTTTTCTCTATCCAAATGTTCAGTAGAAGATTTCATTAACTAAGAATGCTAAGACAAACTAAATTGGGTGAAAGAAAAGGACTAAGATAAGTTAACCTTGTATTCAGAAGTCACTGAGCACTAAGTTTCAATTTTTCATTAGCAAAAGCAGCTGCTATCTTCTGAAAACTTTCCACTTATGATTTTCCTCTAGGCCATGTTCTATTAGTGTTACTGAATCTGTGACAGCAGAGAATGCATAGTACCCAACATCGAGGTGTGCTGAAGAAATAGGCTTCACAGAGGTACAAAGCTGGGGAATTGCCACATGAGTTCACTGATGTGTCCTTACCAAGGACTATGATATTGCAAAGGTATCAGTAAGCACCAACAGATATTATTTTAATTTTTGTGCTTCTGTTAGGTTCCTTAGATCTTGGTCTATCCCAAAATTTCAAGTACATATCAAAGACACACCCCTCCTCCTTCCCCACTCCCACTGTTACATCATAAGACCATAAATACCTCCCTGAGCACTTCTGGCCTTTTGACCAAATATCTTCTTACTTCCAAGACCAGCCATGCCCCAAACATAAGCAGCTTTCTTGTGAGACCCTCAAGATCTTTTTAGGTGGTGTTGCTTTCTACATGACTGCACCTGTCTTCCCTATTCCCACTAGATTAATATAATGAAATTTACAGGTGATAACATCGTGTCAGGCTTCCCTGCAGAAATCAGTGGCCTTCCAGTACCTGAAGGGAGCCTACAGAAAGATGGAGAGGGACGACTTAAAAGGGCCTGGAGTGACAGGATGAGGAGAAAGGCTTCAAACTGACAGATGAGATATTAGGAAGAAATTCTTTGCTGTGAGAATGATGAGGCACAGACACAGGTTTCCCAGGGAAGCTGTTGTTACCCCATCCCTGGAAGTGTTCAAGGCTAGGTTGGATGGGGGTCTGAACAACCTGGTCTAGAGGTTGGAACTCAAAGATCTTTAAGGTTCCTCCAACACAGGCATGTGTTAAATTATGATAAATTATCTGCACATATTTTGCAGCCAGTGGAGACCTTGAAAATGTCCAGTGTTTGTCAGCGATAATCTGGACGATGGAGTAGAGACTCTACCTACATTTTAGGTGATCCCAGGCTGGGTGGAGTGTCTTCTGAAACAATTTAAAAAGGAAAATCCATTTATCAGAGCGTGATAAAATTGCAAAATCTCTCATTGCGAGAAGTTCTCCAGAGAAGATTTCTCAGACTTCAGCTGAAGACAAGTACAGAGGTGTCCGTGTTGAAAGAGGAAAATAATTATTCTACACATCTAGAAAACAAAGGAAGAATCAAACACCCTGGTAGCAGATGTTCCATCAATGTGCTGGAACACCTCGACGGCAGTTTAAAAATATTGCTACATAAATAAATGAATGCAACAACAGAAAAAGGGAAAAAAAAAAGGAAAATAAAGATTTTAAGATTCTGAGATTAGATCCCAGCAGATGAAACTTCCCAGTCTTAACCAGTAGTATGTCTTGGAATGCAAATAATCCAACAGAAATCTGGCATATCAGGGCACTATGCTTTTCACAAGGAAGGAAAGAAGCACAATTTACTAACACTAGTATTCAATAACTACTTGTGAAAAAGACGTTGGGTTGTGAAAACAATGTTAAATATATACACGCAGTAAACACTGCTACATCTTTACAGAAATAAAGATATATTACATAATTATAATATAACAACAGGGAAATCTAAAGGCCAGCATCTCACAGGATACTGGCCCAGGAAATTTCCTGTAAACCTAGAAAAACAAAATTTCTAATGAACTCTGATAAACTACCACCAATAATAAGGCAGGTATAACAGTTCTGCTTTTGTGATGCTTGTGTATTTTGCAGTTAGCCTTTCAGGTATTAAACTTGTGAAATAAAAGCTTTGCTGAGTCTGCTGAGTTCAGTAGATATTGACCTAACTTTTTGATCCTGTCTAAAAGCATCTTCTAATTTCATTACAAGGCTGTAAAAATTTAATTCTGCTTGCTTGAACCTATACACCTCTGGTTCTGCATAAGAGTATGCTCATAGTAGACTAGCTTTTGCAGTAAATATAATTAATTAATTTCCCTTGAAAAATAAAGGATTTTGATGCTTTTGATATTTTACTGGGGGCTCTAAATGATGGAAGGTCTTTCAGATTTCAAAGCCATCCTCTAAAAATGAAAGTATACTGAGACTTAAGAAAGACTTTGTTTTCACATTTATAATGGCTGTGCCTTACCTAGAAAACATTCCTAGAACATAATTTCTCCTCATTAATTCAAAGTAGTGGAAACTCAGTCACATTAATTTCAATAATTATTACTCTTTATAGGTGAAAATCGGAAGAAATTTAAATGCATTTGTTACAGATTTAAGGATGTCTGAGGCTATTTGGAGATATCTAATTCAAGATACACACTAATTTATGAAATATTACAGAACAGATACTGTTTTAGTTAATCTCAGAACCCAAGATTTTTGCATGTCTAAGGTGTCTTAGCTCTGTCCCATTCGTCCCAGTTAGATTGTCTTTAAGAACAAAGCTTAGCTTTCAATTATGTGCTAAAGAACTGACCTAAAAACCAGATTATTCTCATATGGATTGACGCAGTGTCTGTGGCAGCATAAAGAAATCCAACAATATACCTTTTAAATATCCTGAAGAGAGCAAATATCCCTTAAACTCTATGAGGCACCAAAAACTTGCCACAGCCCCAACACTTCTGAAAAGCACTGCATCCCACACCTACCTGTAATGTTTTAAACTCAGCCAACAACTAAACACCACACAGCCATTCACCTATTGCCAGCGCTGGGGTGGGGGAAAGAATCAGAAGGGCAAAAGGTAGAAAACACGTGGGTTGAGATAAAGTTTAATAGGGAAAGCAATAGCTGCGCAAATCAAAGCAAAACAAGGAATTCATTCACTGCTCCCTATGGGCAGGCAGGTGTTCATGATCCCCAGCAGAGAAGGGATCCATCACACGTAACGGTATCTTGGAAAGACAAACACCATCACTCCGAGTGTGCCATCACTCCCCTCTTCATTCTTCTCCCCTCAGCCATATATGCTGATGTGGTACCTTATAGCACGGAATATCCCGTTGTTAGTTGGGCTCATCTGCCTTGGCTGTGCCCCCTCCCAGCATCTTGTGCATCTCTAGCCAAATTGCTGGTGGGGTGGTGTGAAAGTGATGCTCACCATTAGCTAAAATATCCCTGTGTTATCAGCAGTGTTCCAGCACAAATGCAAAACACAGCCCTATACTAGATACTGTGAAGAAGATTAACTCTACCCCAGCCAAAAGCAACATGTGCCTGTTCCCTCCAAACTGCCTTTTTACTCTTTGTTGTACAACACAAAACAGAGCTCTGAATATAAAACTGTATCTGTTTGCATAATCATTTTACAAACTAATCATTTCACTGTGAATAACTCGTGATAAAGTTTACAGCATGCTTATACTTAATTAATCCATTATTACAAGTGAAAGCCAAACATGGGTTAAACACTTCCTAACACAGTGGAAAACAAATCTAGGATTATTTGAATAGATGTAAGCTTTGGATACCAACATTTTCCTTCAACACATTATTACATTATTAATGCAGTAGTCTTTGTGAATGAAAAGAGTAATGATCGAATACATTGCCTTCAGGTTAGCTGCGAGCCCAGACACAGAGAATGAGATTGCAAAGAGGGAGGAGGAAAGCAAAACAAAATGCAGATTGAGTTGTGAGTTATATACTCACATACATACATATTTAGCTGAGCTGTTAAAGAACACTTCCTGTCACAATGGTAGTTTATTTAACTACATGACAAACAGAGAAGGCTTACTTAACAAACAGTTTAAGTTTATAGATCTTCTGTGGGTTTTTCGTTCCTACTAAAAAGAAAAAAATTATTGTATAACCCATTTTCAAATAAACTGTTTTTCAGCAGTCGGTGAGGAAGCATGCACTAATTTGTCTGACCTATTATCTCTGGCATCTATTTGTTTGTGGTCTTTGCTTTTAGAAGAATTGGCATTAATTATAAGTATGGAAGTAATATGAAATGTCAGTTCAGAATTTTACAGCTTGGAACAGCTCATCCTTCAATAATTAAGTCAATAAAATTAACTTAATTTAATTCATACAGCAATGCTTCTTTTTAGACCTTACAGAGTGATTACAATTAGTATTTCATAATTAGTATTTTATTGATGTCCATACACTGGATTGCCAGGTGTCATCAAGATACACCGATGATTGGAAGTAATTTGATAAACATTCAGAACTGTTGCATTAATGGCATGCCTCCCAATTACGCATTGAGTTAATGAATGAATTTAAATGCTATGGAGATGAATTTAAAGGACAGCTCAACCTTAATTACTATACCATTTCCTCCCTCTTCCCATTCTAATTATAATTTCAGTAGTTATAACCTCTTAGTATACAAATATCATATTCCTCTGTAAATGCAGAAATAGAATATTTATGTTATTTTAAGTTTTTAATTTTTTAAGAGTGCTGACAGTGCTAAAATAACAAGGGGTTGTTTCCCTGTAAAATAAAGATTTCTAGAAATTGAGAAATTATCTTTTACCAGTCCTCCCTCATTCACATTTAATTTCCTTAAAGAATAAGAGGCAGAACAGGGCAGAGAGTAAGTGAAACCCTTTCAGCCAGTATCTTAAATTTTCCCCCTATTCATTAAAGAATGCTGAGAAATAATGGAAGAGATAGCATCACTGACCAGCAAGGTGTTTGAAAGTATGTACAGGCAGGTAGGGGAAATCTTTGCAGCTCTGCTTCAGCATAATTTAACATCAAGGAGATGACCCTGAATGCTTTGAAATCTATGGCTCCCAAAATCCACAATGGTTTTGCTCTCACATGGAGATGATTTGGCCCTAGAAACACCTGTCATTACGAGTACTTCCTCAGAAAAGTATGGCGAGAAAGACAGTAGTCTTGAACTCAGTGAATCCCCTGGAAGTTTATTCTCTTGTGAGCACTGGCAAACCCAGCTTTTAGGGAAAACCAAAGCAAAATTGCTACCTCCAAGGGACAGAGATGAATCATCAGCTACCAGATGGCTAATTCATGGCTGCAATTTCTTAACTTTGACATGTTTAAAGGGACAGCTGATGGAAATGGATGCCAGGAAACATTCGTATAAAAGTTGTCTTTGCCATAAGAAGATACTTTCCAAACCACAAAACCTACTCTAGCACAGAAAAGAGACTTAGGAGGAACATGAGGGGTTTCCTATCAGGCATTCTGGAGCTTTATAAGAGAGATACAGTTTGCACATATCCCCTAACACATTACAAAACTGGAAGGAACAGAAGTGTGTGATGTCCAAGGGCGTTATGACATTGCAACCTGCCAAAAATAGTCTGTTGTCCTTCTCAATGTCTTTACACATCTTACAGCTTTAAAGGTCCTGATAGTATACAGTGAGCACTATCTGCATGGAAGTAGAGTAAAAGGAATATTAAATAACATGACCTGACTAGAGCTTAAAATTTATTAATTGCTGTTAATTGTCCAGTTCCCTAATTCCTCTCTCCCCTCCCCCTTACTTAGTTTTTCTATCTAGTTTCTCACAAAGTTCTCATACATTTTCAGAGAGTACTTTTGTTTGTTTGTGGCTTTTTTGACCATTGTTTTCAATTTACATTATTAATAGTGGAGAACAGGTAGTTTTGAGAAGAGAAAGACTGAGTTTGCTGCTTTGCTCTAGAAAAAGAAATTATGGCTAAAGGTAGTGGGGAGCCAGACAGTGTCCCTAAATAAAGATTTAAATTCTAACTACTCCCACCCTTGCACAGCTAAAGCAGCGCTGTCTGTGGTGAGAGACTTTCTCCAGTGCTGAAAAAGCAGCGTCTGGAAGACAGACGACTGCACAAGTGGTACCGGGAACAGGCTGAGGCAACACTAATTCAGCATCCTACTTGATGTGTCTGCTCCTAAATTATATGGGTATCCACACTGAAGAAATAGGACATGTGCAAAAGAGGGTGATCTGACAGGAAGATGTGTTTATTAGACTACAGAGCATTCTCCCTGCATTTATGTAAATCCTTGTAAATCCTTTGTCCCTTGCACTTCTGCAATTTTTTGAAGTGCAGTGAAAAGAAGGGCAAGTATATTCAGCCTTTATGATTTGCTATGACAAACATGGGAATTTCTTCTTGATCAAACATGTAGACCCATGAGAGAGCTGTGGGTGTGTGTGCTCAGGTCCCTTCCCACCAGTCACGAAAAGTCTTGGATGTGCACCACTCAGCAGAAATCAGGAGCACTGTGGAAAACAAAGGCTGTACTACTCCAACTTGCCTAAATTTATTGAAAAGGTAGGATAGGAAAAGAGACCTAAATGCAGAATTTTCTACACTTAAATAATGATTACAGTTACAGCTAAACAGCATTATGTTTCACTTCTATTCATGGACTAAGCCACGACACTCAGTAATTCAGCAAGAGGCTTAAAGTGACTCTTCTACATCACTTAGAATCATCTCTGCTTTTCCCTCCTACATGAAAGTGCAATTTGTCTTTTAGCATTTGAGTTTCCCTTAAAAGCTTGTATTTTAGACCAAAAAAAGCCATTGCACTTTGCAAACTAGTGGTGTACTGAATGTGACAAAATCACGATCCAAGTTTATTCTAAAGACTCTGAAACCAGACAAGTAACAAAGTGACCCCTATTTTTAAAAGGCAAATGTGCCTTTGGACACGTTATCTAAAATTTTTTGGACTTCTGAGGTGGGAAATAACTGGTGCTACACAGGCCAGTAGAAAAGTATTCAGTACAAATCAAATTGCCTAGACTCATCATATGTGTCAAATCAACGCAGCATAATGTCACTGGATTTTAGGCAAGGATTTATTTTAGAAAGCATTCCTTCCAATTTTTATGAAATATACATTAAAAACAATACATGAGTAGATTACTGCAAGACTAGAATCCTACACACTGAACATATTTACTTGTTGCCTTAATTTAATCACAAATGGGCCAAAAAACCCAAAGTACAGTAAAAGTCATGAGTGATTGTCTTACAGTTTCTAAAATTTATGTATTTTCTCGAAGTCAGTTGGCAAATATGCCTTTCTGGGGCATCAAGATACTAAAACTTTGGAATGGCAAAATTTTAGGGCAGGGCCTTATAAAGAGGAAGGATTTCTTGTGTTTGCATCTTTAATCAAGATGACACTCGCACTTACAAGCACCAACAAATGCACAGGAATGGTCTGACCATGTTCAAATATACAATGTAGAAGGAAAAGAAAAAAAGAGATGGCAGCTGCCAGGTCCTCACCACATTTTGTTTCTCTTTACTGCTGAAAAATCATCTATAGTGTGGTCCTACCAAGGTGCAGAGTTTCATACCTTAATACAGACAACATTTCTCCATTTTACTACAGTGAGCACCATTCTGGAAACTCTGTCCTGGAAATGCTGTTCTCTACCACCAACACAAGCCAGTCTTAACCCCTGTTAAACACATATTTACACATTCCCTTTCGTATTGTGCTCATATTGATTTTCATATTTTTTTACAAAGCTCTAGAAAATTCACTGAATTCAGAATGAAGGTTCTTATGAATTTCTTGTATTCCATTCTAGCATGGGGCCTTTAAATGATCTAATTTGAAGCTAATATTTCTATCAGTTTCAAGTTCATCAATATTCAACTACCAATATTATTTATAGATATAAGCCTATCTAAAAGAAAAAAAAAAAAAACAACAACCCACAGAATTCAACTCCCCAGTTTGTTACAAGCTGTGATTTATATCCAATTTCCATGAAACATTGTGCAAACAGTGAACCATTCCTGGCTGTATTTTTTTTTCCCTTGTAAACCAGCCTGTGTTTTGGCCTTAATCCCCCGTATAAAATCAAGATGTAATAACAAGCTCTTTGAGCAAAATGTCATTCTGTCTAGCAACTGAAGCTGCAGCACCAAACTGTGCTAACTAGATCACTGACAGTTCAGCACTGTCAATAAATGACAGTATTGGTATGAGTAATGTGTATACTTAAGGCTACATGTAATGGGAATAAAGTGTTCTTCTATTGTCAAAAGTGTATCATTTCAGAATCTTCATAGCAGAAGCTTGCTCGATAGCTCAGCAGGCTGGCAGACAAGGGAGCCAAAAGATAAAGACCAGCCCAGTGACAGGTACAGCTGTTACATATTTCTGGAACATCATGATCTAACTGCAACCTTATTAGATAAACAGAGGTGAAAGGGAAAAAGAGAAAAGATCTTTAAAAGGAATTGCCTCAAGCTTACATGCAGAAGTACATGTACTGGAGACAGTATAATTCTTAGCCCAATGACAGAGGGTTGATGGCAATCATGATGAAGAAAGTCTGGTTTTGGTCTCACGCCCTCAGCATTAAATCCAAGTTAAAAACCAAACAAATACTACCACCCTCTCGAAAACCCCCAGCCAGTTTTCATAAAGTTATTTTAAAAATCATATAGAGTACCATCACTATCTGTATTCTGTCAGCTGAGTGCTTGTGATGATATTCAAATATCAGGCCTGATAATGTGAACTAAAGCTCTGGAAGTCATTCTGTTTTCTTACACAAGCTCCTCTCTTCTTCCCTGCAGGCTGATGAGGACATTTACAGCTACACAGGGAGCAACATAATACTGCTGCTATACTGTTTGTCCTTTATCCCAGGGGGAGGTGAGCTAAAAGAGACACATCTGGAAGGTGTGACTGACATACTAAGAAAAAAACACTGTGAAAGTGCCTAGGGAAAAGTTCAATTTATTAGAACAGCTGTCCTAGTTACGCCTCTTTCATGGCTACTGATGTAGACTTTATGTCAATCTCCCTCAAGTTCAGTGAGCAAAGCTTTCCCACTGGGGTGGGTTGACCTCAGCTGGCTGTCAAACCCCACACAGCCACTCTCACAAATCCCCCTTCTCAACAGGGCAGGAGGGGAACAGCGTAATCTGGAAGAGCTCATCGACCAAGAGAAAGACAAGGAGCATTTATCAGTTACTGCCACAGGCAAAACAGGCTCAGCTTGGGGAAAACTAATGTAGCTGATCACCAGTTAAAATATATACTTGCACAGCAAGAAACAAAGACAAAATATCTTTCACCTTCCCTCCTGTTATGAATGGATGATGTAAGTTTGAATCAGCTCCTGTATGTTGCCTAGGCCTCTGGCAACAGGCAGTCACTGTATTGGAGTGGCCAGCACTCAAAAATCCACTCTAATTTGCAGGGTCTTTAATAATGGCTGATCCAGTCTATTATAAAATGGATTATTTATTTAATAGACACAAAATTAACAGACATAAGACTTAAAACAGACTATTACTACACAGGAAAAACAAAAGGGATTACTAGTAAAATACACGTGGAGTTGAAGGTACCATTAGAATTACAGCTAGCGAAGAAATAGTATAACTCAGGATTCAAAGTGTCTTACCACCAGCCTTCAAAGGGGTAGGCCTAGAGAAATCCTCTGTNTTTCTCCGGCATTTGCACCAGTTATCTGTGGTAGAGACGGGAGGGTAGATATGTCCTGCCACACTTCCCAGGCTCAACTTCACTCCTTCACCCCCAATTTCTCTGCCTACTTCTTGAGCAGTGCAGAAGCCATGGGGAATGGATGCTGTTTTCCATGGGGGTCAGATAAGACGTAAGAGGCAGAAACGAATGCACAGGAAGTTCCACCTGAACATGAGGAAGGACTCCTTCACTGTGCAGTGACCGAGCACTGGAACAGGTCACCCAGAGAGGGTGTGGAGTCTCCATCACTGGAGATATTCCAGAACCATCTGGACACAATCCTGTGCCATGTACTCTGGGATGACCCTGCTTGAGCAGATGACCAATGTGGTCCTTTCCAACTTGACCCATTCTGGGATTCTGTGTAATATGGGACACTGTGTCTCTTGTCAGTCTACATATGACATTCACTGCTAATGTCAGGTTTTAGCAAGAAGATACTAAGCTATATAATTAACAGCTTAAGACCTACACAAGTAGGTCACCTTCAAAACTTTCTGTCTGTATGCTTTTCCCTCTGTTGTAAAGTCTTGGATATACGCAAATGGTACACTCAAAATAAGGCTCCTTATAATATCTTCCTCTAGAATTTCTAAGGCCTTAAACTATAATTTCTTGTTACTTGGTGGGGGCTGGGGGCGGGGGGCTGGGAAGAAGAGTTTCTCTATCTGATCAATGAAGTTACAAAGGAAAAACACAGGTTTGACTATTGACTATTCTCCTAAGGAATTTAGGCTGAGAGATTTTTAATGAGATTGTACTGCTAACACAAAGGAAATGAAAACAAAGAAAATAAGCTAAATTTAGTCCACCACAGAACAAACCATTCAAGAGTAAAAACATTGGATATGAGGTACTCCTATGACGAATAGTATTTTCTGCTCTCTATTTAGCAACTACCATCCTAACACCCTAAACCAAGACTCAATGGGAAAAATAATGAAAAAGGCTTTTTTTTTTCTTCACTTTAGGGATTCCCTGTGCATTTGTTACTATCTTTTGTAAATCCAGAAGACAGCATTGGATACAGCACTTTAAAGTCACCACCCTCTAGGGATTGGAAGTCCATTGGAGAAACAGTAAGGATCTGCAGATTCAGCTCATTCTAAAGAAATGCCATGCTTACTTCTACACACTTGGTCTTCAGAAAGTAATTTGTTGGAATCTAGTTTAAGTTTTAAACAAGTCTCATGACATTTCAATGTGTCAACAGTTCCCTTTATTAAAAGAGAACAAGACAACATGATACCAAAACCAGCCTAAGCCTTCTCTATCATTTCGTTGCTCTCGAGCTTTCTTGGATCAAAAGTCCACATAGCTCTTATAGGACTGTAGTTTAGTGCACCTCACAGAGCAGTACCTAAACGTAAAAGACTTTTATAGGGTTCAAGCTCCTGTTTTCAGAGTGAAACAGGGGAAAGGGAGAATAAAAATATATTTTTTCACCTAGTGTAATTGTGGGCATTTGGGGGTGGGAAGCATTCATCATCATGTTGTAAGGTTTTAGCTAAATAAGTACACAATTAGATTTTGCCATTTATTTTAAAATAGGTAGATTACTTGGGAAGTATAACTGTGCATTTGGAGAAGGGACAGGAAGAGCTCTTCACTGCTCTCAAGCAGCCCATGACACTGCTTGAAAAACAAAGTAAAAAGCCACGAAACCTCTACACAGCCTCCTCCTACCCCTGAATCACACATTATTTCCCAGTGTAAGAGGAAATCAGAACAAATAAAGAGCTGAACAACTCCTGAGAGATATGTGCATTTGGTTTACCTTTGATAAGTTCAGTCTGGCAGTCAGTTACACAGGACTAACATCAAGATACAGGAGATCTAGGACTGAAGAAATGAGACAGAGGTCAGAATGTAGCATTAAGTTACTGGCAGAGATTCAGGAAGCAATACACACGTGGACATGAAATTTCCCACAAAGGTTATTAAAGAAGAATCATGAACTTGAAACCTCACAATTCACAAGAACCTAAACAGAAAAAAAAATTGATTAGGGAAGTTGAAGGAGAGTACAGGGAAATAAGTTAGAAAAATAACTAGAAAGTGTAAACAGTACAAGTTTAAGGAATCTACTATTTCTGCACAAGCAGAGAAAGTATGGCTGTAGTGTACCACAAACTTTGGGAAAAGCTGTTAGTGTTTTGCAATGGATATAGGAAAAGATATGTTGAATGAAAGCTGAAAAGAAGCTTCAGGCAAGTGCTTTAAGCACTAAATTCAAAGGGCAAAAGAAAAGAAAAATGAAGAGTTGATATTTTGCAATAACAGATTATGTTTTGAAGAAGAGAAATATAGACAATGCTTGTCCAGTTTGTGAGGCAGTCTGAAATCATACTGAAGCAACTGGATTTAAAGATGAGATTCCCAGACTAGATTTCATTACTTTTAATAGTTCTTCAACATTGATATATGCAACATCAGAAATACAAGTATACTTGCTGGATAAACCTGAACTGATGTGTTAAGGATTGATCTCTTTAGAGACTTTTCTGTTTATATGATTACATATAGCGTTTAATCATATAATTTTAATGGTAGTAGTAGTTCTACTATATTTTTCTTTAACAATCTTTCTAGAAAGAAGTTTATATTCTGAAAGAAAAGTAAGGAACATGCTATTAAGTAGCTGCTAGGAAAGAGATATATCCATAATGTCATTTTTAAACACAAAAATTTTTCTCTTTGTCTTAAACGTAAAAGGAATCACAATCCCTGTATCTCATGAATCAAATACAAGGAAAATAACCTGGCTTGACACTTGTGTGGCACAGCTTTTTGCTCTACAAATACACCTGAACAATGAATTCAAACAGCTTTTTATCTTGTTTCCATCAGAAAGCTGATGTAGACAAAACCCTGCATTTAATAGCATTATGGCTCAGATATATGCTGACAAAATCCTGAAAATTCAAAAGCAAGAGCATATTTTAAATTACTTATTTAAATTTGAAAGCTCTGGCTTTTGTGGTTTGCCTTGTTTGTATGCTCCCAGCGTGGCTTTTCTCTTTCGTCCAGTTTTAATATACAAATTGTACTTTACAGTCTCTGAAGGTTGTGAAACCTTTCTAGCCTCCCTGGATGGCAGACAGATGAATGATTCACAATACCCAAATTAATTCTGAGGATTTTTTTAAATGTTTACAATTTAACTGACTAACCTCAGTTTTGCAACATATGATTTAAACAGTCTTCAGGGCTCTTGAGTATATGTATTTTGATAAACTTAACAACTACATAAAATCATTTACTACTACACACAATAGTATCTTCTATCCTTTGTCTGAATTCTTTCATTTTGTGGATTATAAATCCTGAGACCAACTGTTCCAAAGGCAATATTAAAGTCTTTCAATGCTGATTCAGTCACTAGGCACATGTCCTACACTGATTTGTCTAAATATCATAATGAAATTTTAATTGCAAAGAAAAGAGCATTTCTAAAATGAAATAGTGCTTTTCATTTCTACAACACCCAGGGGCAATAATTCACTTATAGACTAATGGCCTGTAAAATTCAGCTTGTTGACTGTTAACTGCAAAATTCAAACAGTGTGTAAGAACATGAAATGCTTCCTGTAGAATACTGGCTTTAGAATCATAGAATGGCCTGGGTTGGAAGGGACCTTAGAGCTAACCTGGTTCCAACACCCTTCCATGGTCAGGGACATTTCCACTAGACCAGGTTGCTCAGAGCCCCATCCAACCTGGCCTTGAACTTTTCCACAGATGAGCCATCCCCAGCTTCTCTGAGCAATCTGTTTTGGTACCTCATCACCCTCATAGTAAAAAAATTTCTTCCATATATGTAACCTAAATTCTCCCTCTTTCAGTTTGAGCCCATTATTCCTTGCTCTGTCACTTCAGTCCCTGAGGAAGTTCCCTCTGGCTTCCTTGCAGGCTCCCTTCAGATACTGGAAGGTTACTGTGATGCCTCCACCCGACCTTCTCTAACTCTGGAGGCTGAAGTCAGTTTATTTAGTTCTTCATCTTAGTAGGTCAATATTTGTTCCCCATCTTACTTCTTGGTTTTACCCTGACATTAAAAGTAGTAGCAGATACTGCACCCTGCATTCAACCCCTCGCCTCACGGCCTACAGCAACCTGTAGACATCATCCCTGAGATAAACTTTGTGAATGTATGTACTGCTTCAAGAATTGTGTGAACAGAAAAAAAGAAGATAATTTTTTTAACTCTGAAAAATTCACAAACTTGCTTGCAAAGATAGAAGGTGCACGCACATGTAGAGAACATCTACGAGATTTCAAGTGCATCGTGTTCAGACAACTTGCTGGTATAGGAAAAGATAAATACCCTGTCACCTCAGATTGTGTCCATATGCACTACCGCTGCTATCCATGATGTATATACTCATCAGTTGACCTCCCTCTGTCTGTTATGTTCTTAAAAGTCATAAATGCAGGGAAGTTTCTCCATGGAAGGTGGGAAAAGCACAGCTTCTGTTAGGGCAAAATTTTTCATAAGTTATGAAAGGACAGAATGTCACTTGGAGATATGAGCAACATAGTGCTGAGTCAATTTAGAATGAAAGTGCTAATAAACCAATTATGGATTTCCCACAACACCATCACTCTAGTGGGGAATAACATCTCAGGTGCAGGATCAGGGATTAGCCTGGACACAGAGCCTGCAGCTCCTGCAGTTCACAGAAGAATCAAAGCCTGGGGAAATAAGAATTCTGCTTTCAGTTGGCCAGGGAAATCTGGTCCTTACTCGAATAGAGCTATATAGTGGGTTAGAGACTGCATGCTAATAATTTGCCTTTCACATGTACTTGTACAGATCTATTTCCTACACATGTAGTTTCACAAGTTCTTTAAACAAAATTTGAGTGTAAGTGTGCATGTAAGGAGAATCTATCTTAAACACACATTTTTTTTTTTTTCCAATTAAAGAAAAATCCCTGGATATACAGCTTAACAATGTCACAATTCTAAAAAATATTTTTTTAGATTTAGAATTGCAAAGAATGAATCTAAACCATGGTGTCCTATTGGACATTTTGATTCAGTTAATCACCTTCAAATACCAACACTGTAAACTATAACTGCAAAAAAACTCATCTAGTAAGTTTCAAAAGAACAAAAAAGAAACCCTCAACGTCCCTCCCTCTAAACCACAAACAAGAAACTTATTACTAAAACACAGAAACTAAACTGAGAAAACATAATTTCCCATGTTGAAAGTGCAGGAAATAAGGCTTCCTAATAATTGGGCGATCAAGTTATTGATTAAATCTATAGCCAGGATCTAGCATGTTGCGGTTTGTGTGGCTTTCTGCAGTGGCAGGCAGGCCACAGGCAGGGTTACCGGAGAGCATCTCTACCCAAGCCCGGGTCAGCGCCCTTGTACCACAACCTTCCCTCTGAAGGCTGGTCACTGCACTGTCCCTGGCTGGGGGAGCCAAAGGCCTGCTCAGGTTTTGTCTGCTCCTGCAACACGGCAGCAGCAAAGGAGGGGAGAAGATGGTCTCTGCATGGTGACCTCAGGAGATCTTTATTCACATGGTGAGCAGAGGCAAAGACCAGAGGCAAAGACGAGGAATGGGGAAGGGTCTGGGTTTTTCCACAGGGGTGGGGGTGCAGAGAGAACACACAACCCAGGGGTCTCAGGGCACAGAGGCAGCACATGGGCGGAGTTGGGGTACAGATGCCAATAGGGAGAGCCCGAGGGAGGGGCCAGGACCAGGGACAGGGAAGGCAGGACAATGTGGGAAGAGCAGACATATAAGGAAGAAAAGGGGTGGGGAAATACAGATTGCTTTTCAGGGGAAGAGATTGGAGCTTCTAGGCCACGTCACTAGCCCACGTGAATATATAGCTAAAAACACAGATCTTGTTTTGCTGGGTGGAAAGTTTGCTTTTCTAGGGCATGACTAGCAGGTTAAATGAAAAGTAGAGATTCTTTAATTCAAAAACTTCGGAACTATCCTTAGTGGTTTTTTTTTTTTCCATTTCGGAACATATTATGGAAAAAAAAAAAAAGCTAGTTTAAGAGTTTTCCTTTCTTAGTTCCACTACTTGTGCCTGCATAACCCTTTTGACACTTGAGCTATCCACATGCCCATCAAGTATCATGAGACTGACCTGATGTTATGGAAATTTTACATGCCAGCCAACATAACAGGATTACACTCTAGGATCCCGCTGAGTCAGGAAGTCAAGAAGAGGTTTTTTTATAAAGTTCACTTTATTAATAGTGCTACAGCTTGAGCTGCGTGCCTCCAAAGAGGGAACCTGAACAAAGAAATCCCTGTGCAGCTGTACCGCTACAATCCAAGTTTCTTGCCCCTAAAGCAATAGATTGGACCAATAGTTATATTAATATCTGGGGTCTTACACCTTATTGGTTTGATTTGTTTGCTGTTTCATGGGAGAAGATACATTTTTCTGCAAGATAAAGTGTTTCTCTCTCCCGATTCCCCCCTCTTAGGCTGGTTTGAATGAGTTCTGTGGTTATTTTTTCAGCAGCAGCAATACAGTTGTATGTACAGTTCATGTATTGCAATCTATAGGGTTTGTCTGCTCATGCAAACTACTATTGCTAAGTCTTTATTATATAATGGTCCTCTCCAGAACTGTCCTGCCTTTGTTTTTATTAACATTCATGTTATTTATTATATGGGAGAAGAATATTTTTAGCCTCCAAGATGTAAGCACAGTTGAGTACAGCTAGTGTTACAATGTTAAGTACAAACAGTATGACAAAGATTATTATAGAAATCAATAACCCATAAAGAATTCATTTTGCCCAGGCTCTTAAATCTGATATCCAGGAGGTAAGCCAAGACCATAGTTCTTGTAAGGCTGTTGAAGCATTACCCAATAGTATTTTATGCATTAATTTTACTTCTACCACAACTTCCAAACATCAGCTGAAATCCTCCTACTCTGGTCAACAAACATGCAACGACTGGTATTAATAATTGTATACACTCCCTCTTGTGAGGCTAAGAAATGTTCTGCTGACATTCTATTTCTCAGTGAAATTTCAGGGAGTTGTGAAACCTTCTTTTGGAATGTTACAATTGCATCAGCAGTATTATTGCCTAGAGTTTCTGTTGCCACTGAAATGTTAATTAAGGCCTTTTCTAATTCACTCACTCTCAATCAGATAAAAAAGCATAAGGAGTGGAATGCAGTTGGACTTTCTACTAATGAATTACTAAATTTGGTCCTATGAACAAATGTTTGTACCATGATCCCGATATCACAGCTAAATTTGAGGACAAAAATATTAGGAGTTGAGGCTCCTAAGACATAAATTCCTGACCAATCTCCAGGTAAATTTATGTGAGCTCTCTTACCACAGATCCCAGATCACCCTTTGCCCTCAGGTACAGGCCCAGGTGCATGGAAAAGTCCCCAACTATTCCTATTATTTGTATGCCCATTTGGTTGCAATCATCAAGGTTGCTCACAGGAGTAGTATTATTATAGGAGCATAAGTTGAGTGGGGCAGGTGTAACGTTTTATATGCTGCATATTTGTTCTTTGTTTCTGGGACTGCCACCTCCCACAGTTGAGAGTGCATGAGGTCTTGGTGGAAAATAATATCTGAACACAACGTAGTCCATGAGATATTATTTGGTACAGGGATCTCTAACAGAGGAATGCTTGAAGCTGAGTGGCTTGGAAGGAAAGTACATATGCAACAGTGAGTTTTATTAGTAATTTGGACATGGTTTTTGATCGGTTGAAATAAAAATTTTCCCTCCTTGTAACAAGGCTGTATAAATTTAGATACTATCTCACGTAAAAAAGCATGGCAAAGGTTACCAACTTTATGTGTAGGATTTCCATAATTTTCTCAGGCCCTTGGAAACCTCACACTCAAGTAGGTCTGGAAAAAAAAAAATCAGTTTTTAAAAGAGTGCCCATGGTAGATTCTTCCTGCACTTGGTGTTCATCCATTGAATGACCCTTTGACAACCACTTAACATGCAAATGATGGATCCAAGCTTCCTGTCCTCTAACTTTTACAGCAAAGTAAGAATTTAATAAGACTGTCTGCAGCCACTCCCACATTCCAATTTAGATTTATGGGAAAACACTTTTAATAAAATTTTATCTCCAGGCTGCAAATCATGTGCTTGTATCTCCAGAGATGTAGGTTAGTACCACTAATCATGATCCCTTTTAATTTTGAAACTTTCCTGTAAGTTTAGGACATAGTGTGCCAAATGCTCATCTGCATTCGAAAAGCTGTTTTGGGCTAGGATATAAGTTCCCAGTATAGATAAGTGTCTCCCATAAAGAACTTCATCAAACGATAGTCCAAGGCACTGTCTTGGGGCATTTCAAATGTCTCAAAAGGCTAAATTTAATGCTTCAAACCATTTTAACCCTGTATGTGTACAAATTTTAGCTGTTCTCTCCTTAATAGTGAATTTATCCTTTCTACCCATCCAGATGCTTGAGAGTGATAAGGGCCTGCAGTCTTTTTAATTCCTAGCCTTTTATAAAATCAATTGATCCTGCTGAGAAATGAGATCTTCTTCTGATTCAGATTTTTGTATTCCATACCTAGGAACAATTTCTTTAAGGAAGCCTTTTATTACTCTTCTAGTGTCTGCTTTCCTTGTTGGGAAAGCCGCTACCATACTCATAATTGATCTCCTATAACTAGCAAATATTTATATCCACATATTGTGGACGTAACAGCATTGTTTACATGCAGTCTTTAGAATGGGGAAAAAGGTTGATTTATACAGGCTTTATATTTCACAATTTCTTACAGCTAGGACAGGCGTTAATAATTATTTTAGTGTCTGCATAGACACTCAGTGCCACCCATACTTGTAACATTTGATTAGCCACTGCTTCCATTCCTCCATGAGCTTTACCATGGAACCACTTGGTCACAGGAATTTTTTCAGTAAGACAGGTTTTCCCTCCCATTTTCCATATTGTATTTATCTTCTACCATTTCCCATTTTCTCCAATGTTCTTTTCTTGTCCTGTTTGACCAATATAGCTTTTAGTTTTCTTGGATGGTCAACACTGGACCTCAAGTTCTTGTCTAAAGCAATTGCCATGATCTTTACCACAAGTTGGCAAGACACAGGTTTTGCTGCTATATCAACTAAAGTGTTCCCTTTCCTACTTACAGCACCCCTTGCATGGGCTGGCCAGTAAACCACAGCAATCTCTTTGAGGCGTTGAAAACTGTTTCCTCATTTCTCAGTAAATTGCTGGGAGCTACTGATCTCAAAGGAGTGACTGGGTTGGGTCTTACTGCTCAATCCATGTTGAGAAATTCCTTAAGCTTTACAAGGACTTTTCACCTCTCCCATTAATAATTGGTAGGTATTACAGTGCCCAGTACATCTGAGCTCTCACAAGATAGACCTCTTCTGTGACAGATACCTGCAGCCTCCGTATTGAGACTTAAGTCCATTTTTTGTGGCTACAGCA
This sequence comes from Oreocharis arfaki, assembly GCA_013398015.1. NCBI lineage: Eukaryota > Metazoa > Chordata > Aves > Passeriformes > Paramythiidae > Oreocharis > Oreocharis arfaki. The sequence continues at coordinate 520,895 of VZRR01013896.1, forward strand.
TAAGACAAATGCATTTCTAATCTGTTACTTGTTTGAACCATCTAAATAGTCTACCAGCTGCAAGTGCTGACATTTCCTTAGGGGGTAATTATTTAAGAATTAGTACTTTCAGTATCCATCTAACTTTACTGTCCACCAGCAGTCTGCATTCTATTAGAGAACATTTTTCATCTCTTGCGTCTTTTTAGTTTACATTTAAGTACCCTGGCTGGTATTTCTGATTGCTTCTTTGTTATCTTCTCAGTTGGCACTACCAGCTCTTCTCAATTCATGACAAACTGTGCATGTCATTAACACTATATCCCCCTCCCACTTCCACGGCAATAATGATGATGATATGCAAATGGCTAATTCTATCCTACTGAAGTAAATAAGTCTTAACTCTGATTTACATAACTTGGAAGAAAGCCTCTGAAGAACACTTGTCAAGTTTTTCCACTGTGATACGGGTACTTGAACTCACTATTTACTTTTTCAGACAGTTCTAATACAGATCACCATTCCAGAATAACATGTGTTAAAGCTTAAGAGGATGATCCCTCCACTCTCCCAAATGGATTAATTGAAAAATTCAAACAAAATGGAAACCCATTTCTTCTAGATATTCAAATATTGTGCTAATATTTATGGAAGTTTAATTTACAAATGCAAGTGTTTGCTGTACATGTGCACATCAGTGGTGTTAGATGTTAAGGACACTTCAACCTCATCAACATAACTTTGAAAATATGGTTTATTATGTCTGCTGTGGTAATTTCTGCACTTTGTTGATTGTTCAGGAAATACTACAGTTTGGCGTGTTTGGTTGGGGGCTTTGTTTAGTTGTTTGCAGGTTTTTCTTAAAAACCAAGTCCATTCTTTATAGTCTATGACCGTTACTTGACAGCAAAATAAAAGGTTTACAGTGGCACACAGAAACCACTGTTTATGCATCAAACATCACGTGAGAAGGGGAGAATTCACCCATGCTCATTTCATTGTGGGATTTATCCACCATAATTTACAGACAAGAAACACCCTAACCTAAGCAGCATCAGCAACTCCAGCTTTGACATGCTGACAAATCTCAGGTAAGTCACAGTTTCTGATGCCCAGTTAGACCATGACAGGTTAGGAGTCATCTGGCTGACAGTACCTTAACTCACACCTAGAGATCTGTGGTGCAATCCTACAGGGTTTATAGCCAGGGAAGAGAAACAGGAGTATCATGGGCATGACTCACATCTTTTCAGATGGAGATACTAAAGGAGGCTGAGATGAGCCTCCCCTTGAAGGCCCGTTCGCTGACCGCAGCAGGGACCCATCATAGCTCACACAGACCGAGATGTCTTTCATGTTGTACAGCCAGAGAGGTCAGAAGAAATCCTTCTCTCCATCCTCCCAGAAGTTAAATTGCTAGAAGGAGCTATGACTTAATCTGAGACTTGGCAGCATGACACTGGAGCGTCAGCCTCTTTTTCTAACTTTTAAGTCATCTGCCTATCTCTATCTGCCAGACCTCACTGTGATGCAGATGTAAATTAATTGTTTCAGTTAGCTTACCCAAACTGAAATCAAGGCAAATTGCTCAAAATTTTCTTGGCTTTCCCACAACAATTAAAAATATAGAGTAGAATTTTTATAATCTGAACACATTGTGTATTTACCACTTGCGGGAAAAAATGTCATGCTACTGCACTCGCAGGCACTACAACATGGAAACTGTCCATAATTTTTACCTCGCTGAAAACGACTACTTTGTCAAAAACATGAGGTAAGAGAGGACAAGAAGTGTATATAGGTTTGTACACACCAAATTATCCTGATAGACAAGAAAGTGAGTATTCGATTAATTCAGACATTTAAGTAAATTTTGGAGTAATAAGTGTTTGCCATGTCTAGTTCTCCAACAGAACATTTTACTGAAATATATTTTTATTATTTGAATTTTTGTGTTCTTTTTCTACTTGCACATCATTTTATTCAGACCTTTTGCTTACATATCAGCTTCTCTTTTAGAGGAAAAACGTGCCCTAAATCTCTAGATAACAGGTAAAGCAAGAAAAAAATTGGGTTTTTTTCCTTTTTCAGCTCATTAAACCCAGACAGACCATATCTTGTTTGGTCTATTCCAC
>VZRR01013897.1:0-164588 GCA_013398015.1 Oreocharis arfaki
CCCCACCTCTTTTCTGTTTCTCTTTCTCTCTCGTCTCTCACTCTCTGTCCATCTCTCATTTCTTGTTCAATAAAACCCATACTATTGACTTTGGCATACAGTCTCATTTGTAGCTTAATTTGGGCAGAGGCATCTTTTTAAAAATTTTCTTAACCAGATCTTAACCTTAATACTAAAATGATCATACAATTTCTTTCTTGTACTTTGATTAGTTTGATGAAACTGCTTCAATATTAACTATTCTAATGTACTCCCTGCAACATTAAAAACCCACTTAACTGCAGGTTGTTAATATATTTTAAGCCAATATCTCTGCCTTTTATGCTTTTCTCAAATTTTCATGTCATAACATCACATGATTACGAGCTGATTTAATTTTGTTTACCTTTTTAAAAATCTATTTATAGATCTATGATTGAAGAAAAGTTTCAAAACTGAGTTCAGAAATTCTCGAACACTCATCTCTTCACCTAGGGTCTTGCAAATGATCTGTTCAAGCACCTGAAAGATTTCATTTTGAATTTCATAACCAGAGAATTTTAAAAGCTAGGACAACAAAACTTTGCCAAGCTTGAAGTCTTGAAGCAGAGCAACTAGCCCCCAGTTCAGTTTGGTCTAGCCAAGAAGAGTAAATATACACACCTTCACACAGGATTTAAGACTAATTGACAACTGAGAGCCCTGTAAACACAGAACATAAATATTTGAGTTTGGATGTTTGAAACAGGGTGTTCTCCAGTCATACGGGATGCAGATGAGAAGCTATTACATAGATACAGAAATGTGACATGGATAGCTTTCTTAGCACTGCAGCCACTAAAAAAGATTTCCCCTTTCCTCAACACTGTGGAATTTAAAAGGACTTCCCCTTTCCGCAAGAATTTTATGATCTTTGTACAATAAATAAAGAAAAAATTATTTTGTCCTTATTTCAAGAGTAATACAAAAAAAACTTGCCTGCATTTAAATTCTATAAAAATTAATATATACTATGCCTCCAGTTTACTTGTATGATTTTATAGAGTCCCTCTTATGGAAAAATTACCTGGGGGATATTTTTCTTGTGGTTGGTCTCAGATTTATTTCAGAATATTTCCTTACACATTCCAGTAATTAAAGCTGGATTCACAAGGTGCTTCTTCAACTTCATTAAAGCACCAGTAATACTAGACTTTCCAGGTGCTTAATGGTCATAAACATTTTCCAGGGTAGTCCAGGGACTTCATACCCAAATTCTTCTTTGATTTCTAGCATTACTTGTTTAGGTATGCAAGCAAGTTCAAGGTCTCAAAACGAAAAAAGGATCCATATCTGAGCCAGACCACTTCGCCAGATCTCTCCATGTCTACGTCAGTGCCCAGGTTGACAGGCCAGCTTTTTCTATCTCATCAGTGAAGCCAGTCACATCATGCACTCCTGCAGACTGTGCTTGCGGTAATGTCTCAACTCCAAGTAGGATCTTTCCTCAACTGAATGCTGCTGGAAATCCCTGTGGTCCCTTTAATGCCCTCAGCTTCCAAAGAGTTCCTCCAATTCAGATCTCTAGAAAACTATTAAATTAAACTAAACAGTGAAATGTGGAAATTAGAGGGATTTCATATTCAGTCCTACTGTAGAACTAACCACTTCTGAAATCTGTCACTAGGTCATTTAGGCAGAAAATTAATTAATGTAATCTGACACTTACTATTGATCTGCATGGTTCATAAGTGACCTGTAATTTATGCCCACTATGAATCAGTAACTTTTATCCTTTCTCTTTCTATCCTTGAAGGGCTTGAACAGTTCAAACAGTTTTTGCTCACATCAAATGTCAAAACAAATAGTGATTTACCAAGCTCTGAACGCTGTTTTTTTTCTCTTTGTGTCCCTTCTGTTCTTTTTGTTCTCCATACATAAAAACAACATCAATAATTTCTATATAGTACAGATAAACCATCTTATTTTCTTCCTTAGTATGCTCATTCTCTCTATATAAAAAAACTTTCAATTTTTACTCATCTGTATAGCATATATACATACATATTTACAGATTAAATTTTAAACATGACTTTGAAGTTATATATAGTAGCTAATATTAATGTACTTATTATTGTACCATTGTGTTATCGTGCCATTAACTGTGTATTAAAAAAAAATCTATAACTATACTGTACTCCATCCATGAATTGAGAACCTAATTTATTACAATTGCCCTTCAGGACCTAGTGCTCTGAAATTACACCAGTTCTGTAATTTTGCCAGCCCCCAAAACATCTTTGTATTTCCTTTGGTACCTAACTCTAAGGAATACATGCAGCTGAAAACACATAGGTTTTCTGATTTATCAATCAGTACATGTATTAAAGCATCTTTAAAAAAACCAACAAAAACAAAACAAAACCACAACTGTCTACCTGCTGGTTTTATCCTCAGAATGATGTATTACGGTCTTCAAATTCCATGCTGAGTCAGAGAATATATTTTGATCTACTACCGTATTGTCTTTTTATGTCCTAAATACACTGAATTTCGTCAGCATTACTCTGTCAGGTAGATGGTTATGTTTGTGTTTAAAGTGTAGGGGTAATTGCATAGTAGTAAGTTCCTATTTCATTTTGATTCAATGGGCTCAAGTGGGGTGCAAAAGGCTGCTGAAGAGTAGTGGCTCCCAGAAAGCAGGCTCACCGTTTACATGCAGGCACAGGCTTACCAAGCACTGAAGGACCTCAGAACTACCTTTCACAACACAATGCAAAAATGAATTGCAAGTACCAAAACAAAACAGAATGCAAAGAAAAAGCTGAGTTCCACTTTGATTGAGAGTCGTCAAAAGCACCAGACTTTGTCTCCAAATTCTCCTCCCAGAAGGAATGACCTGGAATGGACATGACTATCTCTAATAATGTTATAGTATATACGACAGCTGAAAACCATATTTGCTTTCAAATTCATTCCTTATTCACAATTCCACACAAGTTGTGAAAGAAAGCTAATGTTTCTAAGGCCAAGTTTTATAAGCACATGTTGTGGTTTGACACTGACCCAGCGCCAGGTACACACGAGAGCCACTCGCTCACCCTCCCCTGCCACAGCTGGGCAGAGGAGGGAAAAGGAAAAACCAAAAAATAAATGAACACTTCATGAGCGAGATAAGGACTGGGAGAAACACTTCAGGAGCGAAATAGGCTCAATGTAAGTTGCGAAGTGAATTTATTATTAGCAGAATCACAGAAGGATAATGAGAAGTAAAACAAGCCCTTAGAACACCCTACCCCCCGACCCTCCCTCCTTCCCACCAACAACACAGGGGTACACGGCAGGGGAGTTTGGTCAGTCCATCACCGAGATTTCCTTCCACTGCTCCGGGAGGAGAGTCCTTCCCTGTGAGGCCGTGGGGTCCCTCCCACGGGAGACAGCTCTCCGTGAACTTCCCGGCGTGGGTCCATTCCCACGAGCAGCAGCCACACCGCACCTGCTGCAGCGTGAGTCCCTCCCACGGGCACACAGCCCTCCCAAAACTGCTGTGCTGTGGCTCTTTCTTTCCACGGGGTGCAGTCCTCCAAGGACAGGCTGCTCCAGCCTGGAAACAGGGCCCTCTCTCTCCACCGGGACTCCCACTGGATCACAGCCTCCTCCAGGCATCCACCCGCTCCACCATGGGCACCTCCCCCATGGGCTGCGGGTGGTCTCTGCATCCCCCGTGGATCCCCACGGGCTGCGGGTGGATCTCTGCATCCCCCGTGGATCCCCATGGGCTGCGGGTGGATCTCTGCATCCCCCGTGGATCCCCATGGGCTGCAGGGGCACAGCTGCTTCACCACGGTCTGCACCACGGCCGGCAGAGGAACCTCGGCTCTGGCACCTGGAGCACCTCCTCCCCCTCCTTCTCCACTGACCTTGGTGTCTCCATGTTGTTTCCCTCACATGTTCTCACCTCCTCCCCTTCTCTGACTAGAATCCCAAAGCCTTGTGACTTTGTTTTGATTTTCTTCTTAAATCTGTCATCACAGAGGCGTTACCAGCCTCTCTCATTGGCCCAGTTGTGGCCAGCAGTGTGTCCATCTTCAGAGCCATCAGGGACTGGCTCTGCCGGACATGGTGGGAAACTCCCAGCGGCTTCCTCGCAGGAGCTGACTTTGCGGCCCCCCTGCTGCCCAAAACCAGGCTGTGCTGAACCTATACCGCACGGTACATTAATCACAGCTTAGAAGAGACTTAGATAACTCCAGCTCTCAAACAGTCCAAGATCTAATTGCAAACTGAAGGCCTGAAACCAAAATTGGGTCCTTCAATTAAAGTAATGAGGGGAGGAAAAAAAAAAATCAAAGCACAAAAAATACCAACAGAAGCATTGGAACAAATGTTTCATATCACATGAAAACCTATTTTTAAAAGAATAAAACTATAAGGTATGAACAAGATTTATAAATATTCCCAGAAATGCTAATCAACTCTAGTATTTGCTCCTTCATTATTAGAGATATCAATCTCTTCTGTAAGTTCAAGTGATTATTTTGAAGCAAATAGCAAAACATAACAGCTTTTAGGATAAGAAAGAATCTTATCTCCAAGATAAGAAAAAGAGTTAACCTCCAGGCTCTCTGTAGGTCTGCAAGGATTTGGCATTCTCAAACCTTTAGCAGTCATATCCTTAAGAACAATTTCTTCATGTTTCAAGATAGGAGTTCTTTGCTGGTACTTTTGTAGCAAAGATATTGTAACAAGGGAGTTAAAAAATGCAATACGGACAGAAACTTGTCCTGAAGCAAAGCATCCTTTTTTCCAACCAAAACTATACTAATAGGGTAAATCTAGTCCCTTGCCAATGAAGAAAGGGCTCTGGTGACAGAGCTGGTGTAACCTGAGCTAACAGCAAGTGCACATGTAACCTGGTGAATCTAAGCAAAAAAACCCCCATAATTTTTCAAATCCTCTGTCTATTTAGTATATAATGTTAAAGTGCCTAGCTTGCTAATGATAAATCCAAGTGTCAAAGCACAGTGGTTTTGAACATCTTTAAGATCATGTAGATCACTATTTGCAAATCATTCTGTTTTCTTCTGTTCGGGTTAAGATTCATTGGATCATACTTGCAGGATGAAGCTCTCACACAAGAGACTCGTATTTAAGTTACTCAGCTGCTGGGATTTACAATGTGAAAATAGAGAACTTTTGCCTACATTGGCAAAGTTTACCAATTTTTACCATAAAAATTATATGTCCTGGCTACTACAATAATATATAAACTATACTTGGGATCATACTATCAAAAATTGCTAAAATCAATTAAATTAAATAATGATAAAAATCCCAAATAATTTTGAAGTGGTTCTTCCTGTCAGAAATCCAAACTATCTATTGAAGGCCAAGAATTCATACAAATTAAACTAATTCACATAAAGAATTGACCGCAGGCAACAAAGTGTAATTAATTAATGCATTACTGGATTAATGCTTACTGGTGATAATTATTCATTCCTAAAAGAATTAACACTATTTCTGCACTAAATATCAGAGGAACCCCACTCTTAAGGATCATAAAAAGATAATCAGCATTTTTTTAAAGTTCTTTTTGGTTTGGGAATTTTCTGTTTATTTATTCTTAACTGATGCCCATCCTTCCTTCAGATTCTGCTATGAGACCCTGCAAGTGATAGGCAGCACATCTTCCTTTCTTATTAGCAAGAAAATTTTCTGAAAAGTGACCAAATGACACGAACCCTCAATTTGCTTTCCAATGCCATGCAAGTTTCCCACTATTCAAATATACCCAGTCTATAAGGAACACAATGGTTTGTTGTTTGGTGGTTTTTTGAACATTACATTAACGTGTGACATTAACATCACAGTCTGCTAACAAAACAAGCAGGAAGACTGGTGCAACTACAAATAAATCAGTAGTTACAGTAACTAGTATTTCTGTAATCTCAAGGTCAGAGAAAAGAGAGACCAAGCTTTTCAAATTGTTTAATATTAAACTCGAGCAATCAGAACTCCAGGTAGCTTCACAAAGTGAAGCCTAAAAACTCTTTTTATCTTAGTCTTTCCTTAAAATTCTAGCCAGAGGAAGAAATTCAGGGACACTTTTTCTGTGGAATAATACAATCATTTATCATCCAGGCTGAGGAGCAAAGTGACACATGATATTGAAAATCCCTTTAAAACATATGGAATAAACTCCTACACTCCTTGAATTTTCTAACAAAATCTGCATGACAATTCACTGGACCAGGTTGCATCAGTGGTCCTTTTTCCCAAACACTATGATTACAAACCTTCACTTTGTAAGGAAGTCTCCTAAAATACCAGTGTGTAATTCTTGCAGATATTTTTGCATGTATTCTAAGACTCATTTTCTACAGCATGGATTTTTAATATTATTATTATTATTATTATTTTCCCACTCCAAATGAAATATTCGAGCTTGATGTTTTTCAGTGCACAACATCTAATGTTAAAGGCTGACATATTTGGTAATTATAAAGTTTGATCAGGTGAAAATAAAATCAGTGGTAATACTGTAAAAATTATAATGATGATTATAATGACAACTATGAACTGAGAGATCTTTGATCAAAGTCCAAAAGCTAATGAGGTGTGCAGGCAAGACATAAGACAGATATGTGTAGTGAACAACTTGGGAGGAGGAGAAGGAATTTTTACAAAAATTCTCAAAATTAAAAAACAAACCCAAAAAGTAGAAGATTAGTGGCTTGTCAAAAGGGCATGAAAAAAAGAAAATGGGAGGTTAATTATGACTTCACAGGACTAGGCTACTCATGCAAGATAAGTAGAGGTAAGATGGATGATAAGAGAGATTAAAGTCTGGAATGTTAGATGCACAGCAGAGACTTTGAGACTATTAATTATAAGTGGCTGTACGAAGCTGGCCAGAGATGAGTATGAAGTATAGTGTGATAAAGCTGGCAGAGCTATGCACTGCTTGCTTTGTAAAGAATGATCTACAGGCAATACTACCATCTGCCAGACAAAGTAAGAGAGCATAAAAGGAAAATTTCATAACATTTTTACATCGTTATTCTTCAAGAATCAGACACTATAAAACTGTTTAAAGTATGACTAAATACTTCACTGGAAACACAAGAGAAGATTCTGTTAGATGGGAATGGAGAAAATCTGGGTCACAGTGTACTCCTGCACTGGGACCACTGCGTGGCCAGCAGGTTGAGAAATGTGAAGTTGGACAACCTATAAGTCTTCATAAAAATATTACTTTGTACATGCTGCAGTGTGATCTGGGTTAATCTCATTATTTGAGTAAAATTCCCTGAAGAATGAGGCCATTCTAGGCATGCTCTAGGAGGTGCAGGATCTAGGCAGGGTTTCCATGTGTTTTGCATTCTCTGGACCACAAGGTCTCATTGGGATGGCTTTTCTCATCAAGAAATCAGCAGAACAGAGGAATTAGTAAGATTTAAAGACAGATGAGGCAAGGCTTAAACATTAACAACATGAGTGTGTGAATGGAATGGAATAAAATGCAGCAAATGGAAGTTAATGAATTTTTTTAAAAGGGACCGATTTGGCAAAGAGACTGAAGGCCAAAGCAGTTGGCAGTAGGCACAGGAAACAGGAACCAGCCTGTCAGGAAGGCTGTCAGTAGTCAGAAAGGGAGATGGGGTGGGATACTACTTTCTAAATAATGAAAAAACTAACAAACTTCAATTTGGATGGCATAGACTCTTCATGTGAGACATGATAGGTTTTTGTTATTACTAGAAATGTATATGGTGATGAGTATGTTTAAAATAAAAAACATAATGATTACATGCTGCTTAGTTTGGTGCAGGAAAAAAGCACTTAAATTTAAACAGTAAGTAATGCTGCACACACACACAGAGATATATCTGTAAAATATACATATTGCTGAAATCAACAGGGCTATTGTGAATAAAGACTGTGAGAGGAAAAAACCCACCATGCCAAGCAGATAAACCCATATGACCATTTACAACAGATTTTCAGCACAACTCAGCATTTAGACAACAATCAAAACAGCTTAAGATTGCACTCATATCATTTCAGAAAATGCTAGGATCTGCTTGCTGAAAATAATAATACAAATTCTTTCCCTTTTTCATACTTCTCTTTAGCAGTGTGGCACTCCTGAAGCTGCCATTTGCTCCACTAGGATGCATTATTATGTACACAGAGCCTCCCACACGACCATACTGCTATTTGCCACCTCAAAGTAAGCTAATAGCATTTTCAAAATGCAATTAGAGCCTTTCAGGAGAAAGCTCAAGTTGTGTTTGGATAATATGAAGTTAACTCTCTACTACATTTCACAGACAGGCACACCAAAGCTAATAAATTCTTCTCGTGTCTTCAGATTATTAACACACCTACTGGCAATGTCACAATGTTAGTTTAAAGAATTTTCAAATATGAAACAGTTCAATAATCTGGTTTACGACAGCTGACTGACAAAGCTAATTAACTGCCTGGAGAAGATTCTTTATAAATGAAGCAACTTCTGTCTGAACGTATTTTCAAGAACAACAGAATATTTGTTTTGTCTTTGTCTCTTCTTTCATGTTTTCTCCCTTCCAGCCTTCTCCATCTCATGTAATCTTTGATTAAAGTTTCCTTGATGGTATTTATATATTGCCCTTCCTCTGACTTGGTGTTTTCTTATTCTCTGTGTCCTTTTTGTCTTCCTGCTGGACATTTCTACTGCTCTCCTCCAGACCTTTTCAGGCCCTCTCCACGGAGCACTTTCAGGTTTTGCGCCTTGCATCCCTGTGCTCTCCTCAGCTGTCAGGTTGCTGTTTCGGCACCTCCATCTGCTTCAGATATTTTTCTCACTGAGAGACTTTCCACCATGCATCATTTCCAAATAAAAAAGGACATGTTTGAGTCCAGATTTAACTGCACAGAAGGAAAACCGTACTTCAGGGATTTTTTTTCCCTCACTTGACTCACTGAATATTACAATTTGGGGCAAATTTTTATGCACAGGAAGCTGGCGCTGGTACTAATAGCCTTTATTGTCAGAAGGCACTATCATACATCTCGGTCTTGCCCTGGCAGACATCATTCTGCCCATTAGATGATCTCTCCTTAGTGAGAACAACCTATTTATCATACCAGATAACATACTGGTTTAATGAAATGAACAGAGCTAATGAAATTACCTATTGTGTAATATCCATTACCAATTAAGGGCACAGAGAGTACTGAGATTAGAAAATACCAGCAAAATTCAAAACAAAACACCTGCAACAAGAGGAAGAGTTTTATGAAGATGAACATTAACAGATTTTTATTCCCATCAGAACCCAACTCTGAATGTAAGGATTGCTGCCTTACAGGCAGAATAATAGCAGGACTGGAAATACTTATTTTTAGGCTCTTGCTATATGATGCCTGTTCCACTAAACAACATCAGGAGATTCATTTTACTTGGAATGTTTCCTTTTTTACCATAAATTAATAAAAAACCTTTAAATCTTTTTCTTACAAAGTAATATATTGCTCGGATCTTCTTTAATACCAAAAAAACAGACTGAAAAAAAATTGTGCATCTCTGGGTAAATATCAAAACATTGAAGGATCAGATTTCCAGCTAGACTTGCAGAAGCATTTGCAAAAATTCTAGTTACAGGTCCATTTTTGTCTGATCCTGCTCAATCCTCTCAGAATGAGGGACACCCACTGGAGAGAAATTTGTCCTGTGACTCTCTGTCTCATTCACCCCCTGCCCTTTCACTTGCATATTCAGAAAAGAATCAGGATTTCACACAGAATCATCACTTTAGCAAATGACTTGGCATTATGCTCATGCTCCAGAACATCGTCAAGGAAGAGAGGTGGGTTAAAACAACTGGGGCATTACTGAGTCTCCTCTCACATCATTTGTCTTCAAGAGGAGAAATTTTGTTGATCCTGCCCCATTCCCCCTTTTAGCTTTTCGTGGAACACATATTCGCTGTCTTCAAAAGGTCTGCATTTCCCACCACTCAAAATGCAGGAGGAACAAATATTAGTTATTTATCGGAGGCTAAATGAGACATGGAAACCCACTTGTAAAGCTGCAAAATGGAGAACTGTGTTATTATCACTGTCTTTCCCCACTCTTCCCTCTCCGAAAGTCAGATGTATTCACATTCGAAGCCCTGCTTAGACTCAACACTTAAATTCATGGAAGGTATCACTTTAGGATCAGATATTTTGCACAGTTTCAGTCAAAAATTAGACCGAAATTACCTTTTTCCTTTCTGCTATCAGGTAAGACAGATGTGACAACAATTCTTAACAGACCAGCTAGGCATGAGATTTTGGGGAAATAAAAGCACACTAACGTGTGATTAAGAATGCATATATTATTAAAGGATGATTGGTAAATAATTTTTATTAATGAGTTTATCAGACTCAAGCCTGAGAGTCCATCCATAGATGAGCCATTCCTCTCCATCCCTCTTTAAAACTAACTGATTGTGCTTTGCTTTTACAGGGATGTGCTAGCTAATTAGGGAATTTCAGTAATCTATTTTTAATATGTACCATCTTCTGTTCTGTTTAGTGCAGCCTTAAGATAGACTTTTATCTTTACTGCTGTGCACAGATCATCTGAAAATATAAGTTCTCTGCTACATGACAACTTATAATGAGCCTTAATGAAGCTTGGGAACAGCTGTTAAAAACTCCAGTTGAATAGGTTTGCCCAAGCAGCAGTAGCTTATAGTGCTTTTTCTCTTACAGCACTGTTGAGTCATCTGCTACCGTACACATAATGAGAAAAATCAAAAATGAAACACCAAAGCTGGCTAATCCTTTTTTCCTAGACATTTTATTTTAATCAGAGTTTTAATAAGTACATTATGAACCATCATCTCTTAAGCCTTTCACCTTTTTAATTATATTACTGCTCTGAACATCGACAAAAGCAAATGTCATTATGCAAATTTTGCTCCAAATTCGTGTCCTTACCGAGAGCATAAGAAAGAGAGTTCAAACACCATTTTTAATTATAGTATAGCTAAATGAGCTGCAAATTATTAAAAATTACAATAAGCTCTCACGATTTTAAGTGTTCCCTAAGCTAGAAAACAAAAGATTATACATTTTGGGTAGGATAAAGGATTTGAAGAACTCTGACAGTCAAACATGATTGAAAAAAAGAAATTCCCTAGCTTCATACTGTTTGTCTTACCTTTTTCACCTTTAAATGCTTTGACACTAAACTATCTGGCATAGAGGACACTCAATGCTTTTGTATTGCTTTTCTCCTTACAACGATGTGTAACTTTCCTGAAGCCTCTTCCTTTTTTTTTTTTTTTTAAATGTAATTTGCCAATCATTCAATCAGAACATATGGGAGCAGTTCACTTTGATGTATCATCTCCAAAGCACTACTGCGTGAAATATGAGGGTTTGGTTTTTTTCCCCTGCAGTATCCTTGTTATCTGGTTTTGTTTTGGTAACACCTACGGGCTTAATTCCCACTCTACATGGCATGGAACAGCTGCAACAAAAAGCATAGATCAAAAGCACATAGCTTAAGTTTAATTTAAGTTTAACTTAACATAGTTTAAGTTTAATGGATGCCTAAGAACTCAGATGACAGGACATAGGAGAAAAAGGAAAGAGGTGATTGCACTGAACTTAATAAGCAGAATCCACAGACCACATGATAAACTTTTCCTCTCCTCCTTCCATCAGTCGATATTTTCAAATAGAAATTTCAAAAAGCCAGGACTTGTTGATGTTGCCAGCATTTTGAATGATCCGTATCAACCTAGCAGAGCTAAAAACTAGCCACAGACATTGGGCTTCACCTCATTAGTTAATGTTTCAGAGCACTGAATATTTCTTTATGAAATTTTCAGTTGTTCTGTAGGATAACCACAAGAGATGGAGGATTCTTACTCATTCTGTAAATGTTGAGCAAGTCTGTAGACACCCTGGTGCAGGGAAGTTTCACTATCAGCTGCAATGGCATTGGAATTTGTTCTTTTCTTCACCACTGAAGGCAAAAAGGGCAGTGCCCTTTTACTGGCTTGCACAAAGTGCAAAGTGCCAGTGCCCTTTTACTGGCTTGGAACTGTCAGGTTGAAGAAAGAACATTAATTGCTGAGTTTTTTTAAAGTTCCAGTCTCATGAATTTTCCTGCTAGTTATGCCAATGTTTTATTTTCATGATGGTTTGGAGGATACTACACAATTATCATAACCCCATGGACAAATAACAAAGACATAATTGGAAAAAAATAGATCTTTACAGTTTAGACCTGAGCTTGACAGCTTGTACACTTTCCAAATTATGACTGTCCTAGCAACACTGCTCTTCTAAGCTCTCTGCAAAAAAATGCACTACGTCTGATAAGTCTGCAAAAGAAAAATGAACACTAAGACCCTGACTCTTAGTTATAAGGAGCTTATCTGAAGTAGTTGCACTGAAAAGAGTGTAAAGCATCATTATAATAATACATGATAAGAAGTGCCGTAACAGTGAAATTTTAGAACAGCACAGAAAAGAGACATATTTTAATTCGAGAGTCATCCACAAGGAAGCTTCTCATGTATGAGAAATGCCTACAAAAAGTACTTCTCACAATTTGGAGAAGAAATAAGTCTTTACACACAGTAACAGGGCAAGAGTATGTCAGCCCCCCAAAAAATGGCATTAAAAGCCCAGAAGCTGTTTCCGGAGGGGAAAAAAAACAAGAAAAAGGACAAAGAGCTTCCCAGTTTCACTCAGTTATAAACCTTGTATCAAAGCAAGACAGCTTTCTCAGGTCTATCAGGACATTTATCTAAGATAATACCTGGCGCATTTAAGAATTATTTACAAAGAAGTTTTTTAGTCACTCTAAAGAAAATTCAACTTTTTGCATGGTAAGGAAACAAAGAAAAAAGAAAGGCAGGAGGACCTACTGGATCCCAGCCTATTTTGCATAACTGCTCTCTTTTTTCTTGAGATATGTAGAAAAGTGTTTTGGATATCTTGATATACACATCAGTTTATGGGAAGGGAGGGAAGGGCAGGGGAAAGCTGGAAGAACACAAGTGAACAAAGAAGGAATTTTTCTGCTAGATTAGATATAGCTTAGCTGGAGGTTAATTTTTTGCATATTTTTTAAGGGAAGCAGAGGTAGCATGCTGTCCCAATTGCCAATGAGTTCAGAAACCATTAGTAAAATCTGGCTGAAATATGAAAACTGAGTAATAATCTCTGCCACCAAATACTCCATGATACATGAATATCAGCTGCAGAACAGACAATAGATACCTTAGCAAGCCTGGGTTTGCAGAAGACTACAATTTCTTACAATTAAAATTATTTTAAATTAATCTTCTTATTCAAAACTGTTTATCACAAATGAATTGTTGCATAAACGTATCACTTGCACAGAGACACACACTCATAACTGGAACAGAGAAAATATCAAAAATTTAAGCTCTCTGCTTCTAGCCTAGATCTGTAAAAGACAGAATTTTGAAAGATAACCTGTACACTTAAGGTAACATCCTGCCCCAGGAATTTCACTGGCATTTTGCCATTATTTCCAGAGGAATGGGCTTGTCTCACTCTTTTATCTAGGTTTTTTGTCAACTTTCATTAACTGTGCATTTGGTAATTTTTCTCTCTTAAATCAGAAGTCATCAATGAAATGGTTGGTGCTATCCCATTGCATTTTCTATTTACTAAAGTATTAAAGGCAGTTACCAGAAAAAATTTAATCTATCATCTTTTACAAAATATGGCTTCAATACTATCAAGTCACATAAATACAGAAGTCACAAACAGCCATAAATACCACACGCAAGAAAAGTTAATTTGGAGTCTATTAAACTTGTACTTCTATTATTCCCCAGAATTCTGTGCACTGTGTATAGGCACTCCTCTCTCTGCTAAATGCTTGATTCGCATGCACACTTGCAATGCCTTCTCAGACCTTTGCAGTGCTATTAAATATCATTACATCATTATTGTTCCTTTGTTTTTTGGTTCTGCTCACATAAGGCAAGGACCATTAGCCAGAGAAAGAATTTATTTCAATAGAGGGAGCAGCACATGAAATGTCCCAGCTCGTGGCAGCAGAATACTTGCAGGGTGACAGGCAGTTATATTTCCTCACTCATCACCACAGTAGTATAGAACTTTTAATTTATCATTATTCATTTATTGATGAAACTCTGATGAATTTCAAAACAATTAAAGCCCACCAAAAAAAAAAAATCTACTGAGTGTTATTAATCTGTAACATGATTTTGGTGGCCCTGATGAAAATATTGGCAATGCTTTAAATTACAGTTTTTCAAAGAACATATCATTTAAAGCTACAAAGTCAAATACATTGTCATTTAATATAAACCAATTGATAATCCCTGAGAATGAGCACCAAAAATAAAACACAGTAGCTGTACAAACAATTAATCCTTCTCATTTTATATAATGATACTACTTACTTTAAATTAAATATATTCACATAATCCTGAGAACAGTCACAGAGTAACTAGAGTCTTTTACACCATGCTCTTAATTACCTTGAGACTTGACAAGGAATCATAAAACATAGGCCTTGTGCCATTGCTTCCCAAACATGTCCCTCTATATGTTTTCACATGCAGATCAGAGTTAAATTTTAGAGATGGTACCAAAGCCATCTCCTGAAATTAAAGAAATATTGATAAAACACAATCTGAACACTGTTGGGATGCCCAGGATTTTCAAATAAAAGAGTTGGGCTTTAAAGCTCCAACACGGTTAGCAAATATTCCCTAAGGGAAGAATTAAAAAAAGGAAAAACTAAAAAATCTTGGCAACCAAACCTCATTCTACATCATTCATTAACTGTGATACAGCGGTTACATGCCCCCAAACCCTAACCATGCTCTCTATGCAAATAACACAGGTTTAGCTTAAAATAATGAGCCAACGTGAACCTAAATGCACTTCCAGGGAATCAAGTAGAGCTAGGCCATTGCTAAATGTGACCCACTGTACACCACTGGCTTAAAACAGGCTATTTTATATGCCTAAACTGCTGATTTCGTGCTGACATTTTGCCAAGCAACCAACTTGGCAAAAATTGGAATAGTCTTTAATCAAAGTTTCAGTTAAACTGTGCTCATCATCAAAACACGTTCATGCCAAACAACAGAGACACCAACCTCACAAATTCAAGGTACAGCTACTCAGAGCCATTGCCAAGTAACCAAACTAATGTGAATTTAAAAACGTGATCCCATAAGGAGCCTTTTCCTCAAGAGAAGGCATGCTGCTGTATGCAGACACAAGACACAAAATGACATAGCTTTCTCAAACGGGCCTTTCCTTCCAACCCTAAATGTCAAAAGTTTGTATTTAGCAAAATGCATTTTCATAGCTAAGTTTCATAAATTTTTATTGTCATAGAGAGCATTCAGTCAAAGACTACCATATACTTCTCTTGGCTGTGAAGTCTTAATGTGCTATTAAAAGGAAGAGTATGTGGGAAAGGAGATCAGCAGGGATCAAAATATGGATGGCTATAAAGAGTAAACACTTTGGGCCTGCATCACTAAAGGATACTAAAAAGCATTGGCTTCCTTGTATCAATAGCTTAGTAGAGATTGATGTGCTGAGCACTGAAAATAAAATATTTTCACTTCGCTACTTCCCCAACTTTTAAAAACTTTGCAAGAAGTGTAAACTTTTCATTTAACTTGCACTTGTTAAACAGCAAACAAGGTCTGAAGAGTGAATACAGCTTAACTTCTCTGGCTAGTCCACACCTGACAAGAAAATACCTCATCAAAAAAATCCTATTTAAGGGTCATAGAACCATATCTTTGAGCAGAAACATAGAAAGACCTTTTTTTTTTCAAAGATAAATTCTTGCAGCTGGACACTTTCCTTTGTCAGCTGTCATTTCTCTGTTTACAGTTTCCACATATCCCTCAGTTCCTCAAATGCTTAAGACTCCATGGGCTAAAATTCTCAAAGTAAAGGACGCAGAATAATGTTTTAAATTCTGGTAGCAGTAAAGGGAAAAAGGCGAGGCATTCCCTGTTGTACTGCTGTGAAAACATGCTTCAGTAAGTAGCTGCATGTTGTTATTTTAGCTCTCTTAATAAACTGACATCAGTAGAGATAAAAAAAGAGTAAGCTATTTGATTTAAAATTGTATTTTAGGTCATTTATTTTATTTGCTGTTACTGACTTTTATCTGCAACAGTGACATACAAAACAGTCATTTATGTGATTTAGACACCTAGCCGTCTCATTTTCACACTTCATACTCCAAGAAAAGGCAAAAACTTGCACACAATACTGACAATTTAAATTCAGCAGGGCTGCTACATGACATCTCAATCTGTTGAGATATATCATAAAATTACCACTGTAGGCCACTTCAAAATTATCCTCCTTTCTTTCATAATGCCATGTGGGGAGGGAGACATGCTGGCTTCTTAGGTTCTTGCAGCTCCTCGCTCTAAAGATCTCCTCTCAGTCAAAATATCTGTCAATCTGCAGATTACATTGTCATCTGCTTTCAACACACTGATTTCCACTGAGACAAAAATTGTTTTTTTATTTTTTAAACTACCTTATACTTCAACAGAGATGCTAAAATAGCAGCAAAAGTAGACACGTTCAAGCTACTCCCATATGTAAAACTCTCTACGTGGCTACGTTTCCATTACGCTATATAAATCAGTTTCTCTCTTGTCCAAAAGGGTCTTGCCACATTAGATTACGTTTCCTCTGCCTTTCTTATGCATGTGTTACAATAAATCAGTGAAAACCAAAAAGTGACCTTAGAGAAACAGATCTGTTAACTAGATGTGCTGAATTTTCCTAATATTAATGACTGCTGTGAGAACTCTTCACATACATTTTGTCAAAATTTTTGTCCCTCTAACACGCAAAACCACCTAGGCAATATGAGGACAAAAACTTTTCTGCATGGCCTCCATGCAGAAATTAAGGGACATCTTTCATTCTACCCTGCTGAATCTATGTCCTCTCAGCACACCTCAGTCGAGGTGAGACCCAAACACATGGTTTTTAAAGACCAAATAAAGAAGAAAATAGTAGAAAGGTAGCTTTACAGAAATACCATAGATCAATATGTTGATTTCTCTCAAGTAAACATTGGAAAGCTGTGAAGCTTCATGAACAGATACAAATTAAAGAGCAGAACTATAAAGGGAAGCAAGTAAATGAAAAAAATATATTTTTAGCTTCTTTTCAACCCCTGTTAGTAAATAGGAAATGTAAATAGACGGTGAATTTATATATTCAGAGAAAGAGCATTTATAGATAAATTTATTCTGAGTAAAGCTTGACTGCAAAAACCATATTGACAAACCAACACATTGCTAGACCAGCACATTTTCTCTGTTGCATGAGTTAGTTTCTGACTATCACCAGAAATGCTTGAAAGGTCATATTTTGATGGTACCTCCCATAGCAAAACATTTATGTTAACCGAGCTCTGGATAATGATTTTGCTAGTAGGAGTTCTGAAAATGTTCTTAAGCAGTATTAAAATTAAAATTAAAATCCCAAAATTAAATAAATAGCTGACAAACAACACCATGGGCATGTTAAAGAACCATATTGTAAGTATTCAAAACTTGGCTGATTTCTGATGTTTCTGTAGTGCACCAAGGACCTCAGTACTGCTTAAGGAGACAAGAATTAAAGAGCTGTCAGACTGCCAAAAAAAATGTCATTTTAGGCAGCAGATGTGTATGCTGTCAACAACTACTTTCACACAACACAGTAAACCAATGGCAGGCCTACTTTTTGGCTTTGTTATTAACAGATTACCGCAGGAGATGTAAAAAGAGGAACACATTCTTCTAGGACAACTGGAAAGAATAGCATGAGCATAAAATAAAAAAGAAAAGAAAAAAAGCAAAGGTAGGTAACCCACTTGCTGGCATTGCAAAGTCACCGTGCTGCTAAACAGATAATCAAAATCTCGTTTCTCTATTGCAGAGAGAAAATAAATTATTAGCAGTTTTGTTCATGGGCTTCTAAGAGATCAATGTGCAAAGTAAAATTTTCTATCAGCACAACTGTTTATCTTTGACATCTGCTGTTAGGTATTATTTAATCAAAATGGTAATTTACAATTCAGGAGACATCTACAGCAATGGAAGTCCAGGACAATATATTGTAATGCCAGGAATTCACTGACAAATACCAACACTTCCTCATTTGCTGTTTGTGTGATCTGGAATTCACAAAGCCTTTAAGACTTTTAACTAATGATCGCCGTCTTTGATCTCCAGAAAATTATTATGGCATGTGTAAAAATGAGATTTGTAAGAACTCTCTTAAAAGGGAAATTAATTTAGTGATTATACTGCATATTTTTAAAAAAAATTATATATAGGAAAAAAGAAAACAAAAGCACAGATTAAATTTCAACAAAATAGATTGATCTAAATACTCATCATCCGTATTCAGAACACCATGAAAGACGTTCCTGAAGATAAAAGATAGTTCTATGAATGCATTTGCAGCCTGACACGCATATTCATTTCAGCATATTGCACCATTAATTATTCCTTTATAATCTCTACTAAGATCATTTGTCACTCATTTACGTTTCAAGCCTTCTGAAAGTGACAAATCTTTTCTCCTACATTTCTAAGTACTATTGAAGATACTTAAGAAAAAAGCAGCATTAGTTTTTCAAGTTCTTTTATACCTACACCACAAAGCAAGAAGATTGTGTCACTGAGTAACTTGGTGGATTTGTGTTCAAATATTCCCAGTCTTGGCTGAAAGACTCTGTCTTCACTCAAGACATCATTAAGAATTAGCATTGTGATTTTATCCTAGTCTTTCCAAAATGTCATAAACCAACAAAAGCCAGGTATCTTCAAGCAGATGTACAAAGGATCACCTCACTCCTCAGTACAAAACATAGAAAGCATTGAGGCTTCCTGTGAGATCTTCTGAGTCATTAATATCTGCAGATAGGACATAGTTGACTCATCTGATAACATGAAAGGCAGCTGTGGTGTCTTAGGAGGTGTCATGGACCATCAAACATTCCCAAAGTGTCTCCAGATCCACAGCATTACATTACTCAGTGTGAAACTCCCCACCCCAGGGCAGGTACTTGGATGTTCCCTCCCAAACCTGAGCAAATATAACCCATGGAAATTCAGAGTTTTGGTGGGCTTTCCTCACCTCTGGTGGGTTGAGACAGTGACTATCAGACATCAAAATTGCATCAAATCATGGTATCCAACAGGCAGTGTCTATACCCCTTCATACTCTTATTCCCTGTTTCTGTCTTTAGCTCACAATTTTCTGTTAAATAACAATCTGCACTACTGACTTTGCCATATTGTCTCATTTACACCTTAATTTGGGCAGAGGCATCGCTATAAGAATTTTAAAAATGAGATTATAACATTAATAAAAAATTTGTTATATATAGTATTTCAAGTTCTCAGGGAGTTCTCCCCCCCCACCACTTATTCCTCTCTGTATCAGCCAAGTCTACATTGTCAGACAATATCTGATAGTAAGTATTCCATAATATGCCCCAGAAAAACAAAACCTTACCCATGTCTGCCATATTTCACCTGAAAGAAACTTTTTTGGGAAATTTTGTAAGATTTAAATTGAAGCATATCTATATGGTTCATTTAGAATGGTAGTTAAGGATTAGGAATGTAACTTGAGATACCTGCTTTGAAAAATACCATCCCCCTGAGAGCCTGAGAGTGTGGTTTGGAAATCTGCTCAGAGGAATTTGCTTGTATCTGTCACCTGGTTCTGGCCAGGACAGGGGTAATTTTTGCGGTAGTCAAGAGAGGGCATGGATAGGACCCAGAGTTTATTCTGTACCACCTCATTTAATTTTCTGGAGAAAGGGGAGTGACTGAGCAGGGCATGTTTTGGAGGCTTTCAGTGGGAACACTAAACTGGGGAGTACCATTCCTAGACCATGACAGTCTAATCTTAGTAACACAGTCTTTCCGTGGGGAAAGAGGTCACTGAGAAGGATTGCAATTAATCATTCTCTCCCTAAAGCAGCTCCTAGCATCACTAATGTTATTCATGCTCTCACAGATTTCATATTCATTTTAAAAATTCTTGATTTTTATTCTTCAGTATAACTTGGAAAGAGATTACTCTACTTGAGATCAGTGTCATTAGAAAGAACCTGCCAGATTTGTTTTCCTTTTCTTTCCTGCTAAATCAGTCATCAGCTTCAAGCTGAACAAACATGACTTTGTATTGTAGTATCAGCAAAACCCACCTTTAAAAAAGTATGTTAGAGCTCCTACAACTGGGCACTCAGCTTGCAGAGTTTGCGCACTTCAACAACAGTAGTTGAAGTAGACTTCTGCAGATTTTAGTGCCAGTTTTTTCTCTGGCATGCCCAGTACTGTTCTTGTGCACGAGCTGTCCCCACTTGCCATGTTTTTGTAAATGCGATTTTGCAGCACACCTTCCCTAGCACTGCACGCTGTGTGTTCAGGCCTGATCTTCCAGGCTCACAGCAAAAACCTCCTCCTCTGGTGCTGTGGTTTGGGCTATCAGTTAATCATTTCAAAGGCACATGACAGCTGAATCAAACATTACACAAACCATGCAAATGTTTCCAAAAAGTACGGTGTGCTTTAAATATTACCAAAGTTAATACAACAGTAACGAGAGATAATACGAGTAAACAAAGCAATAAAACTCTTCTGCACATCCCTTATTTAATATATGCTGGTGACTAACGTGAAAAACCTAAAAGTAATCACATCCAGAAGTCATTTACCTACCCAACTTCCAGTAAAATGGACAGGATTTAGGTACATATGTGATTTTGAGAAGGCAAGTTTATTATTGTCTTTTCATTCAAACTGGTTTTAAATCACTTGTAAAAACAGGACTTAGGTAAACAATAAGTCCTGAATTCTCTATGTAGTGAAATCTGTCAAAGAATTCAAACCTACCAAAGCATATTAGATGTCTGATTCCAACAGAGTCAATGAGAGTTAGAAGCTTGTATGACACAGGGCATGGGAACCCAGCCCCATTTAAACAGATGGTCTGTAGAACTCAATAAACAGAAATTTGCCATTTTAGAAATGTCTGTCTGCTTAGACAGATTTCATTAGAATGAATTATATCTGAGAGCCTTGATGAAACAGGAAATGCCTCCATTTTTTTATGGTATTGCAGGCCTACTTTTGGGTGTTACAGAAAGACAGAAGCAAGACTGTGATGCATCTTATTTAATATCTTACAACATGCACTTTGTCTGAAGCTTTTGCATTTCAAGAGAGTATTGTATACATGGCCTTAATATGCAAAACAGACCTTTTTGGATTTTGTATCCAAGAAAACTGTCTTAAAAGCTTAAAATTCACCTTGACCATCAAATAAAAATTCAAAGTCACGATATTATCTGCACTCCAAGAATTATTTCAGTAGTATTTAAGATTACTGAAAATGAGAATTTGTATGGTATGAGAATTTTGCAGCATTGTAGAGAATATATGAAGATGAAAATTTTTGCGACACAGGATAGCTTTTTCATCAGAAAGTTGTATTTAATGGACTCAACTCTGAAATATTGGAATCACATGAGATATCCTATTTTCATATTATTTCTTGACATCAGACCTAATCACTTCCCTTGACTTGATAAATCTTATAGAATTACTGTCAAGCTATATTTGGCTGAGAGATCTGTTTATATGAATATGATTCGTAGTTTGGCTGCTAAGCAAAAAGATAAATCCATCTGCTTGCTTTCATCTCACCTTTTTATGAAAGCTTGCAAGATGAAGCCTGTAGCATTTATTTTTTTTTAATCTTTCTTTGGCTGTTCCATTTTCAAATATCAAAAGAGGGTTTTTCAACACAGCCTACTGAAGCTTCTTTCCACTGAGGTTATAGAACATCATTAATTCTTTGCTCTAAAACCTACATATCCAAGATGGTCACATATTCAAATGCCCATCAGCCTTCTGCTTTAAACAAAGTGCAAAGAAATATCATGAGCCTGTTTTACTCTATTGAGTTACTTTCACTTCATTCCAAAGGCCCTGATACCAAGAGCCGAATAAGAAAGGCAGGCGATTTCACTTCCTTATGTCTTAATATTTTGAGTCTCTTAAATATTTGGGGGCCTGTCTTCCTCTGTTGATATAATATGTAAATTCTAGACCAACAAAATCTTCAAATTAAGGTTAAATACATTCCATGGTGAGTGGCATCTGTGTAGTTTTCCTAGGTCACAGAGCCCTCACGGGAAAAAGAACCGGCCTTCCAATGAGATACCCATCTCATCTGCAGCAGGTCATGGCTTCTTAGAAACCAGCCTCAGATTAAGGACAGCAGTAAAACTAAACCAGAAATGTTCATCTGATTAGAGGACAAGATCTTTGCCAAGCATAGGGGCAGGCACACTGAAGCTGCTCAAAAGCAAACAGAGTTGCTCAGTAGTTACAAGATATTTACTAACATTTACAGATCACAAAACATCATTGATCATGCATGCTCCTCTTCCCTTGTCAGTCATCTGGTTCCAGCTGTGCAGACAATGCTAACTGGAAATTCCACCTTTGCTCTTCACGCAGAAGATCACTGACATAGTGACAGGTTTCTTTTTGTGAAATTCAGTTACACTTCACAGGTTAAAATTTATAATAATACCTGACAATAGGCTGCAATTTATATCTTACATTTTTTTCAGAGAAGTACCCCTGAATGGACAGAGGTTGATGTGGCAGTTCCTTCACTGTATGTCTTTAGTGTATTTCTTTTCTTGTTTATCCCTCATAAAATATTCAGCAGGAGCACAGGGCCACCTGCAGAGAGGGAAACCAGGCCAATTCTCATGGATGTCCTTCCTATAAAATTTAGGCAGCAGAAATTTTTAAATAGAGGGTTGGGGCTAAAGATAAAATCTTTTATGATGACCCTAAAATCTTACAGAAACATCTTTCAGAGAGATTAGGGGGATTGTGCATTCACCAGCTCTTCCTATGATGCTCCTACATTCATAGTTTCTAGATTCAGCTACAGGGTGTACACTTGGGAATGGAATGAGAGATAAGACATTTGTGCTTCATGTACTTCAAAATGCAGCAGCCTGGCTGTGGACATGGTGGGGTGCTAAGCTATCACTTCAGTGTTTTTGTTGGTAAGCTGATTTGCAGACAAATGAAAGCCTCTACTTAAAGTCTAGGTGTTGAGGTTCGTAATTCTCAAGGAGTGAGATCTCTCATTATTTTCAAGCCTTCTTTCTGATTGTGAGCCACTTCATCTGAGATTTTTGGAATTTGTAGGAACCATAAGACTGCCATTGGACACGTTCAGATTACTAGTGTAGAAACTGCTGGTCCATCAGTTTAGAAAGTAACTTTTTCCTCAAGAATGCAAAGATATTTCCAAACTTGCCATATATCAGAAAAAAAAAAATTGAAATCTTTCATTCCTCTTCCTTTTGTCAGAGCTTTCACAAAGCAAAGTTTATAAACAGAAGAAAAAATCTATTTAGTTTTTCTGGATAATAACACAGATACATTACAGCCAGATAGCACTTATGACAAAAAAAAGTAACCAGATCAGAGTGTTGGCTCTTCTCTTGACCTCCATTAAACTGAGCAGGCTCTCAGATGGACACATTACCTCCAAGAAATTTGCTCCCATTACTCTCCCTCCTGTATTTCCAATAGTAGCTAAAATAATCAATTCTTGACAAGGATCACTGGAAATACAGATTACAGTGCTCAGAAAGACCACAGTGGATAGACTGAAATAACATCAGCTGCAATGTACTAGAACTGTACAACAACACATTTATTTATCCATGGGCTGTTAACTACCTGTCAGCCTTCAGGACAGTAAAAGTTGTATTTGCCATTCCGATTTTCTTCCTAAAACCAAATAGAACATCTGATGCTCTGTTATGCAATATCCAGTTGGGACTTTTTCCACTTAATAGCTCAAGAGGTTGGTCTTTGTATGTGTCACCTCCTTTGATCCTTCCTTTGTGTGTGTGCCATGGTTCATACAGAAGATAAATTAAGAACCACATTTACTCATGTTCATTATTTTACCAAGTGACAGGTCTATTGGCCATATTAGTGATGTCACAGATATTCTTTTTATTTCAGTCATCTCGAGTGGTATTTGGAAAGGGTATTTTCTACTTAAAATCAATATCTTCTCTGGCTGCTATAATATTTCTTCATACTTAAAAATATTACTCAGGATATAAAAGCCATTGATTATAGGCAGAAAATATACTTGCCAACTACCAAAGGAGAGGGGAAAAATAAAAAGTGCTCTCTAGTTTAAGTAGTTCCAGCTGGTGACACACCAGTACTAATCAGCACATGTTTCAAAAGCACCAGGGCCTTCTCAAGAAAATGCTTGGGTTTTCTTCTTCTAAGCTGAAACACAAAATGTCGATTACTCCAGTGAAAACACGAACCCAGATTTCTAATGCTGAATTTCTCAGTGCTATGCTTTCACAGTAACTGAGTCAGAAAATACTGTTCTTGAATTATGGTAGTGAAAAAGAAACTTGGCTTTTTCTTATGCAAGCTTTCCAGACAACAGAATTTGAACGGGCGAACGGAGCAGGGAAACAGATTTAAAAGATTGGAAATTTGTCCTTTCTTCTTTGAGCTGAAGATGAAGTAATAAATTGTCTACTTGATTTTGATAGGTTGTGATTACCTAAGAATGGTGTAACTAATTAGCATGCAGTAGAATATCAAAATTTGCAAACAGCAAATTTCTGGAAACAGCACTTATTCCCTGTTTGTCTTCTTACCTCCAAACCTGCTGCAACCACTTCAGCACTTGTTTATTTTCTCCGTTGTAGCTGGCTGCAAGGAAGTCTCCTGGATTTATGTCATACTTCTGGTCATGTGCTTCTCATTCTCGCGTTCCCCAGCCATGAAGAGGGCGTGCTTCATATGATAACAGTAATGATGGAAGAAGAAAAGTCCAAAATGAGTTAAATTGTAGTTTAAACAAGTGGGATATAAGGAACAGCCAAATGGCCATATTCCTAAAAAGGCTGGTTTAAGGAACAATTTTCAATTATCTAATATAGAAGTTAAATCACCTAATAATAAATACAGTGACTTCTTAAATTATATCCTTCTATACTTGTATAGTTTATTTATTTAAGAAACTAAAATAAACTCTTTGATAAATTTGTATCCTCTTCGATAGCTTTGATATATGAGAACCAAATTCCAAGTCTCTTCTGAATGTTTCTTTCCTTCTGAGTGTCTACATACTAAAATTTTAGGTACATCCCAGACATTTACTCAAGCTGTTTCACAAAAAGTGCATTTGTGTAGTTTTTGTATTAGAAGAATATTCTGAAAAAAATATGTAGGTACTGGTTTGTTTGGTAAACCAGAGACAAAATTTGGCATGGCTTTTTAAAGCGATCCCTAAAACCAGTAAATGCTTTGGCCATCTTCTCTTCCCACTTAATTTCCTCTTCCTTGCCCTGACATCATACAGTCATTAAAGCAGGCAGAGCCTCCAGGCAGCACTCTTAGTGAGTTATTTACAGTGTTAAAGGATGTTTTGGAACATGCTCAACTCCGAGCAATTCTTACATAAAATTGAATGTCATACCTTGGTCAATACTTAACTCCATTTTGACAAAGAATACCTTGACCAGTATGACAGCAAAGACAATTAACAAAGAACCCAGAGGTTCATCCTTCCAAAACATTTTCTTCTGTCTGTTGTGAAAAGTTTTTCACCACCTGTATGAGTTGCTCAGGTGACAAAGAAACACAGCAAACCAAAAACACTACCAAAAAAACTGTGAAAAGAAAAAGAAAGAAACTGCCCAGACAGAGCTGCATTCAAACTAAGTTTTTGTTTCGAAACTATATATACATGAAGTATTACTGTAATTGACAGAAAAAACTAACAGACCCACAAATGATGAATTTCTAGGACTTGTTTTTTTTGTTCAAGATGATTAGGCTTGAAATATTGGCACTTCACTGGGAAATTTAATGGTATTTCAGTCTGGCTGTTAACAAATTAGTTAAATGACATAATGATACTCACATCTAGCTGACCAGTGAAGATAATAATGATTTGTCGTCAAAATTTATCTTCTCCTCAGGGATAAACATGCTCTTGTTTTAAGTAGGATGAAAAGAACTTATCCATTCTTCATACCAAGTGGTTTCTTGTGAATTTATTAAATTTTTAATACATCTAAATGTCAAAATATATTCTATTACATACTGGGCTTCTAACACTGCATATGTTGTGCAAAAAAGGAGAAAGAGCTAGGAAGAACAGAAAAATATATTCATTTGGGCAGGTGGGAAGTTAAGAGAACATTGTAATAAAAAGACTCAATCAACCACATCCCCAGTTTTTACATAGATCTGCTGTACTCACACAATCTACCAAAACTGTGTTTGCCCGAAACTCATTTTACATTGTTTTGGTCTTTTGCCCAGCAAAGAATTTAATAAATTTTATCAGAGTGAGGAATTAAATGGACTGCCACCCTAGGTATCCCCCTGTATTTCAATCTTGCCACTAATCTGCTCTGCAGTGCATATCTCCTGTCCAACTGCACCAGTGCCATGAAGAGTACTTTCCACTTGATCAATTTTGACTCTACCATATCCTTGCAATTGAAGGGTCATTCATCATTTCTGCTCAGCAAAACATAAAAAATTTTTGTTTCCATGTCAATATGCTTCTGTTCATCTGACCCCTATCCAGAAACATATGTGGAAGCAGGAAAATTGATTGTTCCACAAATGATTTTTCTGAGTAGCATAGAAATAAGGATGAGCGGGAAACCTTGAATAATTCTCTCTTCTGAAACTTCACCTATATTTTCAAAAATTAAATGCTTCTATAATTTGGGGTATTCCCATAAACCCAGTTAATTTTGCACAAGCTCAGCTTGTTGAAAAGGGTAGGATTATCCTCTGCAATGGCACTTGTGATAATAGTTAGCATTTTTCTGACACACCATTTACACAAAAGGATTTTCCATTCTGTCATTGCCCCAGAGATTCCGTTCGTGGTTTCAGTAACAGTGACATCTGCAGCAGGGAGCTCCGGCCACTTGAAACTCATCAAAACGTATTTGAGATTGACAGTGAGTTGAAAACATCTGTCAGACTTGGCCAAAACGTCAGACAAGTGTGATGTTGCTGTGCTACCCTGCTACAGTGACTTAATAAATTACTTGGCTGCCGTCAGCGCATGGTAAATTGGATTCCAATTACTGGCTTATTTTTTTCTGTATCCGAAATACACTTTCACTTAAAGGTCCATACTCTGTGTGACCTGCATTCTAATTAATTTGCTGAATCTAGAAGCTGAGGTGAAGTGATACAACTTTGCTTTTTAACATGCTGTAATAAGCATCAATCTGATATATACAGCGTGGCACATAGAGTCTCCAATGGAAACTAAATCATCTGCATTTCCCAAACAGAAGGAATAAACAAGTGAATACCAGATAGTTTCAGCCTCTTTTTAAAATTAACCTCAAAAGTCCCAAACAATTCAGCAAAAATCTTCAAAGAACCTGTGTCATTTAAAAAAAAAATGTTCAGAGAGGCCTCTGCATTACAGAAGTTATTTTTCTAAGAAGCTAAGAAAATATATACCTATATGAACGTATGCCAAAGTAACAAATCATCGGGCTGTATTTACTATTTCAAATGGAATGGGAAGGAAGTAGCACACATTCAGTTCTTACCTTCAGAAAGACAATGTTTTCTTTCAGATGCAAGTCGAGGGAATCCAGTCTGGGTGTGGGGAGGGATTGGATTCATAATTTCTCTCTATTTCTTTTTAAGTATCCATTTCCTACAAAGAGTTTAGAGGGGTTTTTTTAGTTCTCCCTTCTTGGGAAGAATCCCCTAAGCAGGATACTTTAGAAAAAGAAATATTTTTACACAAAGTAAGGCTCTCAACAAAATCATCACCTTGGACTCTAAAAAGCTATTATGATATAATTTAGACTATAAAGAGTGTTATCTGTGATTAATATGCCAAGCTGCAGATGAAGGAGTAGCATGTCAGTGAAATGATGTCATTTATATAAGGGACAGAATTCTTATTTTACCATTCTGCTATTTTTTGTATTTGCTGGGTTGTTTTCTTGAAACTTCAGCAGTTCTCAAAAATGACGGATATTACCTAAAGAAACAACAAAGATTTTACAATGTACTATTATAGGTACAAATTATTCCCAATTTGAATAAAGATTATTTGGAGAAATATAAATAAAATCTCAAATTTTGCTGACGTGAAATCTCATGTATTCACAGACAATCTCTCTTTGTTTGCTTGCAGGAGCTTTAAGAAAAAAAAATTCTAATCTTTGGGTTATTACCTGTGGCCAAAATAAATTTCATTTTCCCTTATTGTTCTTTGAAAGCACGCATAAATGCAAAAAAACCCAAAACAATTTTTTTTTTTCAGAAGACAGAATGCATTGTGCTATGTTTTGATTTGTTTTACAGTATGGAGACCTCTCAAATTCATGGTTCCCTCTGTGAGAGGCTGGCAGACAGTCTATTTGCATCCGTATTCTTATTTTTTAATGTAAGTTTTTTATGCAGCTAGCAAGTGCCTTTTCTCACAGTTTTTTCATTTTAGACGAGCACTTGTACTTACAGTAAGATTTTGCAGCGTGAAACAATATAATACAACCCCATAATCTTTATATGCATATTGAACAACTGAAGAATTGTTTTTGAAATTCACAATATTATTGCATTGACTTTTTTATTTGGTTCAATAACAGTAATAGATGTGTGTACAACGTGCCACCCTGACAAAGCAAGGGCTGCTGCTCCAGAATTTTGTCTTCTTTTCTGCATCATCTATAGTTAAATGAAATACTTCAGTGGAGCTCAGACTAGGATAATAAGGTGTGTTTAACCTAAGGGTTACTCACACTTGAGGCTCTCACTCTGTGAGCAAACTGAGAAATCACAGGATTACACCCAGGGTATAGTGAAAACCAGTTCAGGTAAAGAAGACAAAAATCTAATCTTCACAAAACTGTAACAAGGTTCTTTGAGCCTTTTTAGTCCCTAGGATTTAATGAGGTCCGTGGACAGCTCAGTCGCTGACGCCCTTGTTGGTGCACCCCACACTTCAACAGTCATCCTCAGAATATGTCTGTTCCTGACAATTCATAAATGCAAATTTGCTTCAGACAGGGCATGAATAACCCACTCATTCACCCTTGGCTACAATCAGATGAAAATGCACATGCATTACCTTTTGTTACAGGTCTGCTCTATCTACAAGCATCTCTCTCCCTGTTGGGAAGAGGGACAAGACAAGGCGATCAAACAAGCAGTGTAAACCTCAGGATTACGGTCAGGAAACATACCTTTATTACAAGAAGTCCTCTAGAAACCTCTATAAACCATTATCATCCCATGGTCTCTAACACATTGTTGGTGTTCATTTCTCAAAACTGCCACTTGAAAATCTGGGCTGCTTTGCAATTTCTGGCTGCAATCTCCCGCCTTTCTCAAATAAACAGAAGAAACTGAGTGTGTGACCTAGAACAGGTAAGAATTCTTGCACCTCCAACCTCCAGGCTAGGAGAGACTATGCTTCTCTTAACATGAGCATTCACTTTTCTTGAACAAGTTTCTGTGATTTGCTTATCTATATAAAGCAGTAGCAACATAATACCAAAGGATAGTGCTGCAATGAAAATAAACATATAATAAAAATAAGTGAAATACTCTTTCACATGCATCTAAAGCCAAAGAAAAAAAAAATTGACTCTGCTCAAAGCCAGCTTCAGGAAAGACAACTCAGTTTTGGCTTATCTATATGAAAAGGACAATGTCCTTGACCTAACAGCACCCTTTTTTTAGAATTCACAAACTTTTTCATCTTCTTACATCATGCCTTAACTTTTATTGACAACGTTTTTATCCCCTAGAAATTACATCATCTTATATCACCTAGCAATGACTCCTTTGAAAAAAAAGAAGCAATCCTACCAGATGTAGAAGAAATCCACTCTCTCCTTTGAATATTACAAAAAAACCCAGCATTATGTACAAATTTGAGAAAGGAAAATACACAGGGTCCTTGAAAAAAAGAAAAAAAGCAGGAAAAGCCCATTAATTAGCAATATATACCATATTTTTATAAATATGAGTAATAAAGATTGCTACATGGTCTCAAAAAATTGCATGATTCCCAAATTATGTCTATGCAGGATGAAGATCTCCTAAATGCATGCAAAACATCTAATCTAATGAGCAAAAGGTTTTATATAATAAAATCAATCAAACATTTTATGTCTTCTCTGGAATGAATTTTATTCATTAAAAAGAAAACCTCATGAATATCATCACTCCAAAATCCTCCTTTGTACTTGCTATAATCTTAGAAAATATGAGGTTTTTCTCTGGGAAATCAGAGTCTTTCTGTGTGGCCTGTTTGTGTTTCAATACCTCTTGCCACCGCTGTGTAACTAGCACCTTTAATCTCCCGCAGAAGTAACCTTATCATCCCACTGGCATTCCTAGGAATAAAAGGAACATCACAGTATGAGTCTGTTAATCACTTTCAAGGCAAACAAAAGCCCACTTTCCTGTCTTTGTATTCTGTTGAAGTTTGTCAATGTCAAGTCAAGCCTCTAAGGCAACACATCTTCAATTAGAGATGTAAAATCCAGTTTGCATGCAATTTAAATCCTGCAAACTGGCAATCTTCTCATGGAAATCACAATTACTTCCATTCTCATGCATCAGTATTTCTGATCTACCATCATTTTTCTCTTACATGAAGTGATACCTAATTTCCAAGACTGAGCATTTTTGACAGGGTTTTCTGATTTGCTGTTTAGTTACCACATAGAGTCAGGCTTACACTGATAGATGTTTAAGCTAGAGGAACAAATAATATTCTTCTCTGCCACACTCTTTACATGCCTCAGAGATTCCCACTCCACCCTCACCAAAAGAAAAGTTAGTCTTTTCCCACCTTCTCCACTAAAATAGTATAGAGCAGGTTTAGAAACAATTTAAGTTTGAAGTCTTTCTTACACTGAACACCAATACAAATGTGCTCCCATACAACCTTAGCTGGAGATATATCTCTAAAACCATCAGAATTCCACAAGAGACACTGAATTTTTATTTAAATAGGTAAGATTGTGTGCACGTGAGGCCTGATCTTCCATTGGTTAAATCAATATATTCCCTTTGCTTTCAGGGAGACTGTGATTTAGATCCCAAAGCAGCACAGCACCACAATCCCACTGAAGTCAGTGGGTCTGTAAGTGAAGTTCAACAGCAGTATTATGACAATGGACTCCTAAATCACACATTTACTGTGATCAAGAATATGAAATTTTCCTTTTATGTTACTAAAGCAGAGCTCAGAGGCACATCAAGCTTAAAATGAGTGAGGAAATGTCACAATTCAAAAAAACCCGACACCTGTTAATGTTCTTTAAACCAGAAATGTTCTATTTCACAAAAACGCTAGAATTCTCTTGTGTTCTGATGAGTACTCATTCAAAATTAGTGCTCTATTCATTAAAGCATCTCTTGGCTTTTTTTTTTCCTTTTTTGGTGGCAGAAAATCAGGACTTCTTTTCCATTTTAAAAAATATATCCAAAATAGTGCAAAAAAGGTAAAATTTTGAAATTTACTGCATCTTTGTTTTTAACTCTTAGAATGTTTAATTTCACTTTCTCACTGTTTACCCTATTGAATTTATTTGAATTTGGTTGATTTTATTCATCCATTTTTAAGGCCCTGGTTTTTCAAATCCTTTTAATTTCTCTCTTCCTTTTCTGCAGAATTCTGTCATTCTTGAATCTCCAGAATATGTGGAAGAGTATAAAATTTGCTAGAGGACATTGAGGGTGTTCTGTGATTTACTTCAGAAAAAGCAGAGTTCTTCTTGGGAGATAATTTTGAAAGGAAAATTTTCAGAACATGATATACCTCCTTATGTGGGGGGTAGAAAAATAAAGAAGTAAAGATGAGTTTGGGAGATATGGAAGGACAAGTATTGTAATATTCGTCTTTTTTTTCCAAATACTCTCTTTAAATTGGCAATAAAATAGTAATTCTAGTAATGCATCTGTTAAGGTCTCTTTTCCTTGCAATACTAACTCCTAAGTGGTCTCCCTGTCTTTGCCTGACCCATCAGCTTTCTCATCCTATTTTTTTTTTTCTTTCTGTCCTGCTGAGGAAGCGAAGTGAAAGAGAGGCTGGGTAGGTATTTGCCCATTGCCAGGCTAACTCACCCTACTGCATTGCAGTGGATCTTTCACAGAGGACTGGGAACTCACAACTGCATTGAAAATTTTCAAAAATCCTGACAATAGCTCTGATTCTGCAGTGCTTTGTATCCAGGAAAAGATGGGGCTGTGCAGAGCCCTGCGGATTTCAATGTACCTGCCAGCAAGGAGGGATATTTAAATCAACAAGCAGGTGCTTCTATACACAGAAAACCTGGCTGGAGCCAGGAGGCTCCACCTGCCTCAAAACTGTGGGATCAGGACCATGGAATCCTCAAAATAACTTGAAGCCAATATATCTGTCAAAGGCATAGGAACCAAAACAAAAAACAACCTCTTCACAATTAGCCCACAACCACTTAGATATATGGTCATCAAAACACTAGAGAGAAAACTTGTTGCCAATATAGTCAAGGGCTCTCTTAATTTCATGCACTGTGACTTCAACAATTTATTCATGTCTCATTTTATTTCTCTAAAATTAGCCTCATTTAAAAGAAGGGAAACCACATTTCATGCTCTTCAGTTTCATTAAAGAGATACAGATCCCTTACCAAAAGAAGACTACTCTAAATTAAATCATTGTAGCAGAAGAAAATATTGAAATTTTGAATACAAAAGGACTCTGACACAATCTATATTCTCTTGCATATCATTCTTCATGGTGTTATCAAAAAAGGAAGAAAAAAGCTCCTCCCTTAAAAAAATTGCTTTGAATCACGTGATGGAATATGTAACACTCAGCTGAGAGTAACACGAGTGGACTAACTCACAGATTTTCTACAGTTTGTCAAGAAAGAAGGCCATTTATCTCTTCTTCAACAATGTGGAAATACAGTATTTCACCCTCTGGAACTCACTTGTGTCTGCTTAACAAGGAAGGTATGGTAAACTCTCTTGCTTAATACTCATTCCATAGGAAACATGGTATAAACCCTATATGAATTACATAAGATAAATCCAGCATCATTCAATATGTGGCTCACAGTGAACTCAAGTTTATGAGTAATTAATGAACTGCTCCAAATTCCAAGAGTATTTTATGTCCCCTTGGTTACAGGACATATACATACATCAAGAGGTTTTTTCCGCATGCATCAGCAACCATTTCTGGGGCCGACTTGAATGAAAGATGCAGCTTGTATTTATTAAACTCTTACTTCATAGCAGGCAAGGATCTTCAGTTCCCCTTTAGCATTCACGTTCCTTACAGAAAGCAACAGTTTGGAGGCGGCTGCATCACATGAGGATGACAAAATATTTCCATGAAATTCCCCATCAAAATTTCTTCCCTTTTTCAGGTTTTGTCTGCAAAAAAACAACAACAACAACAACAACAAATGGGGCAGGGGGAGGGAGGTCTCTCCTTTCTGTCTTTTAGATCTGTCCAAGGAAAAGAAACTAGCAAAAGCTTTCCATCAGGGAGCCTTCTCCATAAATACACTTTCCATAAACACTTTCAGTTCTTGATGTTCTCTGCCTCCAGCCTCAAAGCTGTACTGCCTCAGTCTCCTGTAGGCACAGCTTCCTGAAGAACCACCCTTCAGTGTCCTTCTACATGGCAAAAAAAGAGATATTAGTTCTGTGTGCTTTCTTGACTCCTATTGACCTTACCAGAGTAGCCCAATATCCTACAAAACACCCAGGCAATAATTTCTAATAATCCATTGATATCCTTTTCCAATAATCCTATTTATAAGAGGCAAAAGACCAGGGAGTACATTCCAAGGAACAAAAATGCTGTTTCTTTCATAGCCTAATAAAAATGGAAGACATATCTTCCAACCAGAAGAGCAAATTAATTAGTGAGCCTTGTCAAGCTCAAAAACCCCCCTCTATCGAATTAAAAGAAATGAAATATTAATTTAGTTATTTTAAACTCATTTTCCTTACAGTCCACTGTAAATACTGAAATACTAGAAATATCCCATAAACACACATTCATAGCTCAGGTCTATTTCCCTGTTTCCAGGGATCAAGGAGACAAGGAGTGCAAATAGATTACTTACTGACTTTTTGCAGACTTTTTTTTTTAATCATAAATGACTCCTCTACAGCTACATGACTATTTGGATTCCAGAATAAAATGCATGTTTTCTGAAAGATTCTGATCTGAGTGGCTCATGGGAAGGACCATGAAGAGTCATAAATGGTAATGGCCATAAATCATCCTCGGTTTTATGCATCTATTAAGGTAAATTGCCTGAACTGACTCGTGGCATCAGCTCATAAGGAAAGATTTCATGTTTTAAATCTTGCTACACATCAATACCAATTATTTAAAGCTTGTAGTTTATCTATTTGTCACTTCCTTACTTCATATAAAACAGTGGGTTTCACCCTCTCTATGCTGAGTGAGCTCCCTAAAACATTACACATTGGGAAACTGTGGTCTAAGGTACCTTGCCAATTTTGCCTGAAGCTGTTTCTGTCGACAATAGAGAAAAGGAGCTATCATTTATTTCAGTGGATGCTGGCTCAGATGGAAAGACATTATACACAAACAAAGCTTTAGGGACTGTTTTAGATTGCCCAGGGTTTGTTTTTTTATTGTTGCTCATCTCTGCATTTCCTGATTTTGCTGAAGTGAAGAACAGCTGTTCTCACAAGCTTACCAATTCAAAGCTGTGAATACAAAAGTTGCATCCAAATTTCCTTTTTCTTTAATAGTGTAGTATAGATCCTATCTCATTCAATAGAGAACAAAAGCAAGTCCATAAAAGGGAGGAAGGGGACTCAGTCTCACAATTCTACTAACTGTGGGAAAGAGTATCTCCCTGTATGTATATCTACAGGCACACTGCCGGAATTTCTTGCTCTGCAATAGAACAGATACTGTGGTAACATGGTTCACACATGGAAGGCTGCTCCCCAAAACTGTTTTAGCGTCATTACGGTGACAACCCTGAGGCCACCTCAGCAAAGCTGTCGTTTTTCCAGGACAAAAAGACAAATGTGATTTCTTCACAATGTGTGTCCCTTGCACAGTGTTCTGTTACATTTGCAGATCAGTTGTAGGCGCAGTACAATTGACCTGAATGTGCTCAGTGAACCTGCCCTGGTTTCCTGGGCACTCAGCAGTCCAAAAAAATACCATGTTTTCTGCCCCAAATAAATCTTTTGCAAGACAGGTAGATATGACAAGAGAAACGTGAAATCAGAGTAAGACATACCACAGAAGCACTTAGATCACACGTGCCATAAAACCTGCCCACAAATTTGGTCAAGTGTCTGCTACGTGCAGACACATCTCCGAAAGAGCCCTACAGGCTACAGTTCCACAGAAAGATACAGTACCTACCTGCCAACTTTCCAACAGTGTGTCTGTCCAGGGAAAACACTGCACCCAGGCAGCAGGATTCATGTTTGCCAGGAAAGTGTCTCTCTTTGGACTGGAATGTGCAAGGCAAACCAACATGCAGCCTCTGTGCTCTCTAGTTGGCTCAGGCATCAACAGAATAGCAACCACTGCCATGCGAAACCTTTACATGTGTCCTTCAAGTGGGATATAGTTTGCAGCTGTAGGAAGAAGAGCTCCCCATTTGATCCTCCCTTCGTAAAGTCGAGGAAACAAATTTGGCACCATGCCTCTGTGCCTGCGGCTCGAGAGCAGAGCTGCTGAGCTTTGAAAACAAAAGGATCAAGCCTGCTGGCTGCAGGTGGTGGGGGCAGACAGTGCACTACACACACATACTCGTTGCTGGAGAGAGGTTTGCCTCTCTGACACACCAGAAAACAAGGGAGCACGACTTCTAGGTCCAGCACTTTGTATTACTTCTGCTGTCTCAGACGCTGAAATGAACACCGCTGACAGCTAGCAGGTAAGTCACTACCTGCATGCAAGCCAAGTGCCACACACAGTGTATTTTCCCACACAAGTTAAAGACCCATTCAGAATCCCAAATAATAATTTACCTCAAAAGAATTTCCTCATTATGTGCTTTGCCTGGCCCTCATGGTCTCGTAAAGCCCTCTGAATAGCTAGGCCTGAAATAATCTCCTGCTGCCTGTAACACTGGCCTTTTTCTTTCTTTTCATGTAACTGCAAACAGAAGCTCCTTATTCAAAAAGGGAAAGGTTATTAAATTCAGCAGAGTTATTCTAAAAAAGATAGAAATGAACTTTGACTGCAATCTTAAGTGTGAGTCTTGCCTGGAAAGCTGTTTGATGCACAAAAGGTGAGCAGAGAGCACAGATTCAAGGCTGGCCATTTTCATGGGTAGTCACCATTAAGCTGACAAGAGACTCATCTGCTACTTCACTTTGATGTGAATGGCCCTTTAAATTTGGGGTTACTGTTACTTTTATGGAGGGATCTTTTAAGCTGCATGCTCTCTTGACATGGATCTCCCTTTTCTAAACAAGGCATACACCTCAAAATGATTTAGATGTTTGTGGTTTTCACTGGTCAGTTGCCTCACTTAGGCCAGAGTGACTCAGATGAGTTACAAGAAGACAGATAAATCTAAGCAGCTAGAGTCCTGTCTGATTAAATCTTTAAATCCATAGTGGTTCACCTGTAAAACAGCATCACAGTCATGACATGAAAACTAAGCCAGTGGTTAGCCAGTGAAAGAGCACCACAGACCTCCAAAGGCCACGTTTTAACTTACCTGCTTGTGTTGAATAGGGTGATGAATGACAGTGGAAAAGGCACTCGGTCTCCCTTCCTTTAATGCCTTTCTTTGTTTAATAGCTGGACTGCCCAGCCACAACATTTCTTTTACACATAAAGCTTACTAAGTCCACTCCAAACCTGAAGTATCAAGGCTATTCTCTCTGCTAACCTTTGCCTGGTGCACAAATTGCCACAACCACTTCACAGCTACCGTGATGGAGGTACAATGCCTTGAAAACACATGGTCTGGAGCTGGTCAGAATGATTATTAGCACCAGTCACACTTGATAATAATAAAAGAGATAAGATGTATTTAACTATCTTGTTGGTAACCATCAAGAAATCAAATGAGCTAATTACTATTTCCTTTTTTTCCCCACTGATCTGCAATCCCTGGATGAATGCTGTGTAAACCAGAAAAAATTTTGTGGCCATCCTTTAGTAATTGACCTTTAGCTCTCCCCATTTCATTTGCCCTAAGTGTTAATTGACTTTGAAAAAGCAGTATATTATCCTTTTAGAAAAGAAAGTCTGATTTGTGCCCGCCAACATCTTACAGCATCAAAGCCCTGTTAAATCATAGAGCAATACAGCTGAAAATGAGTCTCCAGAAGAAATGTAAAGAGGGTGGGGGAAGGAAGCAGAACAATTATTGAAAGAGCTCCACTGCCATCTAGAGAGAATCTGCGCTAGCCCATTTTCTGAAAGAGAGGTTCAGGTTCTTAGTCAAAATATTTCCATTCTGATCTTGTTACGGGGGCAGGTAGGAACTCCACTCGGGTTCACTGTATCTATTCATTTTTTAACCAGTTTTTAGGAATCTGCACAAAAAATAACATACCCTGGAATATAATCTATCATGAGTTCTATGGAAATCATGGGAGAAAGCTTTAAAGGCTCTCTTATAAGTTCCCCTGCAATGGTGTACGGTATCTGCATAGCTTTGTTTCAAAGAAGCTCCTCTGAAGAGATATCTTTGTGGAAGGGTGCTTCATTCCTAAATAACTTACATTTTAAAGGACATCTTATGTGCTTGGCAGCTGCCTTTATGATAT
This sequence comes from Oreocharis arfaki, assembly GCA_013398015.1. Lineage (NCBI taxonomy): Eukaryota > Metazoa > Chordata > Aves > Passeriformes > Paramythiidae > Oreocharis > Oreocharis arfaki. The sequence goes on from VZRR01013897.1 coordinate 37,908, forward strand.
TGCTTGTCAGTTAGAAAGAAAGAATGTGCTATACAGGGTAAGATTTTTTACTCCTTCAAGTATATAAAATTTTAGTTTCTTCATGTTTTGTGTGCAGAGATCAGGAGGCACCCATGGAACATGTTACTGGTGAGAGCCTAGAAACATTTGTTTAAAACATAAATTTAAATTAATAACATAAGTTTAAATTAATTTAATCTGACTGTTTTAATTTGCTCTGTCTCTGAGCAAAAAGCCACAGAACTCCATTCAGTGTATGAGACAGGTCAGCTGCTATAAAAACTGGAGCTGCTATCAAAACTGTCCCTCACGGGGAGCAGCTAATCCGATTACAATCTCAAAGCAGCTGACACAGGGACATGGCTAAGTGCATCTGGAACAAAGGGAGTTATTTTAAGGTACAGTCAGCAACTAATGCAACTGTGTCATTAATGAACCTCAAAATGTAGGGTTCATTACCGCTGTGTCACGAAAACACTCAAGAGTGAATTGTGGTCCTGTTGGTCTCCATCACTGTTATTTACCTTCTGATTAAAGAGCAATCTGGGACTTGTAACAGCCAATAAGAGCTCATGTGATCCTCTGCCTACTGACTCCGAAAATTTCAAAACCAAGACCTGTTTGAGGACTGCTGGTATAAATCTAACTGCCACTGTTTAAAAAGGCAGCCAGGATGCTTCTCATATTACAGCATAGTTTGTGTTTGCTTCCTTTGTGAAATTCTATTGGACTGAAACATCTTGAGATACACAAAATTAGTAAATTAGTTTGTGGTTATTTCCTTTACCTAGCTGGTTAGGTGCTCTGTGATGGTGCAAGGCTTTTGCCCACTTTGATACTGCCACTTTGGCAGCAGTAGTGACTTAACAGTGCACAGAAAATTATAATTGTAGCTGAACTTTAGTTAAATATATGTTAAACATGATGCATTATGCAATTATAATAGGCAGTATCTGAATTATTTTTAATCTTTTTCCCTGACTAAATATGGCACCTCAAAACAGGTTTATCAGGGAAATGATACTCATTTTCACTGAAACACACTGAATACACTTAGGCTTGCTAAGCCAGGAACTGCTTTTAGTGAGGTGACTGTCAGTCTTCTTGTTCCTATCAAAGCTGACACTGATATGATTCCTGGATGGAAGATGGGTTTATGAAGAGAGGGAATCCAACATTTCGATCAAATATTAGGAAACAGAGCACAGAATACTGAAGCAGATGCCTGACTGGATGGATCTTCCAGTCCAAATGTGATGCAAAATGCAGGAGGCAGTGAGTACAGCCAAGAGACTTGTCCTGAGGAAAACCCCAAATGCACATTTAAAAAAGAATTTTTCTTTTTTTCTGACAAACACAATTAAGCCATGCATTTCAGGGAGAGAACGATAGCCATAAGATAGTAACTATGAATGTGCAAACATTTACACAAGGCTAGACTGGGCTTTTTGCTGTTAATCTGTTTCTTACCTTGTCCAGAGACCTTCAAGACAGTCCTGAAATAATGACAAAGAATACCAGCTCTCCGTATAGCAATAATGCTTTAAGACTGAATTGGATAAATGTCAAAAGCAGGAGAGTTTTAGACACAGAACTGCTTCAGGTGAAGCATAAGTACACGGTTTCTTCACTTTCTTCTTTTATTAAAGGCGAATAAATTCAGCCCATAATGCTTGCAACATGAAAACCAGCACCTTGTCTGCTGTATTTTACACTAAAAGTTATTTTAGGCATTATTTCCAATAGACAGGCTTGTTGCTATCAGACAAAAGTACAGCAACTTGTTATAGATGGGAAGAGAACATCCATATTGTGAAAATTAAAAGATAGCATCTCTTCTGTGTCTAGAATTTATTGCGGAGTTCAAAGGGCATTGTAGAAATTCTGTTTGATTTGTACTTGCAACTGGATATAATAGAATAGGCTTCATGAAGATATGGATCTCTCAGCCTTTTCTGAGGGCTGTCTTAAAATATTGTATTTCGAGGGACATAAATAAAACTCCCTTACAGTGTGACTGTAATCAGTTTATGTCACATCTTGATGCTTCCTTCCCCTGGCTTCCAGACTTTGTCTTCTTTAGTGAAACTCTTTACTTCCAAGGGTAGATTGTGCCCCACTATTATTTTTTTGGGTACAGTAAGACCAAGCACCCTCTTTAAAGGTAACTGTCATGTCAGCGTCCAGTCCTCAAAATGAAATTCCTAGAACATATTTGTTCATGCTAGATGTTTTCACTCATTTTAGCAAAAAGAAAGGCACACATAAATCTTTCTCCTTCTTTCACAAGCTCTTTACTCATAGATTCATTGACTAAGAATTCTTATTTGAGCTGGAGCTTGAATTAAGTAGGCTTCTTAGTAAATGCCAGGTAAAACATGATTGCATTGTTGCAAGGTAATATTTTGTGATTTGCAAGACATTTATTTTTGTACTGATTTTAAATATTTTGAAGAATAGGCTGGGTCTGCTCTGTAGAAAGCAAAAGCAGAAGTTTGATGTTGTTTGCCTGATTTCTTCAGTGATCAGTGCAAGGACTAACCACAAGTCTGTGACTTTCTTGAAGTTTAAAGTTGCCATTCTCGCACGTATGTCAGGAACTTGCCTTCTTGGCATAGAGTATCCTGAGCTTGGTCTTGACAGAATATCATCATGGAGGCATGTAACCATGACACTTGGTTTTAAAATCAAACAATCACACTCAGGGACAGCCAATTTCATCATGTCCTATCATATATATATGTGCTGTTCAGAAGGGCTCTGTAATAAGGAGAGAGGGACAAATAAACAGGGAACAGGTACAAGTGCTCTTCTGTTCTTTACAAGTAACCTCTGGGGATAATCTCTCTGAATTTCTTCACTCTTTAAAGAGCTGACACAACCTTTTGTTCAGCCTTTTGGAGACCTGGCTCTAAGCAGCATCCAACTTCTCATGATTGCTGCAAATTATTGCCGTGTATTCACTCTAATATGTGAGACATAAGAGAGGAGGTGCTTGAGAGCATAAAAAGCAGCGAACGCACAAGAGCCAGAGTGTGCTTATTGACTACAAGCAGACCCAAATGGAAGAAGCTGACTTGTGGAGTACTGTAATATGAGTATTGATTTTGTTTACTTTATCAACATGAAAGGAGGGAAAAATGCAGTAACGTGGTGAAATGTGCTGATCGTACGGAATGGGTGAGTCAACAAATACACAATAGGGAAGCAATAAAATTCTCATGGATTTGGCTAAACTAAAATCATGGGCAGATAAGTGGCTTACGAAATTCAGTTTGAAAAAAGGTAAGATACTGCATCTATGGATAAAATAACAGGAAAAGGGAACTCTATTTTCAATGGACAGAGAAGTGACTGCTGAAAAGCTCTGCTTTTTAGCATTTCAATGGAGAGAACTGTGTGCAGTAAACTCAGGTTTCTCTGAAAAAAGCTGACTTCCTGCCAGCACTTTTTTTTCAGCAGTTGCTGCTGTGTAGAAAGACACTAGCCAGAAGAGAGAACTGAAAAGAATATGTGAATTTTTTCAATTTTTTTCAAATTGACTCCTTTTTATATTAAAAAAGAAAGAATAAAAAATATTTAAGAACATAAAAATTAAAGGAGATTATGCTAATGCCACGCTAGATTAGGTACTATAAAAGTGACATTCATAATGCATTTATCACTGTGATTACAAAAATGAAACAGAGTTGGGAAAGTAGGATGCAAAGAAGACAACAAGGAGATGTATATTGGCTAATACCAAATACTTACTTAGGCAGTCTGAGGAACAGGGCATGCATTTGGAACGCAGTGAAGAAGATTAACCACGTCACTCTTACCAGCTTTACAAGAAGAACAAATCCTGAGATATTGTTGTGAATCCTGTAAACATACTGCTAAGAGGTAAAGGGAAAAATAAAATCCAAACCCTGACATCTGAGACAGGATTTACTAAGGAATGCAAAATCCCAGAGCTCTCGGGATTATATCAGCAACTTTTGTACTACTGAGAGCTTCCAAGCACTGGTAGCACCACTTTGACCCCAAACTTTCTGTGCCATGCCAATAATAGTGAGAATCTGTTATTTTTGAATATTTTACTCATCAGTAGTGCAGTTACAACTGTCACGAGTTTGATTTCTGATTAATTTTCCATTGTAGCACATCTGTCTCCCCGGTTTTCCCCTCCTTCATCTAATTCAGAAATGTTAAAAAGGAAAAAAGACCTCCCAGAATTCACTAAGAAAAAGAGAACCAACATTTCTCTGGCTGTCAAACCAACAGCAGCAAGTCAGAGTATCCACAGAATGCAGTAAGTACTTGAACACACTTCCTCTCTGATACAGGCCACTCCCACTGGAAGAGGCAGCAGACATCCTGAAATCTCAACAGTGCAATAAAACTGACTTTTAATGGAAATCAAAAAATTATTAGCAAATAAAAGACCCCAGTAAGGTACCAAATGCGGAAATATTTGGGGAAGAAAGAGCTAATGGAGGCTTTGCTCTGCTCTTCAATTATTTTGGGGAAAAGCAGAGCATTTTGTTCTCCAATGGTTACTAGTTCACACGCACACACTTTGCATGCAAAGGCAGGTTCTGTTTTTACTTAAACAATGTAAAGCTTGTTTGGACCAAAAATACTCTATGAGAACTTTCCATTTAATAGCTAAATATTACTAGTAATGGTTAGTTGTGGGTTTTTTTCTCAAGCCATTACAGTCAAACTGATCCTAAAGTCCACGATGCCTTTGTAATGTCTTCAGCATCACCTGACAAAAAGACCCGGTGAAACACGGCCAAAAAGGCTTCTCATTTTTTTCACACAGCCAGAAGATCTTGGCAGAGCACACATGCAGAGTATTCCAAATTTCTTTAAAATTTTGTGGATAATAAGACTACTGCTAGAGGCTGGATACTAAGTCCCTGAAATCAAAGTAAAATGAAAAGCAACCCTTGTCTCTGTTAATTTGACAGCTGGTCATTTCCTCAAACCTGAGAAAGAATCCTTGGGCTGAGACAGCTTTTAGAAACACAAAAAGGCACATTCCTGTGGGAGGCAACACAGCAGCAGGGCTTCAAGGATGGAACCTGGTCTTCATTTAGTAGACTGGAAGCTGTAAGAGAGAAATCCAGCACGTGTGCAAATGTGCCTGCAGCTAATGAGTGCATGTGCAGCTCAGAAGGGTTACAGATCTCCACATGAAATTCTGACCTAAAGCTAACATTCCATTTAGAATCTAAATGGAGGGGGGGAGGAGGGGGGGAGGGATAACATGCAAATAATTCATAAGAATCTTAGTTGATATTTCTTTGCTGTGGCAAAAGCCCATTAGCATTATGGGTGGTCACCTGTTTTTTAATCATCTTTTGTGTTGTAACTGTGCATTTTATCAACTACCCAGGCCTGACACGCTACAACAACCCAGTGACTAATTCTGCAGCAGTACTTGCAGCCATAGTACAAATGTTTCCTTCAGAAGAGCTACACCACTAAAGGCATCTTACCAGTGAGAATATGTTGCACAATACCTTAATTCTGAGATAAAATATGTCCATGTTTTTTGCACTATGAATTCCATCTGGCTTCCACACCACTAATTACAGGGTTAGATATGATATAATTTAGGGGCAGTTGATCTTACTGCTTTTTCAGATGAGACTGCTTTCACAGCAACAGTGAAGGAACAGTGCAACAGAGTACATTTATGCACATTTTCATCCACTCCATACCAGAGTATTTTACTGGTGTTATGAAGCCTACTCTCTAAGCATCATTCTGTGGATATATTGTAACCTGTCAGTGTCTTTTCTAAGTCCATACTTAGCGTTTTCTTAACCTTCTAGAGAACACAGAAGTGGTAGTTTAATGTCAACTGAATTCACAATGTTAAAGCAGCTCAGGGAGAGGTAAATCCAAAAAAGCAGGTGAACCTGGACCTTGATTATATCAGTTCATGAGGTAATGTTCAGGGAGAGGTAAATCCAAAGAAGCAGGTGAACCTGGACCTTGATTATATCAGTTCATGAGGTAATGTTCAGGGAGAGGTAAATCCAAAGAAGCAGGTGAACCTGGACCTTGATTATATCAGTTCATGAGGTAAGTCTATTCACTGGTCCCTGGTGTTGACCATCTTGTTTCAGAAGCAGCATTTCTGTGTAAATAAAATTTCACTCAGAGTGTATAATTAACACACATCACCAACTTTGCCTTCTGTCTAAAGTCACATCTAGATTGAATGGGAAGTGGCATTAGAAAAAGATTTAAGATATTAATGTATTTTCCCCCAAATGCAATCATATGTGTTAATACAGTAACTCTTTGTATCCACAGTGATTGAAGCCTGCTGATGGGTTCTACAGACCAATTTACAAACAATGCCCCAGTCCTGCCCATAGACCCCACATAGATAACGAAATCCATGAGTATCTCCAACTGCTGTGGAAACAACTCACTTGCCTGAAGTTGTGCGTGTGCCTAACAGCTTGTAAGAGTTGGGTCTGAGCAACAAATTACATTCCTTATGCTTCTGTGATTGAGCATGGAACTGTTTCATCCTCATACACCAACACGACGCAGCCATTCAGGCGAGAGAGTGCCTGACCTCATGATACTACAGGGAGAATTGCAGGTAGGGTGATTAAAATTACTCAGACGGAATGAGTTTTAAAATACGAGGCTTATAAATTATATAGCCTTGCCAGTGCCACGGGGACAGGCTGCACAGCAACTTTCGTTCACCTGCTCTCAGTTTCACACAGCCGTGGTCGGAAGGTAAAAGTTTGAATCTTGGTATCAGGCAGAGGAGAAACCAGAGGGGTGGACTTCCTGCCAGGACCTTGATAATGAGGGCAGAGAAGGAAGCAAAACCGTGGGAATTACCAACCTAAAAGCATTTCTTTTAGCTACAGTATTAATTGCATCAAAATTAAAAGGATAATTTCATCATCTGACGGCGGGTAGATGAGCAGCAAAGTACCAGACTGCCATCTACTGGCACCATTCGTATCTCAGCTGTGAGGAAGCAGCGATTAAATGTCTTTTTGGATGTTCCTGCAGGACTTGGCTCTTGGCATACCTGCTGGTGGTACCATGCCAAAATAACCGCACTGGGCTGCACCACCAAGGCACGTTCTGCCTGCAGCATCGATATTAAATGCATCAGGAAGTAAAAAGACTCTGATCCTTCCTGACATGTACTGCAAACGTAGCAGGGACAAGCTTAAGTTCTGACAGAAAACCAAAAGCAGAGGCAAACTACAGGAACAGCCCAAATGTCTGCTCGCATCTGCAAAACCTGAGGCAGGTTCTACACAGCTGGGACACAAACTCAGCAAAACAAAACTGTATTAATCAGCCTGAAGACTATTTTTGTCTCAGGAAAGGTAGCACCTTTTAATATTCACTCATGCTGTGTATTCTTACAACATGCATCTCCACATAAGTTGGTGAAGCCTTCTTAAACCAAAAAACTTTTTTTCTGAAATTATGGATAAATTCTAAAGCATGTCAACTTAAGGATACTATAAATTAATTGGCTATTTCGGCCCAAAAAAACTTCATGCCAAGAAAATCAGTAGTGCGTACATTTTCTTCTGGTATTCCCTAGAGCCTTCTCTTAACTATAAAATCATTTATGGCTAAAATTGGGCTTTTCAACTGTTCTATTAATTCCTCATTCTCATTACGTACTAAAACATCCATTCAGCAATTTTTCCTCTACTAATGTAACAGAAAGTCATCTGCTCAATGAAATTTACTGCTTGCTTTTTTTTCCCTGTGTATACAAGAAATTGTTGTGCATTTTGTATTAGGTCTTTATTACCTAGTAATGATGGCTTGCTAATTAAATTGGTTTAATGGCATAGTTAAATTCTAATTTATGTTTCTGGAGTTTTGTTTAATTCATTTAGTTAAAATGTAGTCACTTTCTCACTATTATCTGATATTACATAGGAAGAAAAAAAGAATAGCAACCCCTCATACTCAGCCGATTTTCTTTTATTAAATCTTGATACTTACTGCATTTCCCTGAGAAATTTTTTTAACCACTTTAAGCTGATTTGAGGGGAGGAGGAAGGGGGACAAGCTGTGTAATTTCTTTGGATTGAGCTCCTTGAAGGAGTCAACCAGAGTACTGACTGCAGCGCACTGGGATCCCACTGCACATGTTGCTTGTACACACATCATCCTTGGAGGTGTGACTCACAGCTGACTGACAGATTTTTTTTTTGCAATAGTTATGCATGAAAACAGACAAGTAAAGAAAACATCACAGTTCTTTACCTCTCCTTCTTGGGCTGTGAAAAACTGCCCCCAAGCAAGTCTGTAGCTAGCAACTTTCAAAGGAGCCACTTTAGAGGACTGAAATGAGACTTTAGGAGCGACTGCACCTCCAGGTCTGCCTCAGAGTGATGTTCCTCCCTACATTCTCACCAGAGCATGTTCTGCCCTCTAAACCTTTGCTTTTGTGATAACAGCTTTTTTTCCCAGGCAATCCACCCATCCAGCAGGAGGTGAAAAGGAAAGGATTTATTCCATACATCGTGTAAGATACAGTCAGTCTAACTATAAGGACTTAGGAGAAAACTGAGTGCTACAGAGGATTTCACCCAGTAATTAATGTATCCTTCAGCATATCTTGAGAAAGACTTTTTATTGAGTGAAGAATAAAAACACGGAGGCAAAAAAAACCCCAAACTTTTGAAAGCTATACACTAAATATCTGGTAAGAAATAGATCCTACACTTCCAACATATTAATTTTTGAGTCAATAAGGTTGTCTGTAGCCTGGCCACACCAACTTTTGCTTTTCAGTCTATTCAGAAAGATGGCTCTTTTTTTTTGCAAACCAATCATTAAACACAGGTAAGTCAAAAAAGGCACATATTTAAACTACCACTACCACAAAATGAGAACTATTGCATATAAATAATCCTGCTCCACTACAGAAAGAGTCAAAACTTTTTTGATTTACAAATTTTGGTATAATTTCATTTCAGCTTCAATATCTTCAGACATGTAATTTCTAGAAGCAACTCCAGAGAGTCCACCAAACTGGATTAACCCTCTGCAATCTGCTGCTCCTCAGAAGTCAATAAAAGCTCTTTCTGGACGCATGTGATATAAGAAAAGGCCCTGAAATTAATTTCAGGGCTCTATCCAGTCTGAGGACAGCTGCGACATGAGCACTGTTTTCTGATGTTACAAGGACAGCTTCTATGGAATCCTAATTCTTCTTGGGATTCATAAGTGTAAATTCAGTTTCATACGATCTTGTATGTTAAATGTACTTGACACGGCACTCTGAAAAAAAGCCAAATTATAATTTTTGCTACAGACATGCAGTACAGAAAACTTAATATTTTTATCCTACTCCTGAGTTATTATTAAAGCTGTTAACATGGGAAGAATTTGCGTTTTTTAAAACCACATGTCATTCATCTCAAAATTATCCAAATCTCTGTCTCAGTGGCTGCCTTTAACAGTACTATCAATAGATGAAAGATTATCAACAATTACTTGGTAGCATTATTTTAAAAGTTAAAATTCTCACAGGAGCAAGAAAATAGGATGCAATTCTGTGAATATATTTTCAATATAAGAGAAAAATACCTTTTCCTAATACATTTTAATGTATTTTTAATTTAATTTTAAAACTAATTCAACTATACAGTTTTAATTTTATATTTTTAACATAGACCAAATGCATTTTTAAGATGTGGGAGACAACATTAATTTGGTTAGTTCTGACAGCTTTAACTTACTTCTAATAGGCACTGTCATTTTCCAGTTGCACACCATGCAGAGAGCATGCAACACTACAAACTCCTCCTTTAGCTTTGTGATAGAGACCAAAATGACTTGGGATTAAATAAGCTCAAATTTCTTCTAGTGCATGGAGGAAAATTAAGCCCAGAACCATAACTGAAGTCCATAAATAAAAGTTCTGGAAAAGAAAAGGGGAAAATATTATCAGTATTTTAAATACATAGATTTATCTTAGATTATCTAATAAGAATTTCTTCCCTCCAGAATTCTCATGGTCTGATTATGTTACTGGAAGCAGCACAGTGTGAAGGTCTTGTGCTGTTGCATCCGAACAGAAATGCTATTATTTTAATCTTAGTCACATCTACTGTGTAGCTGAAGTGGTCTTCATATTCTGGACTTTAACCTACACCTTTCGAATATGAGTAGTTTGCTCAAAAACGTAGAAACTAAATTTTAAAAACGTGGATTTTCTAAATAAAATGTCCCAGAGTACTGCAGTGATGTGGACTGAAATTATCATACCATTAATATTGGAATACCTACATATTCTTAACTCTTTATGTAAATCATTCCTTTTGAGAGAAGAGAGTTATTGTCACGCAATTAATGTGTACTATACACAATAAATGTGTACTACTTTTGCACTACAAAGGCTGGATTTGTGAAGAAAACTTGATAAAAAGAACAAATAAACTTTTCTAAACTTCAGAAAGGTGTATTTTAATATCATATATTATGGCTGTTATCCTGCATTCTATACTTTCATACTTCAGAACAGAAATTTACAGGGAGATTTCTCCATTGGGCTCTACAGAAACTCAGCCATTACACATGCCCTAACCTAATGCAGGTACTCAGTGCACTGCAGCACAGACTTCTCCAGTCATGGAGTATGTCTGGCAAAATAAGAAGCCCTCTGTTAGGGCTGAAGTGGAGCTCCACATGGGGAAAAAGAGGACTACCTTAAAAGAGAATGTTTTCTTCTCAGCTCGTTCTTTTTTAACGGCAGTTATTCACAACTCCTCATGAAACTGAAATGCCACTGTAAATCCTGGAGAGAGATATTAAAAGGCAAGTGAAGCTGTCAGGAGCACAAGATGAAGAGACCAAATCCATTTCAGCTCCACATGCATGGCATGGAAACACATATGGGCTTATATGGTATGTATGTTTACACGACAGCACTGAAAATTTAGTGGTTTATAAATTAACTGCAATTTGAAGCCAGAACAATCAGACATGGCAACGTAATAAAATCCATCAAACTGAACCCAAGTAAGCATACAAAAATAATAAAAGTAATAAGACCAGATTAAGAAGAATTAAACAGGAAAGTAACACTTAAATGTAATTCAGAGCCATTGCAAGGTAGTCTCTTTCTACAGTCATCTGCTCTTTTGAACAAAGAGGGAAAGAAAAATGCTGCATTTTCCAAATGTGTAATTACAACTGCTCACAAAGCTGATTACAAATTAATATCAGACTACAGTTTCCTGAAAAATAGAGAATTCATGGACAAGAATGTGATTATTATAATTTGCAGTGTTCATGTGTTATTGGCTGCACTACCAACACATCACATGTCTGCAGAAATCCTACAGAAACAGACCTAGAACCAAGCACCTGTTGGAAGGGAGATCATTTCCAGTACAAGCTGAGTCTACAAGGGACAAAAAAATGCATGCTAGAGGAAACGCAATATGTGAACATACAGTCAGAAGCAGAAAACCAAATAATTTATATTGAAATCAGTCCCAGGCTCTACCTGCAATTTCTTTTCAACTAAAAGAAGGGCACATCCATCGGCTTCTGTCAGAGTTGTAAATGGCATATGTGTTATCTCAGCCAAAAAAATCACACAAACGTGACAACAGCAAAAGATACCATAAAATCAAATGCGAGGTTGGTGACCTCATCATTTTCAAGTTGCACTGGAAGAAGAATCAGACTTTTAAGACCCAAATCCTACTGAAGTCCCTCTCTCTTCATTTTTCCCTGCAAACAAAACCCATGGGAAATCTGCTCCCTTACTAAGTTTTTTGATAGCACCAAGCATTACAATGACATTATTATATGGTTTCAAATAATGGCGAGAATAGCTTCTAAGCCTCTGCATATAATATAATAATACATAACAAGTCATTGCCCTTTTTATTCATTCCATGCTCTGCTATAGAAACTAAGACTCTTTCCACACATAAAAAGAGCTCAAAACATATGCAATCAGACACTCAAGGATTTTTAAAAACTGAATTACCGTAGTAAAAAAAAAAAACTAAAAATGAATTATTTTGAAAATGGATGGTACTACTCTTCTAAATCACATTAACAACTCATAAGTGTCAAGGGCCTGCTATAACTTGGTACCAAAAGAGCATTACATACAATTGCCTTTGACTAATGGATATTTTATGCTAAGGGATTACTTCTAATTCTGCTGCAAGAAGTACATACTTACCATTCACTGCAGACATTAGCAGTGTTGGTTAAGGTGTATGAATGGAAACCATAGAGGGGGAAAAAATCATATAAACTTAAGTGAATCCACACTGGACGTTGGAAGTAAAACTGTGAAGTTTCAAGAATAACCAGTAGAACTCAGAGCTTAAGGAAAATAAATTTCAAGTACTACCAGATATTTTTGTGTGTCAGTGAGAGTATTTATGGGGATGTGTCAATTGCATCTATCGCTACATAAAACGAATCCTAGGAGGGAGACAGGAAGAATTTTCTCAAAATAGCATCCTAGTTTGTTAAACACAGTATGGCATGACCCCATTCTCATGTAACCCAGTAAAAAACAGATTCTAGTAGCAGTGGGAGGTATATGGAGCATGAGATTTCCAGTTATTCTATAAAACTCAGTTTAAAAAAACCCACGGCATTGGATACACTTTAAAAGGGCAAAGCCCATCTTCTCTATTTCCATGCTCACCCAGCCTCTGCAGTTCTTCAAGTCTTACAAACAGTATTTTAAAAGACAGTACTTCCCTTGTGAAATATGGGAAACAGAGGAGCTTTTTCTTCACCCCAAGTGCAGTTACTGGGTTTCAACAGGACAAGTCCTGAAAACCTGGCTTTGAATAAAACAGTACAAGTAAATAAGGGTGCAGTTAGAGGCTGTGTCTATTGAAAGTATATACTTAATCTCCAAGCCAGTAGCACCCCAGGATAACACATGTCTCTGCACCATCCCTTTTCCATTCCCTATTCCTTACATTTCCATTCCCTACTCCTCCTTAGGAATTTCCTCCCTCATTGTTTGGAATTTAAACATTATTTCTTAGTGTGGCTGCTTTTACCTGCCGCTTGTTGTGGCACTGTCCGGGCAGGGCTCCGAGTTCTGCAGAAGGGAATATTGAGGACTTGGCCGTTGAAAGGAGCCAGCAGGATGGCCTGCACAGAGCTGCACAGTGGCAAGAGGCAGATGTGGCCAGGGTCAGGAAGCTGGGGCAAGTGTGGGCTACTCTTCCTAAGAAGTGCCAGGAGCTTTGAAAGAGGAACAACACAAGTTTTATTCAAAAAAGAAAAAATCACATCAGGCTTTCAAAATGGCAAAAGGCTACCCCTGTATTAGGATGGACAGACACAGAGTGGGCTGGTAGATTCCTCTCCCATCCTTAGCTCGGCCCTCAGCCCCATGGTCAGGCCAAAAAAAGCCAGAAATCTCTGGTTGACTGATTCCAGTCATCTCTCCGAGCTCTTATGGAAAACGTCTTTCTTTCCATCTCTTCATGCCAGGCTGCCTGCTGGCTTCTGCACATAAATCCTCATTTTATCCTCTTTCAGTAGCTTTTATTCTGCTTCATATTTATCAATGACCAATTCCTCAAGGAAGGAACATTACCATTTTTCCTCCTTTGTCTGTAAAGGACAATACAATTTCCGGTGTTACAAAAACAACAGTAATGTCCTGATTGCATTAGTTCACAACTATTTGCCTAGAATAGAATCAGCCCCTCAAAGAAATGTTATTTTTTGAGGATGGAAGGAACAGAGTGAGTTTTAACTGTATTTGATATTGGCCTGCATCGCCCATAACATCATTTCAGAAAACTCTGGATTCAATCTGGGCTACGGCAATGCTCCTGCAGTTGAAGTTTCTCTTGCATAATTCAGAATTTCCTGGGTATAAGATTTACAGATAAAAAGTTTCTTCCATGCATAAACAGTACAGCAATCACTGCTCCCTCAACGTATATTTTTCCAATTTGCTTATGAAAGGCAAGAATTATTTTAAAACAAGTTGTCCTTAATGTCTCACACCAAAGAGTGCTTTCCAGTTTGGGAATGTAGTACGTTTTCCATTGTCTAAATACGAGTAATAAATTTTTTTCTATAGTGTTTTACCCAAATTTCTGAGAATTCAGTTTAATACTAAAGTATAAAATACTATATTGTTGCTTGGGCATGACGCTGACTGCACCTAATGTATCTAGGACTTCTTTTGCATTGTTTCAACATTTTCAAGGAATCCTCCCTGTCTCTCAGGAAGGTGAACTGACACAATATAATATATTATATATGCCTGTGAAGGAAGGTATGCAGCCTTGTACAGTGTCACTTCCAGTGAACACTTCCTTATAAGTATGGATCATTGGCTGTGTCTCTTTTCCCTGAGTTCCAGCAAAGATGCCAAGAGAGGTGCAGAGAACAGTGAGGTTACCTGTCTGTGATACTTCTGTTTGCTCCAGCTGTGCAGTGATGAAACTCTAGGGAAATCAAGGGAATCTCACCATAGGAATTTATAACAGCTATCCATCAGGCAGGAATCTTACAAGCCTGGCAGTTGGAGCTTCCCCACATTTCCACTCTCCTTCCCTCCCCTCTGAAGCATTCAGCCCCACTTGTGAAATAATTAGGAGATAAAGAAAATCTTAACAGGGCACAGGAATAGGTTCCAGGAGATGCATATTCACTTCTGTCCTTTTCAGTTCCAAAGTCCACAGCAGTGAAATCATTCTATAGACTGTGGAAAAATTAAAACACGGGGAAACAAAACAAAGCCCTTTACTTAAACTCCAGTATTTTTTTCCAAGACAAATCTCAGAAAATTTCTTTCTCACTTAGGCCACGTCTTGCCTGGAGAGGGGGAAGAAACCACATTATTGTCATCTCCCTCAGGGATGCAAAAATATGCTACAAATCTAAAATACCTTATCCCTCCTGTCTGCTGGGTTTCACATTTGCTATTGACTGATACAGAAGCAGGTGCTGTTCCAAAGCCATGGGAAAGCACTGAGTTTGCCATATGACAATGGCAGTAATGCAAATCTGTTTGTGAGAGGGGAAGATGGGAAATTAAACACCTGTAATTAATTTCCTTCACATAACATTCTCTGGCGACAGCTGCACAAACCTCCCTGAGTCAGAAATCCATTTGTGATGTTTTGCAATTGGTTCAAAAGCCATTTTTGCTCTGCAGAATGACACCAGCAACAGCGATTAAATGAAGATGGAATGCAAGATCTTGCTGAGCATCCTCTGCTGGGGATCAGCCCAGCCACTGTGTTTGGGAACTTCAGGAAGCTTTTGTATTTTTTTTTCTTGTTTTCCTTGCCAATTTGTAAATTGTTTTACTTGCTTCCCCTTTCCTTAAGACTGCCACTATCTGTATCGAGATAATAATGATATATTCATTTATTCATTTCTGAATGCTTCTAGAGCCATATCCCAGAATGTCAAGTAATTTTGTAATAGAGATGAGGACAAAACAGGCAGGGCTTGACATCTAATATAGTAAGAGCTGCCAGCTTGAAATAAGTGAAGAAATGTACCATGCATGCATTTTTAAAATATCTAATGTAACTGCATAACAGAGAATTAGAATTAGGTGTTCTTCTGTATCTTTTATCTATTACACATTTACAGAGGAGGAATGCAGTTTGGAACATTCATCTCCTCTGCAACTATTATCCTGCAGAGATTTTCCAGATGGAGAACTAAGCACGAGTGACCAGGTAGGACCAATTAACCAGACCCATTTACGCTAAAACACTGAAATTACACTTTCAGCCTAGACCTATTTTGGCATCCAGATTAAAATGCAGGATAATTTAATAACTAAAAATCAAAATCAACAACATCATTGAAATCCTTATTTGTACAGCTATGGGTGGAAAACAGCAACAAGCCTAATGCTCTTTCCTGCAGCACAAATCAGTGAAAGAACAAATCCCCAGTTTGGATGACAAAACAAATTAAACTGACAGACTAACAAAAGGAGGGTTCAACAACCCGCTCTGTCACCTTATTAAATGTATTTCACTGTCACGAGTAGCTTCTAGAATAAAAGTGTTCAGCAACATTGGTAGCTTATATTAAGTGGTCACAGTAACCTTCCTTGATCTTCTGCCTTCTCATTTTTCTAATACAAGCTATTTGCCTATTTTACTGAAACTGAGTTCAGTGAGGTCATGTTTTCAACACTTTTTTTTCCACAATAATCCCTAAGCCTTTTTCTTGATCAGTGTGCTGGATGATTGTTCCACTTAGCAGGTATTCCCCAGATTATTTAATTTCTTCTACATTTAATAAGCTTACATTTCTGTACGTTGAACTCTATCTATCTGCCGTTGGCCTAGTCTCAGGAGAAACACTTCCTTCTAATATTGATTTCACTATGCATTATTTGTTTTGCCTCTAATCCTGGCACACAGAATCCTGGAGGTTTTATTTTCAATATTCTATTTCAAATCAGCTTGAGTGATGTCAAGAGAAATGGTTCATCCAGTTCAGAAAAGAAATAAATGCTTTTGGAAAAAAAAATCATTGCTTCTATATGAATTTAAGTGTTCTTCAGGAGCTAAAGAAATGAAGTTCATGTTTTGTAGAACATAAGAACTATAAATTACATATTGCCATAAATAACCTGCATAATTATAACAACAGCAGTCAGAAAAACATTACCTTGAATCCAGCTCCCTTAGGAGAGAGGAAAGGAGGAATGTGCTTTAGACAGACCTGCTTTGAGGTCCTCTCCAATCTGTGTTCTGAGATGCTAAAGCCTTGGAAACAGACGCACGTACATATGCCAGTAGTCTACCTAAAGAAAAATGAAAACAAATCCTGGAGGTGACTGGCACACAAGATATTTTTATGTCAGAAATCTAGAAGATTTATTTCCCATTAACATAACTTCATAAAGACACTTTAAGCACTTTAAAACACTTTGAATTCCAAAGGCGTGTAAAACATGTATATTACTGTGGTGCTGCATCACAGGTGCCTTGCACTGACTCTCTGTGTGCACACACGTGTGCATTTGCTCTGGCAAACATGGGAGGAAGGCTGCTCTCTCAGATGTTTAAGTTCTTTAGGTATCTAAGTAAGTTAGGCCTGTAAGTAAGTTTAATTTAAGTTATAAGCTAAGCTAAATGCTGTTAAGTGTTGTTCCTTTATTAAATTGTTAAGATACAAGTTAATTTAAGTACTGTTAAGTGCTGCTAAGCCTGCTGTCAGGCTGTATTCCTTTCTATCTTTGCCCTTTCTCTCCTTTTGTCACATCCACCTAAACAAAAACACAGAGATAGTTTTCTGTTTATTTTGGTTTGGATTGACTGACTGGATTTTATTCCTCGCTTTTTCCTTCAGTGAGCCTTAACCCTCGAGTAAGTAGCAGAGTGAACATTGCCAATGAGCTTTTTTGTGCTGTCACTTAATATTAAATCCCCTTTTCTGCTGAGACATTTGCCAGTCATTCTCTAAGCGATCTCAAGCACTCCTTCTCAACAATTACATTTAAGGAAAGATTGTTAATTTAAACAGAGCAGTTTCCTTTCAAAATCAAGTTAACACACTCACAATTGTGATCGACACTGCTCCATCGGGATGGTTGGGTTCAGAATGCATCTACATATGTGGCCTAATAGAACACTCTCCTTAAAATCACAGCCTCCTTTACCACTCATATTTCAGCAACATTTCCTGATATGATGAAGCAGTTGCTCTTCTAATTTCTGAAGGGCTTTGTTTAGCTCAGTCACAGCACTGATTATGTGCAAAATTATCCGTTATCTGGTATTACTATCAAGCGGCACCATCTTCATACATATTTACAGAAAACTCTCTCTCCTCAGCTGTTCTACTTGTTCCCATGAAATGAGTATGTTTACTCTAACACCGCCTTTAGAAAAACATCAGAGAAATCAGTTATATGCAAAACCATCGTGACTGGGCTCTGTAAAAGCTACCAGAAGGGTTTATGCTCCAGCAGCCACCTTAGCAGGGCTTGAATTATGAACAGGAACTCTGCCCTGGTGGCACAAAGGAGTTGGCACAAAAGCATGTCAGTCTCCCACTGCTCTCCCTTATCCCTAAGCCCCCATTGGCATGGTTTTCCAGGAAAGGAGGGCAAGTGAGGGCAATCAGTGCTATTCCAAAAGCAGCTTTAGCTCTCCATTAGCTTCCTGCCAAGAAATCTGCAGGGTCAACAGGGAATGTTGTTAGGAAGGCACAATGCTTAGTGCTTGGGGTTCAAGCTTTATTGCAGTGTGAATTTTGTTAAACATTTAGAATACCGTAAGAAATACAGTGTAAGCACAGAAAAGGGGAATCTGCACTGTACAGAATATTCTTCTCACTCCTTTAATAATGGACCAAACCTGTGTCTGTGCAACTTTATCTTCCTCCTCAAGAAATTCCCTATCTTTCTTATTTCCACATTATTATCTGCTTTGATTGTGAAATTTTATTTCTTCACTGCTCTCATTCTGGTACCAGCGCTGTACAAGCTGCGTCCTGTTAGACAAATTAGGGGATTCTTTCCCTTTCAGTGGCCTGCATATCAGTTTAAATTCATAAATGTATAAATAAAAGAAGCAACGCCTTCATTACATTCTGAGACTTTTAGAAGCCAATTCTTTTAATAGCTTCTTCAGAGAATGTACACAGTTTCAACTACAAGATCCACAATGGTTTCCTGGAAATGCCTCAGGGTATAGAATCTTTACTAGAATGATATGGAGCCTTTACTAGATTAACTGCAAAATTAAGTCTCAAATTAAAGCTACTCTGCAAATTCTCCTCGCATCTTCCTCATGCTCTGGCAAACACCAAGGATTTCCAGAGATTTTCACGTTACGTTTAGAGAGAGGATTATCATTCAGTGCAAATCCTACAGTGTTGAGGTTGAGATTAATCACACTTTACCAAGGCAGCAAAGGTAGGTGTGCAGTAACCATAAACTCCCTCTATAATCATCAGTGACAGACACTGGCAGAAAGCAATTCAGATTCTCAAAGGAATGAATGACTTTTGGAGTGTGCTCACCTCCTCTGAGTGACTGCAGGGAGATGCTGACAAAACAACTTTCTCATGCTGGGCATATCAGCAAAGTGCTGAAACTTGAGTAGCAGGAAGGTCCAAGCTCCTCATGACTATCAAATACTGCTCCACTAGATAAAAATAACATGGGTACACACATTTCTCTCTCAGCATCGGATATATCAGGAGATCAGATGTAAGGACCTTACCCAGCTAATTGACATCATTTGCACGTAAAAGAGCTACAAACTGTGCAACAGCCAACAACTATTCATCCTAACCTCACTTTGAGCTCCCATGCCCTTTGCAGAGCTCATCATAACAGTTACATTTTTGTTATATAATAAGATTGCTCCTAACTTCATTTAAATACCTGCATGGTATTTAAAGACCCAAAAGTGAAATGGCCCCCTATGTTTCCCTTAAAACCTTTGCCCGTAGGACTTGCATGTAAAAGGAGGAATGTCTTGCCCAAGTGTTTATTCAGGAACATGCTGAACAAGATCAAATGTAGTCAATTGCAATAAAATCATTACAGTCATTAATGCCACTTGATGCTCATAGTGAAGTGGACTCGTTAAGAAGAAAAAGTGGTGGTGTATCCACACCCTTGTAAGGAAACAGAATGATTATTATAAATCAACCAAGCTTCATTAGCAAAACAGCAGCATTAGTGACTCAGAGCAGCACCACCAGACAGCAGGCTAGCTTATTTGGTCCATTTCTAAAATCCCTTTCTTTAAAACTTCAACTACTATTTCCAACAGTGCAAGGTTTAAACTGCTTACTGTAACACAAAATCACGTTCCTCAATGTATAATTGAAGCATTCGATAAATGAGGCAAGTAATGGAAAACCAGGCACTATATACAACCGTAAATATTTGACTGGTTCTTCAAAAGCAAATTGCAGCATTTCAATATTTACTTGCACTCAGAATTGCTGATGGTTTCCCTGCTGTGCAATAAAAGAGAAAAATTATAAGTGCATTCATAATCACTTGACCTTCCTTCTAAAAAATTATATTTGCCAAAATACTCTCTGTATTTCTATTGTCTGGGAAATAGAAAATGTAAATTGCAAATACATTTGGAAGTGCTACTGGTTCGAAGCAGCGTCTCAAACTTTGATTTTCCTGTGTGCCTTCTGCCCTAAAGCGAAGAGCAATTTCTCACTGTGACAAGACAGATCTGGCGTACCCAAACTACACCAGCATGAAGTATCATCAGCACTTGCTGAGCATCCATCTCAGGTTAGACACAGTTCCCAGCACGTTTATGCTACAATGGCAATTATAGGAGTGACACGGGCTGCTTGCAGATGGCTCTTTGATTCATAACAAAAATGAGTCCTCTTATTTTTTATTTTCACTGGTGTAAAATCCATGGAAGACAGATAACAAGTATCTTATCTCCTTAAATATGTAGTCTCTTGATAGTAAACCATCCCCATACACGGGGATATGGGTGCTACAAAACATCTTTCCATTTTTATCATTCAAAATATTTGGAATAAATCTCATCTAAAATAGTAAAAATAGCCTGCCTGCCCAAACCTTTCTTTAGAATTAAGCAGCTATTTAACTCAACCAGGAAACACAAAAATTCGCCTCATTTTCTGCCTCCCACCTGGCAGGCATGCAACTGGTACCAATTTATGAATCTCATCTTCATCTTCACCAGGGAAATAATTGAACTAGGCAATGTACTCTTCCTAGGATTGCTAGTATGATATAGTTTATTTTCTTTTAAAGGTTCAATCTGACTCTTATCCCGAAATACTTACTCTATAAATGGAGGGGCAAATCCTTAGTTATGTCTGAAAGCATGTCTTCAGCATTATCTGTATTTTTCCACATCAAACCTCGAGTTTTTCATGGTGAAAAGTGAGAAGAGAGGGCTGATTTTTCTCACTTTGACTACCAGAAGTTAGACCAAGTGGCTAAGCAAGACTTCTAGGCTGTCCTTGGAGCCAATATTGAGAAAAGGCATCTCCAGAGGGCACTCCATCCCATTCCACAACAAATGTCACGATACAGAATTGCAGTCACCCATCTGTTCACCACTGCATAAATGAGATAGATGCCTTTTTTTCAGGTAACTAAAGATGAGGAAGTCATCTCAGAGATTGTCTCTGTCCAAAGCAAACCATGTAATATATCAATAAAAGCAAACCTCAGCCTGCATTTGTGGAACAGTGGCTACAGCAAACCAGTAATTCCTAGCCTAATTGTACATCAACAGCTAGAGCGTTTTAGAGAAAAATAAAGAGTATGTTATGATCAAGTATAAATATGCTACACATATTTACGTTCTGCTAAAGATAAAATGCTATATAAATGCAAAATAATATTTTTTCTCTACCATCAGAACACTCTTTTAAAAGCTTTTTGAAGGAAAATGTGATCTTTTTCAAAAACTTGGCTGAAACCCTTGGCTGAAAAGCATTAGCCCATCACTTACCTGAGAGACCGGGTTTTATTGATGACTATGAAAGGAAAAAAATTTTGTCAAGCTTAATTTTGTATTTTCTACCTTTGTCAGCTTGCGTGAGTAACCTCCATCCCCTCTTGCACAGCTTTTAATATATTAAAAATAATGAATAAAGGAGGCTCTAATGGGAGAAGTCAAATATGACAATATAATTAAATTACTACGCATCCAGAAATCTCTTGCTTTCCAGATCTATGAGTTAAATATATGGCAATTCAATTTCCTTAAACACTTGACAGGACCTATTTTCTATGAGATTTCTTGCTAACAGGCTTTCAGTCACATTAAGTGCTCACAAAGCGCACAGAAGCTGTATTTTACTGCACAGCCTTAATTGAGCTGTCTGGACTAAAGTAGCTGAATGTTACAGAAATGTTTATTATACAAATCCATTTACTCTCAAACTAGAAAAGGACATTCCTGTACATTTGAGTGCAATTTATCCTAGGAAAAAGAAAGCAAAAGGTCTTTTATCACCCTTTCATATCAGTGAATTATGCTTATGGACTTCTTTTACAACTTAAAATCTGATTTTGCTCCAAACTTCAAAAGAGCAAAGTCTCAAATACCTCTCAGTTATTTTTTCAATTAAATTTAATATCTCTTTCTCAACAAGAAGTATAACTTACTTAATTGTAGCATTCCATAGCTACCTCAGCAGCACTCTATGAATGGGGAAATGATATATTTTTGTGTTCAATAAACAGCTTGTTGTCCAATTTTGCTGTTTTCCTATAACTTCATCTAGTATTTGTTTTTCCAATTCTTTTGAGCACCTAACCATCTAATTTAAGTTAAATGTTTAGACACGCAGAAGTTACACAGAAAACAAGTAAAAAATCCTGATACCTACACATGAAACACAACCGTGCCTGAAATGTCACACATCCCCAGAGTCCCCATCTATCTATTCCACAGGTTTTCCTCATGGCAGCAAAGGAGGTAGAGGATGGAAATCAACTTCTCTCAAACAGGAGATTAAAATCCAACTCTGTTACAGACTAGGGATGTGTTGTGATCTCAATTCAAGGGATAAAAGCTGTAGTAAAGGTATTTTAGATAGAAGAACCTTCAACACTAAACTTGACCTGTTTTCCTCATTTCCAAATACCTCTGTAACTTCTTATTAAATAAATATAGGGGCTAAAAAAAAAAAAATCTAAACTAAACCCCAACACACTAAAACTATATTTTGGTTTAAACCCAGCTTTTGCTTCAATATGGTCCTACTTAGGCAACCCAAGGTACTTCAACCTGAAAAGTCAAAAAGGCAAAGAATGCTAATAAAAAGCAGTCTGAGAACTGTGTTCATTTGTAACCATAATGTTCCAGAATAAAGTAATCTAAAAACTATTTTTTTTTAAGTAGGCCTCCTTCCCAGCATGCTATCAATGTAATTACAGGCACAGATATTAGATCACAAGATGGAAAGGAGCTTGCACACAAGGCCATGAAGTACTCTCAAATCTTCTTTCCCACCTCTGCTTTTCTAACTAATTTTATTTCATTTCATTTACTTTTCCCAAGTGTTCTCTGATTACAGTTGAGTGTCTACACCAGAACTGCACCTTGACTGACCGATTTTCCCCCCTCTAGGTCCAGGCTTGGCAAGCATTTAACAGTAATTAAAAATTTCTCTACTCTATCCGAAGGGTTCACAGATAATCAAGAGACAGTGACTTTGATTGATAGTCACTGTCATGGAAACGGGAGGATGAAATTTTTGAGTGACTTTAATTTCCTTGAAGGAAAGCTGGGTAGATAATATGTTCCAAACTATGACTGAGAAATAATTTTACCACATGCCACGTTGCTTAGAAAGATGGCACAAATACCAGTGATTGGCACAATGAAAGAGATTTGCTGCAGCCATCTGAATTCTTTATGCATCTCATTTGCTCTGGAACGTATCATCTTCTCAATATTGCTTGAGCCTCCTTAGTGGCACGACATATCAGGAGAATAAGCAATAAAACTACAGTGAAGCAACTTTCATTGCCAAGAAATTAGGAGAGGAACTTGAATCTCATGGATTTCGAAATAATGATGAGATGTAGCATCACGGAACGGTGTCACAGGGTCTTCATAATATGCAGATGTATGTGAAACAGAGTAACTTCATGGGCTGCATCTCAAATTCCAGCATGGAAATTGTTAAGATAACTCTGACATATGCTGTTGCCAGCAAAAGTTTCAAAAGGGAGAAAATACGAAAGCTGTCTTCTTCAAATATTAAGAGATGTGAGTTAACTCAGTGGATTTAAAAGCATTTGAAGCTGAAATCTACCATTAAACATTCACCTTTAAACAAATGAAAAAAAAAACCTGAATACATAAATAGCCTCCAGCAACAAAGAGAAATCCTGCACAAAAATTTCTAGTGTGTTGAACATATTTCTCAGTTCTGTTTATTAATAATGTTAAACAGCATGACTTCACATCTGAGACAAATTTGGAAGTTTTCTCCTTCCCTCTTTTAAAGGCTGGACAGGAAATACCTTTTAATCTTCAGTAAAATATTGCCTGGGATTAATTTGAATCTTACTTCCAAGTGGGTTTAGCAAAAGTGATGTAAACCACTTTATATAAAAGCTCTAGGTGATCTTAAACATCACATAAGCTAAACTAAATGGTAATTATAAATAACACGTCTAAGGACTTCAGGAGAGGTCTCCCTGAGATGAACAATTTAGTTGAAATACATATTACAGAAAATATTTCTGTAATGTTGGGGTTTTTTTTCGAAACAGATTAACAGTTTATTATGAAGAAGATAGCATAATCAAGATGATAATAATCCATGAAACAGGGTGTAGTGAGAGACATTAAAACTTCTACTCTTTTGCTAACTTTAATATATTATTGCTTTAAGGTTATTGCTTTAATAAAGTGACGTCTGCCATTCTATGTTATAGGGGCTTTAGCTTTTATACCATGTAGTAAATAATTCTGATTAAAATCTTCTGTCTGTTCACTTGCCTTAATAAATAATTCATCTTTTATAAATATATCTGACTTGCCATCACTAAGACTTGAGGGACAAAGCCGAAAACTTTAACCTTGGACAACCTTACACCCCTTAAGCAAGGGGGCTTTCTTGGCACTTCATGATTTAGAGGCAGGGCTGCTTTAAAATCTTTGTCTCAAGTTTCCACTCCACCCCTGACATCACCTAAACAATTAAAAATTAAAATCTTCTAAGGGATCTAAAATATTTTTCCAATGGCTTTACCTCGGTATTTTAAAATACAGGGATTTCTTACTGCTCATGCACACTAGCTACAATATTTATACATTTTATATTATGGTAGTTCTTCTATCACACCATTATATGTAAAAACAGTTTTAATAATGTTTGTGATTCCTTTATTTCACAAAAAGCCATTTTTGGATGAAACAGTGGGTGGATACAATAGCAAATAGTGAGAGAAGCTATACATGGGGAAAGAGCAGCAGAGAGATACTACTTCAGTCACACCTGCCCCAAAAGGGACGATCTAGAGTCACACTGTCACTGCTGCTGCCACACACACTCGGCACGGCGACGAGAACAGAGATACAATTCAGCCGTGCTGCATGTGCTTTAACTCAGTAGGAAGGAAACACTCCCTGGCAATAACTTCCACAACTGCTCAGCCCTTGCATTACACATTCCCACTAATCTTAGAAAGCTGCCAGGCTTCCTGCTTCTTTCCTCTTCAAACAGGTGTTAGGAGTACCTTTGGATGTGTTAAAGTAGACATTGGAAAAGTGTTGCAGTGCTAGGTGTTGCTTAGCTGCTGCAGCTTTCCCTGGGAGCGCAGCGGGGGCTTCTTGGGACAAGGCAGGGATTCTCTGCCCTCCTACAGCCCATCTCGGACGCCCCGCACCGCTGCTCCAGCTGCCAGCCTGCAACTTCAGTGATGGCAAAGGAGGTGAGAAGGCTCTCCTCATGGCACTGCAAAGGTCTTTATTCCATGCTGACTCCCCAAAGCCTGAGGCCGTGTGGCCCCAAAAGGCAGAGGAGAGGAGCTGCTGGCAGGCTGCTCCCAGGGGCAGAGAGAGCGAGAGAGAGAGAGTCACATGGCCTGGAGCCTCAGTTTACCCGGGTAGGAGTGAGGTGGGGAGAGCGCATGGGCAAATGGTTTCAGGGCACAGGGGTGGTACATGGGCAGAGTTGGGATACAGGAACCAATAGGGAGAACTCGAGGAGCGGCCAGGACTAGGAGCAGGTGAAGGAGGGAGACCCCATGGAGAGGGCAGGAAGCGATCAGTAAGAGGGGGTACAGTGCCACAAAAAAGGGCACTGAATCCCCAGAGAACAGGCTCTGCTTTCAGGCTTCCCTGCAGATTTTCATGGAAGCTCCAGCAAAGATGTCACAGTTGTAGGGCACACCCCATTTCCCTGTTACTCACACCTGTGCTGGGCCCACTCCCACTGCTTCCATGAAGTTACTATTCCAGCATTCTCACCACTGAAATGAAAGGAGGAAAGCAAGGCCTCAAAGCTTGTTTTTTTCACGTTAGGCAGATGCATCCCTCTTTCCCTCTCCTGGTAACCATTTAATACAAAGTTTTAGCGTGCTTATTGTGTCACAGAGACCAAACATCAAATTTCTCCTGAATGTGACATCTTCTGACCTCCTGAAGCCTTTCGCACAAGCTGGGATTTAGACACACAGGCGAAGTGGGAACTGAGAAGTTGCTCCGTCTCTGCCTACGTTGTGTCTGTCAATAAATGGCTCCGTGCTGCCAGGCCTTTTTACTAAGCAAAAAAGCCAGCTGTGCATTTGCAAAAAGTAACACTATATTCTTTACCCCAAAAAAAACCCCAAAAAACCACACATTTAGACAGATCTAAAATGAACTTTCCTGCTTTGGGCTGCTACCCTGTAGAACATTCTGGCCATAGCTTTTATCAATTCCACAAAACAGTATTTTGACAAACAAGTTTAACATTGAAACCAACAGTAGCAATTTGGCAGCCATGGGTTTTCTGTCTTTCATTTTAATAATGTTTCTGCCCAGCACTCGCAGTTCTTGTTATTCCAGCTGCAGCAGCCATAACTCATGTCTCTGGGGCGTTATTGTGTGCATACTTCGGAGTAAAGAGGCCTCGCAGGACATCTAATATGATGTCCTTTGCAATCCATTATTACAGTATGAATCACCTTGCCAGTTAATCACACCCTTATGAATGCTGAAGGCATAAAAAACCAAGAGGGATTGAAATACCTATATTTCCAGATTAAGGAAAGCTCTTAAAAAAAAAAATGCAGGCAGACTAGTGGATGTAGGTTTTGAACTGTTCCAGATTGGCACACAAAACTGAAAAATTTTAATCAAAAGGGCTTTTTCTCTTATTTGCTTGTAATGATACTGAAAAAGAAAGGGAAAAATACGCAAACTTCCATCTTCTGTTAAAAATGGGTATGTTGAAGTGGGAATTCAGTGCACTTGGAGCAAACCCAATATAATTTAAAAAATAATAGATCAATACATCAACCCTCTATTTACCTGAGCTGTCATTTGAAGCTAGAAGAGGCTGATGCATTTACTCAAAGTCATCATCAGCACTGCAAAACAACATTAATCTCTCCCTTGTTTATGCATTAGTGGTCTCCTTACTTCCCTTGCGTGTACTTTGCTGCCACCTCCAGGATACAGTGGATTTTAGCCTGGAAGTTTAAAAACCTTGTCACCAACCAAAAGTTATTTAGCTCTGAGGTGCAATATTTCAAATTGTAAGCATGGATTTGGTTTCATTTTAAAAGGAAACCACCAAAAAAACTGTTTGCAGACACCACCCACAAGCACGTGTGTCAGGATAACTTACAGATGCTCCTTCCTTAGAAAAGTAAAATGGTGCTTTAAAATAATAGCCTGTTTAGCATCATGCTAAATTACAGAGGAAACCCTATAAAAAAGAAATTTATGGCATACACTCATTCCAGAGTCTTTTGTGATTATTAATGCACCTAATTCCAGGAAAAGAAAGAGTAAACAGACAGTACTTAGCTGGAAGTATTCCACAAGGTTGAGTTTTTTGGTGTTGTTTGTTTGGTTTTTTGTTTTTTTTAAAGCTGTGTTAGGTCATTCAAGGCAGAGTCCTGCCCTTAGAAGCAGGCAATAATTGCTATAAAAAAGAGGTTCAAAATCCTCTACAATGAGAAGGTAGTAGTGGTATCTTTCTCCTCGTTTATTAATGAGAGGATCAGGTTCAAGGGGATGGAGTATCAGGGATCATCAGGAAATTAATTCTTCCAAAAGCCATGATGAGGAGTCACAGTGCAGAGTTGTACACAATGGACTATGGAAAAATTTGTCCTAAAATTAAGACTGATACTAGACTACAGGAAATCTTTTTAAGACACTATGCAATTAGTAATATCTGCTGAATACCAGCAATGCAAAAGGATTCAGAACTTGCTAAGGTATAAGGGTATATGTTCTGGTTCTAGAAATACCATTCTACTTTATTTTTTGGTATCTTCAAAAACATAAGAGTTTGAAGTGATCACTTATAGCACTGAAGGAAAGCTTACCAAAGAGATGAATTAATTTTTATTTAACAATAAGATTCAGTAAAAATGAGGTCATACCCTGCTAGGGCTTTCGTTTTTGTTATGAACCTTTCTATCTCAAAAGTATAGGATGAATTCCATTGTCTAACATCTACCTTCCAGGTTTTTCCATGCCTGACTAAACGTAGCAAGGGGAAAATGAACATATCCCACACCTTGGCAGAAATGGGCTGTACCACTCACGGGATTAGGCATTGCCACACTCTTTCTCTGCAGAGGAGATCAGCACAGGTACTATACATCACAGAAGCTACAAAACAAGTTTAGTGACATTTAAGCAGGGCCCATAATTTATTAATTTTGCAGAATTTACCTTACTGGCACAAACCCTGTTTTCCCTGGCTTTTGCCAAAGCACGTGTTAAAGGCACAACACAAACATCTTTCCACAGTGTAACTCAAGTGCTTTGCCAAGCATCATTAAAAATTACATATTTAGGGTAAGTTTTTTATTTTATTCTTACATTTATTGAAGACTTCTGTTGCTTAAGATGAGGTGTGTGTTCACTGAGTTCTTCTAAAATTGCTTTGCAGTAATCCTGCCAGAAAAAGTATATAATATGGCTTCCATTGATTTCCTGTACCAATCATTACAAATTTATCAGAGCCATAAAAATGCACAGAATAGGTTCTCACTGGGTTTACAATAATGCTGAACTACACTTTGGAAGTCAAAAGGCTCAATTACTTTTCCTCTCTTTTAGCTAGAATTCACTTGCTTTCCAATGTGACCAGAATTTGAAGTAGCTATTAATTTGTACACAGTAAATGTAATACTCCTTTATAGTTGAGGAGAGCAGTGCGAGAAGAAGAAAAGATAAAAAATTCAGTGGGATGTTTTTACATAACCTGATGAAATTTGACCCTCAATCCAGAAAACAGTCCATTATATGTCAATATTTCAGAATATTTCAGAACTACTACAGAAATTATAACAGAAAAAAAGAATTGCACTCAGTGTAAGGACTCAGCTGCCTGGAAAATCCATCTACAGTAGCCTATATTGAAATACTGCTCTAGGACCTTGGAGTAACATGATCATTTCCTGAAAATCCCCTTAAAAAGACTGACACTTTTTTCCATATCCTGAAGATACTAAAATTTAACATTTATTTACTTTATTCAAAAGGAAAACCTGTGCTAATTCACATCATGTCAGCACCTCATCAACATGGCACATTGGGAAAGGAGTATGTCTGCTAAAAGAAGTTCAAACCATGTAGTAACAAGCATTTTTGAGATCATTTTTCTGTGGCTTTTTTTGTTTGCCTTTTACATGCTCTGCAAATACTAGAATTTACACCAAAAAAAAACCCCTATCACAAAATCATGAAAATGTAGAAATTAAAATGAAAATAGTAAATAAACTGAGACTTCCTAAGAAAAGACAATTTTCTATTATTCACATCAACTTCTTTTTCCTATACAGAACAGAAATAAAAGGCTCATATAACCTGTTGAGTTTTAAAACAGGTTCCTAGAATACATTATTAACTCCATTACTGTTACTACACTTTATCCTTTTTTTTCACAGCAGACAGCTGGATCACTTTTTTCTCACTGCTGTAAACTTGCTATAGTTTCCCATGTAAACATAATCCCAATTAGATGTTCATCACAGACAGACCCCTGCTGTCAATACTGCGTATGGCTCTTCACCAGAAGCCATCAATATGACCTGCACACTCTGTTTTCTAACTGGCAGGTCATGCATCAGCCACATGCTGTTTATTTGTTAGCTTCATTGATTTCTTGTGCTTTCACTTGTACATCTAGGAGGGAGATGATATTGTCAGAGACCTCACAACACAGATGCAATGAACTGCTGAAAACAGGCACACCATGAGATGAGTGTCCATGGCTGGAAGAGCAAAAGGCAATTACACTCTCCAAGGATATCAAGATCCTTTTGCCATCCTGATTAAAGGGTAACAGGCTTTCTGGAATATATGTCCCTAAGAGATTTTATGCACTCCATTACCATGTAGTATCATCAATGGCCTCTTTTTCAGGTAAGCCTTGTCTCATTTTTTAAAATACAAAAATGCAACCTTTTTTTTTTATGGTTTACACTGCTGTTGTGACAGGACTGTTAATTACACTGCTAATGTAGACGAGATAAAGAGTTCCAGTCTCCTGTGCAGAGAATTAATCCCAATTTCTGACACCTTTAAACATCTTCCTCATCACATGAGGTTGAGTGGAAACAGTATTGCTTTGTTCTAAAAGGAGGAGTTAATCCTTCCTTAGCCTTGCGTTATAAATAATGTTCATAAGATTACAGCAAATACAAAAAACCCAGGAGGGTGTAATTTATAATTTCACACCATTACAGCAAAGGCAGTCAGAGTCTCTAAATTCTCTGAACACAGGCATAAAATTCATGACGTCAAAGAACACGGGAAAAAAATCCAGATCAAGATAAGCCACAAAGGAAAAAATTAAATTAGTGACCACTGCAGGCATAGTGCGACTCCTATTTCAGGCTAAATCTTATTGAGATGAGAGTCCCAAGACAGTCCTATTTAAACTAATTTAGCATAAAACACCGCTCAATACAATGGTGGCAATATCTGGTCTCAACTGTCTCCTGCAATTTACTTTTAATCTGTAACGTTCCCCACCTTCTGTGCAATTTCACGGCAGAAAAATAATAGTTATAAAGGCTACTTTAAAATAGCATTTCCAGTTACAGACAATTAGTTGTAAAGACATTGAAGTACCCTGGTGCTTCTATTGAAATGTAAATATTTGTGATTTTAACAGCTTACTATTCAAAGCAAGACAAGCTATTCATTTACCACACTTCCTTTATTCAGAACACTTTGAATAATATTTGCAGTAGAACACTTTGCATAATATTTACAGTCAACATTTTATTTTTTCAAGGAAAGTAATTTTTTTCCATTAGTTCAAAATTCATTGTCTTTCAAATGTTCTTATCACTATTGCTACTAAATACTATGGCATCTTTTTCAAAAATTATAACAACTGCAGGAAAAGGAAAAATATTTCAATTTCAAAAGCACATTGCAAACAATAAATTGGCCACTTCATAACTGCTGTGCCTCAGGAGGTGCTGAAGGCGGGGTTCTTGAAATAATTAGAATTATTTCCTTGCTACCTTTTGTCTCAAGACCTTTATGAGTAACAGGTTTGTTCTTCCCATTTGCCAGCCCCTCCCCAGTATGAGTTAGAAAGGCCCGTACACCAAACGCTAAAATTTAAATGTCATTACCATCTTCTCTCAACTCACCTCACTTAGCAAAAGCAATAGACACAGGACACAGCAGGAACAGGCAGCTGAGCAAAAGAATCACGCAGGACTGTGCACTGAAGATCCCTTTCTCCCTGGCATTCTGGCCCTCAGTAACCATGGAAGTCAATGCTGAATATTCCAGTAAGATCACACTGTTTGAGAAAGCAGTTGTGTGGAACCTGTACTTTAGCTGAGAGAAAATGATGCAGTATTCTATTATTTACAATGACAAGTGATTTATTGGTATGCTTTTTATTCCCCAGAACTTGTTTAGGTGTTAACACTTCTCCACAACTGTAATGAATTTCTAGTTCTGTGCAATTCTGTGTTTGAACAGTAGTGCTAGATATCCTTCCTTGTTAGTATTACATTAGAACTGTCCATTTTCTCCCCAGCATGTGCTTCCTTAGGAATATTTTTACAGCTGCTCTCCACATCCTGGATTTCCTTTTTCATAGCAGGTGTTTTACTTGTGTCTTGTTCCCCCTCCAAGATTACACACAATCAAATGAGACTGGAATACTTCTCTATCAATATTTTGCAGGTTAGCATATAAAACAGGCCAAAACATCTCAGATGGCCTCTGGGACACTATCTAGCTGAATGTAAGTAAACAAGTTTAGAGATTCAAGATTATTCCAACCTATTTCCCAGTCAGTTTTGAAACTATCAACATTTTTGTCAAAAGTTCTTAGTCATTATTGTCCCACAGTATTTCAGAAAGTCCAATGATTTGCACAGATATAGTTAGTAATGGGGCAAATGTTTTAACATGTTTTTACTTGCACTGGTCAAGCTGCACTGCCGGGAATAATTCTGTTCTCACTTAACCACAATTAAATAATAATCTGATGTGTAATTTTTAAAAAATCTAAGTTCATTACAAAAGAGAATTCAAGAACTGAACTACTTTAATGGGAAGGGAGAGGAAGTCAAAATGTTCCCCAAAAGTCCCATGTATCATAGTTAGCCCTTATGCCTCTGCCTTCTAATTCTTTTCTGTTCTTTTCCTTCTTACTTCAGGGGAAAACAAAGGACTTTGGACCACCTCCTTTTGCAGTCCAGCCTGCTAAGTACCAGCCATTCAAGCCAGGTTGCTCCCAGAAATGGAAATGCACAGTAAACAGCATTCTGGTTTCAGTGTCAAACTCTCTCTTTGGCCCTAGTGCACTGTCTATTGTACATATCTTGTTCAAAAAAGTATTAATGCTGGAGATGTGTGGAAGGCAGGAAGAAAAAAAAAAAAGTGTTATTATTTAAAAATAAGAAGATGCTAGATAACACCAAAAAGTTTAATAGCCATCAAGCACAATTCCCTTTTCACTGCAAAAAAAAAACCAGGTAATGTCTAGAAAATGCAAATTTTGGTATTTGAGAATATTTCAGCTCTTAAGGGATGTTATTAAAGGAAACTGAAGTTTCATTTTATGTAAGTAAGCTTTCAAATTTCTGAAAAATGCATCAACCTATAAAAAAAATGAAGCTTTCAAAACTCCAGTTCACCACAAATACCAAAACATTGTGCAGTTGTGTGAAACAGGTTCTCCATGAACTAAAAATCCATTTTCTTTTTTTGTTTTGTTCAGTGATTCCATATGAACTGTTTTACTGCACTGCAGGAATGAGTTAGTGTCGCAAGCCCTGAGCCTTAGCTGACTGCAGCTGCAGGTCTCTACTTCTCCTTATAAAACCCAAATAAAACCTGTGGAACATTTCAACACCACTTCTGAACCAGCCCTCCCCTCGGCCTGGGTAATTCACACGGCTGCATCACGTGTGACTTTCATGAAGACTCAGTTCTAAGTCATAAGTACTGAGTTCATAACATCATATTCTCCATTCACTCAACTTATGACTGCTAAGCCTGTGATATGTATCTCCACAAACATATAACCTAATCAGAGAGAGTAAATACCTCAGAAAAGCTTTGTCTTCATTTTCTAATGTGTTCTGCCTTTTAAAATTAAAGGTATATTCATAGAATGACAAATTTTCAAAGAAGCAGCAAGATCAACATTTGTTGGTGGTATGGTCATAGTCACATATGAACCAGTTTTCAGCTCAGAAATTAGTTATGGGTGCATTTATACATTAGGAAAACGCAGCACATTACTTTTGGGAAATCATTCTCACAAGTTTCACAAAACCACATTGTTTCAAACTCAGTGGGAAGGTAGTAAGATCTCCCTTCTGTTCTAATTTAACAGAAGGGAAAGAGATGACATTAAGAGACTGCATGATGATACCCAAACTCTCCCTAAGGAAAAGCAAGTTATTTTGTTGCTAGGGCCACAGTAGCATGCCAAACAGCGTTTGTGAACTTGGATACCCTTCTTAAAATTGCAGCAGTGCACTTAATGAGCCATACTTCAGAGGTGCATAAAATTAGGACTGAGGTAGACTGCAGATCTAATAAATCTTTCATTAAAACTTGTTCAGGTATCACTTTTCCCAAAGTCATAATGAAACTAAGAGTGAGGGAAGGCCCATTGATTTCAAGGAAGTGTCCCACTCCATTCCAGAGTGACTCTACTGCTTTAGAGATGCAACCAAAGGATTAGTTAAAGCCCTGCTTTTGACAACAGCCTGTTTAAGCATTGATGTAGAATCACTGGTTCACCCTCCACAGCCAGGGATACAGTATGTGCCTCAGGAACCCACAGGAGCTAGCAATAAACATGCTGGCCAGATACTTTCAAGGGTATTTTGTTAGCCTTTTTCACAAGCACTAAATTCAGTGAAATGGAATGGGGTTTGCTAAAAGAATTGGCAATTATTAAATTAGCAGTGAAGTGCTGATAGTACCTGAGAGTCTTGCCTTCCAGACCTTATCTAAGCAGCAATAAAGGGTTTAACTGGAATCTGGTTTAGTGTGAACTTGCAAACCAAGTAAGTTTACTGATAATAGAATAAGCCCCAAGACCACTCAAGACTCCTTCCAGTTGCTGTCCTGTTGACCTATTTCACCAGTGTGGGCACAACTGGTAGATGGCAGAAACCTGCCAAGGAATGGTGGAGTAGGTCTAGGAGTTTAAGACTTACCACCATGTCTTATCTTCTCACTCGAGAATGACCAGCCATGAATCAGAACTCCGCAATTTTGAGTCATTCTAAAGACATTTCATTCCATCATCATCATTATTTACCATGACTTGACAAATAGGGTGAACTGCTAAGAATAATAGCATCTGTTTTCTTCTAATTTTTCTCGGAAAGAAGGAAGAAATGCACATCCCTACTAAAGGGCACGTGTCATATTCAGGTATATGCCACACATGAAAACTCAGAAGAAGACAAATAATTTCAAAGTGAGAGTTTTGGAAGACTTTAAAGGCTTTATTTTAGCATCTCCTATGCTACTCAGGTTCAAGTCATTTAATAAATTCAACAGCTTAAAGCTGAAATGATTAAAGTAAGGACACGTAGTCGGAAAAGACATATTAAAAGTAAAAGCCATAGTCAGATGTAACCATGTTAAAAAATAAGAGAAATTGCAATGAGCCCTATGCTTAGGAGAGAGTATTGTGCAGTTAATGTAAGTAATGAACCTTTCATGTGAAATGATGTAGTGTCACAACTCATTTGCATCCCACTTAAAGTGTAATTAAGTTTCCCTGACAGCATGGCTTATGGCTGAAAGAACAGACCTGGCTGCTAAATTAATCCAGAATCCCTCTAGTTAAATAACACTCTGCAAAAAAACCTTAACACACATTCATTTAAAGTTCCTAAACTTACATTTAAAGTGGCACTATACAGAATTTCAGAGAATGTTTTCAAAGACTTTAAGAGACACTCAGCCACACAGCTGGCTTGAAAATAGGTGTGCTGAACCCGCAACAAGGTCTGGCCCAAACCACAGAGCACAAGCTAATGCAGTATCGTGTCTAAATATTTTACCATTTTGAGGGGTTTTTGGAACTGACCTACACATTGCAGGAACTCCATTACCAGGAGAGGGTTCTCAAATGCAGAAAAGATCAAAGGACACAGTGAAAAGGTGCTACTAACTACAGCAAAATAGATGACCATCAGCTGGGTCATCACTTGTAACAATACCAATGTCTGATTTTTTGATAGAGTAACATCTAGCAATAACAAGCTTGATATTAAACAGGTTTCCTGGTTTTAATTGGAAGCCCAACTATTAACCGCCCACAAAAACCATTCCCTAAAACCAAGTAACTAAAAACATGATAGGAGTTAGTGGCTTGTGGTCTGGAGAGTCTCAGAGGGAGCATTAAATTGAGGAGTACTATTCCTAAACCACAACAGGGAGTAATATTTTATGGTTTATGAATCAGTTTATTCTTCACTGATTTTCATCCTAAAGCTTCTATTTAGAGCAAAGAAAGTTGAAACACTCCAGAATACATAATCCTGTAAAGTCCACGTGGATCTAAGAAAAGTTAACTCATTACCATGAACCATAAGTACAGACTGTCCAGAATAAACAGTTCATAAACACTGTTGCCCTATTTTCCATTATATTCCTACCTGCATGTTACAAACCATGAGGATTCTGTGCAGTCTCTCCATGATTCTGAAAATCTCATTAGAGAGAATTCCATTTCAGCCACTGGAAATAATCCAATTTTAGCAGCCTAGCAAGATCACTCCCAAGAGCCACCCTGAAACACACTGCATGAAAATCTGCAAAGTCAAAATCTGTATCAAAAAGGAACAGGTACACTGTGGCTATAATTAAACTGCAGCTGCTACAAAGGCCTGAGTCCCTTCCTACAAGGGGAGAAGTTGTAGCGGCTTTTTTGACTACTGAAAAACAAAAATCGTGTTTGGCAAAATGATTTGATGTTCAGGAAAATGATTTTACTCTATAGTTGAAGAAAGGGTAAGCTGGCAGCAGTTACTTTATACATAAAGAAATGCTCGAAATAGACACAAAAAACGTGGTTTTAGAGACTGCAGTAACAGAACATGAACAACTAAGTCTCTGAATTTGAGAGATTAAGCTATAGCTTTTTAATACTAATGCCATCACTACTTAGAAGACTGGGAAAAATAATTTCAAATATTTTCCATTAATGTGAATGGAATGTTTCAGGAAAGCTCTGTGTGCCCAGGAAGGGAAGTTTAAAGCCCCAGTTATCCCTCCACAGTCAGAATTTGTAACAATCAATGCAAAACACAAGAAGCATTCAAGTGTAGCCCCTCAGATGACAGAACTTGAACATTTGCCTGACTGCAATTTTCAACATAAGACAACACAATTTAACAAGCTGTTCAAGTAGTTTTAGTCATTACTTGACAGCAGGAACTGATTTATCTATATCCACAATAATAAGGTAGTTGGGTCCCAGACCTCCCCCAGGTTCCATTTCTGACTTAACGTTTTGAAGTACACCAAATGGTAACTAATGATGAAAATATGGAACAGGAAAACACTGTGCAAGTAAATGCTGTGAGTCCCACAAACAATTTCCACTTAAAAATTAAATTCTCTTAGATGTGATGGAACCAGAATTCAGTCTCTGGCTTCATATGAAGCCACTTGGAAGTCTAACATGGTGCTACAGGTCTCATAGATATCTTGTCAGACACAGCTGTGTATCGGACACACATTCAGGGCAGCAAAATTCAATTTTGCTTTAAATGCAATGAGGTTTTGAGTTAGTTTAGCAAGTAATTATCAAGAGTTTATTGGCCTTAACTGAACCAGTATTGTAGAATAACAATTGTATAGTAATATTGTATAACAGGAAGAATGTGAACGCTATTACATTCCCACCAATCAGGTAGCTACATATTAAAATACTAAATTTTTTAAAGCAGTATAAATACGATTTTTTGACCGGGACTGAGTAGGAAATGGTGTTCTAATAGAGTTAACCAGAGACCACCTAGGGCCCTTTGGGCAGCCAGAAAATTCTGAGATACTACAGAACCACCAAGCCTAAAATGAAGGAAAAGCTGCTACAGTAGTTTTTTCACTAACAACATTCTGCTAAAGTTCTGAAATCAGTGCCACTGGGCACTACAAATCAGCCCTGAACCTTTGAAGTCAATGGGTTTGCCCATGTAAGGAATGCAGCTAAATATATATTCTCTGCCAGTTGTTTGTGTATAGCTGTTGTATTTTCTCTAAAACATTCATTCCTTGTAATTTTATGCAAATAATCAACTTACATAGGATGCTCTGTATTCTCATTAGGGGAAAGTTCCTATAGTAGCTGACATTCCATTATTAATTTAATCCAAAATACATTCAAGTCAAAAGAAAAAAACACCCTTATGTTGGCCTTAAAGCCCAATCTTGCTTTATTGACAAAAAGAAACGGTTCCGACTCACAAATCAGGCCCCTGGCTCAGTTCTAGCTCTTCTTTAAGTACTGGATAAAATGATTATATATTCTTCCACTTTTATTTAAATAATGTAAAATTCATTCTTCTTCAGTGGCAAATGCTTTCAATAGAAAAAATGAAAATAGAATTACAGAATAATTTGGTTTGTGAGGGATCTTAAAGACCATCTTGCTCCCACACCTCTGTCACAGACAGGTACACCTTCCATTAGACCAGCCTGCTCAAAGCCCAGTCCCACGTGGCCTTGAACACTTCCAGGGTTGGGGCATCCAGAACTTCTCTGGGCAACCTGTTCCAGTGCCTCACCACCTCTTAGTGAAGCATTTCTTCCTTCCATCTAATCTAAATCTGCCCTGTTTATATATACACTGAAAAGTGCAGGCCTTCTATCGAAGCACTAAGTGGTTCCATCAGTTTTTCCTTTTCTTAATTTCCATCTGAACTTTTCAAATTGAAAACCACTGACTTTTCAGTAAAACAGTGATGCAAAGGTATAAATTATTTTCAGTGTATTATAAAAAAGTGTGTGTGGACATTTTGGGTCAAGACAGCCATATCTAAACCACTATCACCCTGAAAGGTAACTGCTTTTAAGTGTTTAATTACTCCTACTGTGGACAGTGCTGGTAAAGGTAATACCTTTTTTCCTCTACAGCTCTCTCGAAGACTCATTAAAAACAAAGGACAATCATGAAGTTGTTCAAGCATGCTCTCTAACCATGGACAAATATAAAACATTAAGATAAATCAGGAAAATTACTCTCTTCTTTCGCCTTGGTTACTGCATGGTTAGGTGTTACAGTACCTGCAACAACATAAGTGCTGCCCATTAGGACAGAAAGTGGTGGATGACAAAGAATATTTATGTGCTTGTAAGAGCAGCGGGCTTCACTTTTACTCGCTTTGTGTGCTTGCACAGACACAAGATGCTGCAGATATGCATAAAAGTGCCTCCAAAAAAATCTAGGGTTGGAGTATACAAAAAAACCCTTTCAGATGAGATCAAGTGCTTTGTTGGAAAAGACATTCTATTATTCTAAAAACATTTAACTTAAGTGTGCAGTTAACGGAAAGTCTGAGCAAGTGAAAAAACGTGTTTGTATTCTGCACAAAGTGCCACAGCCAGGTTGGAGTTTCTGGCCATTAACAGGGAAAAATCAGCTCTGTTTTTCATGGAGCTTAAGTGTAAACTTCAATATAAAGAGATACTCACAGAACAGTTTTCTGGTTGACTGGATAACCTGAGCCAATTTACAAGGGATACAGAGGTATTCTGTTATTACTCAAAGCACATCAATGCTTAATTTTAGCACAGTAAAACAAATTAAATGAAATTTACAGATTTTAGAAACCAGAAGGAAATAAAGATCCCAGAGGGGAAGATGGTGAAAAGAACAATAGTCAATTGGAAAACCTCTTGTTACATGAAGAACTGGGAAAAAACATTTTAAAAAGAGATATTAGAGAAATTGATTTTACCATTACGGTTCTCACCCATTTTTACATCATTAGAAAATCCACAATTACTAGAATACTAGGTTGGATTTCTTACTAATCACAAGTTTGCAGACAACACACAGCAAAGCTCAGAATTTGCCCAGATTTGATTCTGACTAGACTTGAAATCCAATCAATATGCAAACCATTACAGCAAGGTAATTCTAACAGTTTTCTGGGAACAACACAGCTGATTTAACAAACCTGGAACGGACATTTGAAATTACAATCTCATCATCTAGCACAGATTCCCTCCTGTGCCCCTTGCAAAATGTGGTGTGACTTTTCTGGTTTCAGTTTTCAAATTCACTTGCACTCAAGATTCACTTGACTCCAAAGGGCTGTGCTGTACAGGGCTGCTCGCTGCAACTTAGGGCCTGACATACCTAATCACAAATATTAGCATTCCAGATTGGGTAACAGGTGGCATCATTTGTCTTCTCAAAATTAGAGCTCTTCCAGCGTGCAATGTCTTTTAACACCAAGCCTTTTAGATCCACACATCACTTGAGACACTGCCAACCTTTCACCACGAGATATGAAAATAGCCTTCAATACCAGTGCTAATGGAGCTTAAGCAAATGTGAAAAGCCTTCAGACTATCTTCTTCTCCAAAAAACTTGCTAAGATGTAGAATGCAAGCACATAGAGCCTACTGAAAGGTGACAATATGCACACAAGCAAAGAAAGTTAATCTTTCTTTAAAAAAATATCTCAACATACTCCTGTTGTCTCCATTTGTGTAAAGCTGGTGATGGATACTCAGCAAAATCAGAGTCTGACAGCAATTACAAACTCTTCCAACAAGACCTGAGATTCTTAGGTATTTCTAATGCAGTAGAAGGGCTCGGGGAACGCGGAACACAAATCCAGTGGAAACCAGGCTTCACAAAACAGCTTTTAATTAGCATGTTCTAATTAGATGCTGAAAAGACACACAATCATCTACAATTAATTCTACTCTTGATATGGCTTAGGGAACATCACAGCTAAGTCAGAGAAGACACAGACAGTTTAACACTTTAACTTTCAAACCTTAATCTTCGAAGAGGCAATGGAAAAACATTCCTTACTTTTCACTCGTTCGCTGAAGTGTCTCTCGCTGTCTGGCCTACTGAAAACCAAAAAACTCTTCTTGCATAATAACTGCAATTTCTTTTAAACAATCCAGTTCTTATGACCATAATTAGATTCATTACATCTGCTGAAAAACTAGGCAATTAGTAGTTCTAATAAACTAGCCATTAACTTGTACTTAGAAATGACTGATTTTAATAGCAGTATACTTAATAGTTTAAAGGAATCATCACTTTTGTCAATTAGCACTATCAATTTTTAATTAAATTATCTTTCCATGAGTAGAACAAAAAAAAAGAAACCAACCCAGATGTTTCATTACATTTATATGGAGCAGAGAATTCTTCTGACTAAAATGCAATTTTTAAGGGCTATATTGACTAAACCAACATTTTGAGGTGTAAATGTTGATGCCCAAGCTAAGGACAGAAAAGAGAGAAGTTGCTCAGATCTTTGGACAAACTTCTCTAAGGAAGTTTTTGTGGTCTTGTTAATCAGGAAAAAACAGACTTCATCAGAAAAAAAAAAAAACAACCTAGACATTGTTGAAAACTATAAAGGACTTTCAGAACACATCTATGAATCATAGAGGGAGAAGGTGTTAATGACCAAAGAGGTTATTTACTCAGCATATCTCATTATAGTGAACACAAAGCAGTCAGTCACTGCTTGTGATAGAATCTGTGCAATAGCCCTCATTTTAACAGATAAATTACACATCTTATAAGCAAGGCCATCAGGATTTTAAGCACTTCAGGCATTGTAGACTCAGGAGGATGAAAGTAAAGACTTGGCACTCTGAAGCTAACACATGCAGAACGTGATTAGGCTTTCCTGTGTCATTTACTAAACCTGCTAATTAATCTGGAGGGCCTCACACAAGCATCAAATACACAGACTAACTGATATGGAAAGCAGTCCATTTACTTCTCTATTATAACTAAGCAGGTGCAGAAATAAAAAGAGAAAAAAAAATCCACTTCTCATTAGCTCAGACATTCTTTTCCAATCCTGAATGTTAAATCCCAATAAGTCTTGACACTTCAGAGATGCAGCACGTGGAAATGGACTCAGGTCTGAAGGAAACTCCAGTATATAAAAAAATTCCCCTTGTCTATAATGACTCACTTTGGGACTCGAAAAAT
The DNA here is from genome assembly GCA_013398015.1 of Oreocharis arfaki. Taxonomy (NCBI): domain Eukaryota; kingdom Metazoa; phylum Chordata; class Aves; order Passeriformes; family Paramythiidae; genus Oreocharis; species Oreocharis arfaki. Next base: position 79,284 of record VZRR01013897.1, read on the forward strand.
TCCACTGTGAGCTCAAAAGGCATATCAAGTCAAAAGCAGTGGCAAGATAAAGATGTCTCCTTTTAGGCAGCAACCTGCACTGTCAAAACCATTTTTCATGCCAAAGACTTCACTAATGACCATCTCATCAATAATATCTGAACAGATAAAATACAGCCCCCACTTCCTACTCAAAGAACAATATTACTACAGTAATCTGACAGAGCTTGATGTAAGAGATCCCTTAAAGGAAGAGTTGACTCTCTTCCTCTGTACACAGATTTTATATCAACAATTTAAAAATACAAATAAGATAGTCAGATCCATTTAAGAATATAAGGAAACGTGATTGACATTAGTTTGAGCAGTGATTTGTGATATACAGGCTGGTAGCACTTCGCCTGTTGTCTTCAGGACCAAAGGGCTTGAAGAGGTGATTGAAGGGATCCATCCAAGAACATAAAGGAGCATAGAAAGGCATTGTTGCACCAACTACTCAAGCGTTCAGAAATGGCCAAGTACTCTGCAGCCTTATACATTTTATATTTAGTTTCTAGCCTATGACTATGTGATCCTACACTCCATTGAATGACACTTATCATGTGAACTTCACTGAAAGACTGCTCAGACAGGAACCAGAACCGTCTGCCCAGTTCAAGAAACTGGAACAGGCTGTCCAGGAAAGTGGTGGGATCACCACCAGTCCTAGAAGTGTTCAAAAAAATGTGTGAATGTGGCACCTGGGGACACGTGTTAGTGGTGAATGTGGCAGTGTAAGTTAACAGCTGGACTCAATCTTAGAGGCCTTTTCCAGCCTTAACAATTCTATGTGTTATGCTGCACTCTTACTTCACATTATAGAGCACGAAGAGAATGAATCTGCTGCCAGCAAGACTTCTGGAGATTTCCCATGCCCTCTTCATTTCATGGTTCGCACTTAGCCCAGAGCAGCAAAGTCTGAGCTTCCCAATTTCCTGATTTCTGGCAGCTTTCCTCTTCCACTTCTCATTACCTTTGCTCAGCAAGAGATTTTTGACAACATCAGCAAGGAGCTCTGCTTTGCCCCTAGCTATTAACACACAGTTCTGGTATAACTTGTAAGTAATGAGAAACCACTTCAGGGAATTATAAAACAGCTCCTTCAGTTGGGTTTCCAGCTACAAGAATAGCTGCAATGTTTCAGGCTAACAATCCATCCAGCACAGTGACCTTTTTACGCAGGTAGTTGCCGAAAGAAGAGTAAGAAAGAGAGCATATGCTTATCCTATTACACTCCCAAGCGCCAATTATTTTATGCTGAGATTTCTTTAATCTGATTTTATATACTTTGAACACATCACTTCATCTTTCTTCCATGTACCTTTCCCAGTCTCCCACTGAGTCCACAGAAACTTCTCAAGCACACAGTGGCAACACAGTGTTAAGGGAAATACCTCCTTCCTCGGCTGTGAGCGGGCCTGAAGACAGCCCTAGCCTTAACAGCAGGTGCTCAGGATAAAAGGGCATGCCCCACCACATAACCTGTCACTGCCAGGCAGAAAGAACACCTCCCACTGAAAGTCAAACCCTGGCAATTCTACCTGCCAGGGGTGGATTCCCACTCCCAGCAGAATCTGCAGAGAATCCACCTCTCAAGCTGCGCTCTTTTGAAGCTGCTGAAAAGCTGTGTCACAGGAATTACAAAGGACTCCTGACAATACAGACCTCTCACCAAGTCTCAAGGTTTCAATCCATAACACATAAGAATTTAAGGAGGTACAAGACTACAGTTTTGTCTTCTGGCATCATGAACTACCTCCTTCTAAAACTGCTAAATATTTTGCTGAAATTAAAAAGATTTAAAGCAGATACTTGGCATAAGAGGTTACAGCCCACCCTGTTAACATTTAGGAAAGTAATATGCAATTTTAAAACAAGAACTAATTATTTAAAGTGCCAAACACAATTAAATATAAATGCCATGGCTTGTATAAGCTATAAAGCACTGAGAAAGTACCAGTTTCCAAACTGTTTCATTTGCTGAAGGAAGCAAACTCAGCAGTAAGAAGTGAACCAATTACATTGCCTAGAATTAGAGATGAATAATTTTACGACAGCTACTTCTGGCACCAAGATATAAACTTCATTGCCTGCAGAGACTGAGTTCAAGAGAACTAACTCATGAAATGAAAGACAAGATTAATTTGGCAACAAATGTGCTCTACAGGGGGAATTTCTGTATTTGAAAAAGGTAATAGCTGAAAACTCCTTTTTTTTTCCCCCACAAGAACCTGTTCTATATTCCAAGAAAGCCACTGGGCTAGGTTGGTTTTAAAACAGCAGCGAGGGCATGGTAATTTAATTTTACTTCAGTGCTATTTTAACACTATTTAGCCAGTTCTGGTCTATCACGTGTGAAAATACATTTGTATTTGCAAATACACTACATTACTGGCAGAGAGTATTTACACACACACTTTGTGATAGTCTACAGCATGGTTTCTGAAAATGAAACAGGAACATATTTTGGTATGTTCATAGCCAGTGCAGATACAAACAATGCCTCCTGATCCATCACTGAAAAGCCTCCCACAGACCCCCTGCAGCCAAGGCTTTTACTTGTTTAAAAACAGAATAAAGAAAACAAACAGCAAACTGAATTCTCCTGATAATACTTATTTCAACAGACAGAGAAGTAGATGGAAAAAGGTGTAACTGCAGGACAGTTTATGATAAGTACTGCACTGATGTCACTGAGGCTGTGCACAGCCCTTTATACAACCTGGGCAAATAATCAGGCTTACAGCACGTCCCTGTACTTTTGCTGAAGCACTGCTCAGAGACACTGTAGCAAACTAAAGCACTCATCGAAAGCAAAAAGGAAAGAATCACCAACAAAATAAATGCAGGTTAAATATCAAATTTCAGTAGCATTGTTCTAAATGTACCATAATTAAATGCAATGAATTCTACTTTAGAAATTGCCCTGGTAGCAAGAAGGAATACTGTTAAATTTTACGTGCAGCAAATTATGCACTGTGCCATTCACATTTCAAAAGGATTTTTACATGGTCAGAATTTAAAACACAACAAAACATTCTGTGCTTTGCCTTTCAGAGGCCCAAAACAGCCTGGAAAAAAGAAACCACAAGCAACATAGTACTTAACATCACATTCAGCAGCAACTTATCATGGTGCTGGGCAATACAAATATTAACCTGACTCATGTATCTAATAACTAGAACAGATAATACAGTAGTTATATCAGCCATGGCAGTCAAAATGTATATATTCCTGAATGAAATTAGAGCTTTCTAGCTCCAATATCTGACCTAGCATATCAGAAAAAAATATTTTAAAGTATACAGAGACATGAGTAAAATTTTACTCCTGTTAAGAGCTTTTGCATAAAAAAACCCCCCACTGTATGGGATCACTACACAAAGTATTAGATGTTACCTGACAGCCTAAGTTGCTCCAGCTTTGTATTTAAGATACAAACCACTTCTACCAGTAGCACACATTACCATTCAAGGTTTTTTTACATGAAATATTTTTTTCCCATTTTTGTATTGGAGAAAAAGAATTTTCTGTCCCTCTTAAGGCACAGTTTTTATGTGGTTTCACCAAGCTTCACTGCAGATTGTTTGACCCACTGAAGCCTCGTCCCTGAAGGGGTGCACCACCTCTTACAAATCAGACTGTATTAAAAAAAAAATAACTCCTTCAGAATTCACAACAGCCTTTTTGGAAAGTTTGCAAGAGACCATCTAAGACATCTGCAAAAAAAAAAAAAATCCAGAACAACATCTAAATCATTTGAACATCCCAAAAATATCTTTTCTATTTCAGATTGACTGACACCTCGTGGAATTTATCTTCTTGATTTTTTGTTGATTCTGTCTCAAAAATTGTTTTTGAAAATAGCCCTGCAGGAAAGCAAACATTAGAACTGTAGCTACACAGCATGACAAACGTTTCTTACAACAAAGATGTCTCAAATAAATCAAAATAAGCCACCATCAGCTTGATTGAAATATCCTTTTTCTGAAATCAAGGATACAGCAAGAAGGAATGGATCTGGTGAAGTGTAACTAGGCTGGCAGCACCAAGGCACAGTTTAGACAACCTTCTTCTCCCACCTAGTGGCAAGAAGCATAAAGAACAAGGTCTTTGGGAATGCAAACATAAGATGTTTCCAAACACCACCTCCAAAGAGATTCACTGACATTATAAGGAGGACTGAGTCATGTCCAATTCTGGTTCTCACGTTTAAGTTCACAATAAACATGCTATCACTACCATGCAGAAGAGAGCTTGTTTTTAACTCCTGTCATCAAAAAAAAAAAAAAAAACAGACAGTCCAGAAAAGACAGCCCACAGCTGGCCCCCCACACTCACAGTTCAAACAGACACTTAAAGCTCAGAAACACACAAGAGAACCAACTAATAGCAGCATGGAGTAGCATGGGCCGTGAATAAAGCCTGAAAGTGAATTTCTATTTTCAGGAGCACACAGCATTGCATTTTGTACTGCAAAGACAGTGATTTTACTTTAAATTACTTATTTAGGGAAAGTAATCTATTTCCCTCCAAGTTCATCACTTACATCCAAAGTCAAATCTGAAGCAGTTAAAGTAGGAAAAAACATGAGATGAATAAAAAATTTTATTTACTGTCCTTTACATACAAAGTATTATTCCTCATATGAAAACAACCTTTGTGAGAAAAGCAGTACACTCATTTTGAATCTTTGCATACACTTTTTTGACAAACTTTTTAAAATAAATTCTGAAAGTTTAGTGAAATGTTGTTTTGGTTTTGACTGAAATTTTAAAAGCAGCTTTGAGACATCAATGTCTAGACGATATTTTAATCAACATTTTTTGGGTTATTCAGTATTTCAGACTGATGTCACTATTTACAAAACTGTACATGGATTGAAGGTAGGAAAGAAGCCAAACAACTGAATGTACAATACTTACAATTTTCAATAGATGGCACTTTACAGCAAGGAACCTATACTGTCTAACTGAAAGAGAGCAAGGGCAACTGGATGGCTGAGTGCACTGACATGCCAAAGTCTGCCACAGAAAAAGCCTAATATCCTCAAATTTGACAGTAATCTAAAGCCAAACAAAACCTCTGAACTAATATTCTATCTCAAGATATTATTCACACTCAGATGTTCTTCACAAAGAACATCTGCTTTGCTTCTCAGGCAGAACTAACAGCTGGAGCTAAACTGAAAGATAGCCAAGAAAATACGACCATCAGACTGTGATTATTACTGCAAACAAGCAAGGATCTGGTTAGTGGGTGAGCTTCCCATTTCCTAAATTAATCTATATAGGATCAAATCGAGCAGCAACTGCTATGCTAGACAAAAAAAAAGGACTATCATTAGTAAACCTTGTGAGGGTTTACAGATGACATGTTACCATCTAAGAGGATTCACTACTGTTAAAATTATTCATGCCCATATGTAGAAAATATAGGCACATACACCAGAGCAGCTCCAGCCCTCAGTGGCATGGAAAAAACTTCTCAGACAACTGAGCTGAATCCTTGAAGTGATGTGACAAGTCTTAGAACAAACCTGCTTTTGCACGCACACAACTATACCAAAAGATTTTACTAAGCATGATTTGTGCCAGAAACTTTACCTGAAAGACATAAAACCTTTTGTAAATCTATCCTCTGCACCTAAATACCACTAGAAACTCCACACAAAGGTCTGTGAGACAGAAGAAGATCCCCCTTCAGCATTAAGCAAGGGAAAACTTCAGGTATAGGAACATAAGTAAAGTTAAATAAAAGTTAAAACCTAAGGCATCATGCAGGAAAGGGCAGTGTTACACCTCTTGCAGGGCAAGTACTGAGCCTCCAAAATCCATGACAACTACATTCCTCTCTATTCCTGAACAAGGCATTCCTCCTCCTGATTGTAAGCAAAAAATTTAGGCACATAAGGATTTCATTTAGCAGTCAAGGAACAAACAAGCAGCAATGAAAATACAAAAGAAATGCAGCAACTACCGGAAACCAAAAGATTTCAAGACAGGTATTGGCCTTGTGAGACTTCAGAGCTCTCAAGAAAACACAGCTGTAATTTTAGCACACTCTTTCTCCTTCACTGGTAGCAGCAGATTCATCTCTTGCACAGATGAAAAACTCCATCCCCAGATGGACTGAAACACAAGCCATTCATACCTTTAGAATCAACAGATCCACAGCCTTTACAGTTCATTTTCAGACTGATGAATGATTTGGGTGTCAAGGAAAGCCCTTCTAATCTGGTATTTACAACCTCTGCTCAGAAGGAGGAAGTTGTTTCCATACAGCTTCATCCAACTTCAACATTATAAAAATTTATGGCTCAATCCATTCACTTAGTGAGAGATTTCCATATATCTGACTCAGGCTGCTCCCAGCCTTCTCCTGTTAATTCTTTCAGGTTCAAGTCTTTGAAAAATTCCAGACGATGACTGCAAAGAGAGGAGAAATAAACAAAAAACAGTCGTAAGTCTTGTGGCACGTGTCTTAATAAAAGGCAGTATCCTCAATACGTTTAATTCGTCTTTATTTTCAGGTTTTCTTGGACAGGAAAGTAACCAGCATTCCTTGTGTTTATTTTCCAAAACTTCAGTTTACAAATAAAAATCACTACTTTGTATCTGACCCTACATTAATCATTTTAAAAGGTGAAATTCTTTTATTAGGAAGTAATTTGTAAGAGTAAAGACAAACTAAATGTAATGAGAGCAGCAAGGAACAAGCTCTTCATATAATTGCATCTGCTACCAAAATCTGAAAAAGACAAGATTTTTTTTGAAAGGGGTACTATAGAAAGAATTACTTCTTGAAAAGTATTACAGGCATTCTCCAGTTATAGTTTAGATATAAAAATATCTATTTCTCACAGAACATTGATAATGTGTTTTACTAGCAATAGCTCAGAATTTTTAGAAATATGCAGTTGGAGAAGCTAAGTTTTTCTTAAATAAAGGGTAATTCATCTAAAAGTTACTCTACCTGACCATCACTATATGTTGTGTGACAAGTTTGTCTAAGAACTACAGTGTGTCCTCTAGAGCTGGTCCATTTATACAAAATGCCCAGGAGTAACAGGTTTTATCAGATCACCTCAGCCTCACAGCCAAAGAAAATAAACAGGCCCAAAGCACAATTTAAAAATCAAAATTCCCTGTTTTTTCTATTGATACTAGGTATCCTTTAATTATATTTTTTTTTAGTTTAGCCTGCCTTTTCAATTTTTTCCGTAGTATGGAAACATCTGTAGAGGTGAGAGCTTTCAGGACAGTAGGGGAGAAGCAGAAAAGATTTACTGGAAATGGATATGGTGAAATTATCAGTAAATGGCACTTCAGGAGGAGCTGAAGTCAAGGAAAAAGCAGAACAACTACCCATGATTCAGATGAGGAAGGTGATAAAAGCGATGGTATTGAATGCATAATTTTCTATGCACCTTACATGGAAATCAAGCACTAATTACAGCTCTCTGCCACAGAGCTTTACACAAAGTACAGCACCAGTGGACCCAGAGCTAAGCAGCATAATAAAAATACTAGTGGCACTCGACCCAAAAAGCAGATTAGCTTTTTTAAGTATCCCAACAATAGTGCAGCCGTATTACAGAAGAGCTCATTTTATGCTTACAAATCTGGTTTCTGTCCTTCCTGCAGTTGGTGTCGAGGCACAGGATAAAGTGCTTCATATCTTCTCTCTTCTCCCGAGCCATGAATTGCAAATGCGTTGAACTTGTCAGTGCATGGTGGAAAATAACTCCAAGGAAGAAGAGCTTTGCCCTCCCATTGGGTTTTCATTCTGGTCACCTCAAACTCCAAAGGAAGTTCTTCCTGTTAAAGGAGGGGGGAAAAAAAAGAGGTATTGGCTATCTTCTGATCAGAAAACAGGTAAATAAAAATCTTTATGAATGTACTTGACCACTTACTTTCCATACTTTTCTTCTGCCAGAAAGCAGCAGCAGTAAGTACTGCCCGTGGCTGTCAAAGAATCAGAGCACAGTTTTCCTAAAATTATGTGAAGCTATTAGTGCATTATACTGCCACAAATATGTACATTCCCCATATTGAAACAATTTCTGTGTCTAGTCTCCCTCACACATGTATCTCAGAAGCATTAGAACTGTAAGTGTAAATTAACACTAGTGACTTTTTCAGTGCTGTACTTACGGACAAAGCTCAACTTCTAAATACTGCTCAGTTCTGTCATTCAGAAAGAATGCTTCTACAACTGAAAAAAAACCAACCAAACGAAACAAACATAAAAAAAAAATCCCACCAGGCTGTCAGTATTTTATATTAACTATTTTGTAATATCCCAAGATCTTCATATCCCATTAATACAACTCTATTTTCATGGGGTTTGGCCTGTGCCATGCCTGAGTTTGACTCGCTACTGACATGAACACAGTAACTATAACCCAAATATTCAAAATGTGGTGCCATAATTCTAACTTCAGGAGCTTTTTATTTTTAATTGCTATGACCACAAAGAGCTTTATAAAGTACTGTACTAACTTTACTAGTTTTACCAACTCCAGTTTTGAAAACACTGACCCTGATGCAGTAGGAAAATAAGGGAAAGAGGATCATACACTCTCAGCAGAGCACACGCCCCCTAACTAAAACTGTTAAATCTCAGAAATAGTAAGAAAGCATTTAGCTCTTAAATGGTTTTTCCCTATAGATGGATATTTTGGACAGAGGATTACTGTCCCAGGTGTTCTTGAAAGCCACATATTAAATTTGAATCACGTTTCAGGAACACAAAGTAGAACTACAATGGTGTTTCTCATGTAAAATTACAATGGTGCTTCTCACAGCAATGACATTATTAGAAAGCTTTAGTTAGAATTATGATATGACTGATATCTTCATTTATTTTTACTTAAGCATTTTTATTATAATAACATCAAGGAGCTATTTATTATAATAACATCAAACTACTGTTTTAGTAGAGCTTTAATCAGAGTAGCTCAATGATCAGGCAGTAAAGAACTTCTGGAAGTATTCAATTCTTGCATTATCCAAAGCAATGGGTAAAAGTGGCAGTATGGACAGGAGAGGAGAAAAGAACCCAGCACTACTATGAGAATTTTCTCCATTCCATTTGGGTGCAATTTCGAATTGCATTTCATGAGGTGCAATTTCTATGTTTGACACCTTCCTATTCCTCAAAGGAACTTTGGAAAAATGATTAAAACACTTCTTAAAGCAAAAGTAAAATCTATCTTTAGGATTTCACTTCTCCTTCCGCAAAGGCATTTAAATATATATGCCACAAACTGTTTTGATATTCAAACTATGAGAGTCAAGCCTCTGATAGTTCACAAGTTATAGCAGTAATCCAAAATCTAAGTTGGAGTGCACATACTATTGACAGGATCAGGAAGTCAACTTCAGCATTAATGAAATCAACACAGATCACTGAACTACAACTTTTTTTTAAAAACAACCATCACAGACCCTTAGAAAAGATCAGATATATTAAATACAGAGGAACATCGGTGTCTGCAGAAATCAGATATATTTGCAGCAGAAGAGTTACACTTACCCTCATAGTCCCACAGCCCACCAAAGGGTTTCCCTGGCTCTCCAGGTGGTGCTGGAGGGTCATTAAAGAAAGGAGCATGAACTTCCATGAGCAGTCCTGCGTTATCCGGCCTCAGCCCAATGGTAACCGGCTCGTGGCTCACAGGCAAACTATCCCACGTGTGTTCAATTCTAAATTCCATCTTCAGATACTACACAAATGAAAAAGGAAAGTTCTGTCAAAGATCTCAGATTCCATCTCAGCACGAATTGCCATTTGTTTGGCCAGGAAAAAACCCCACACTTTGGTATAAAGTCGATAATCAAATCATGTTTTTAGACATAAGAATTGAAACAAATTAGCTTTGAAAAAACTGAATAAACAGTTATATAAATGCTTCTTCTCATCGGTTTTTATACCTGCAGGTTACCTGCAAACATAACTCTGAAATCTTACTAAGCTTAAAGCATTTCAACCATACATCTAAATAAATACCTCCCAAACCCACCAGAAATGTTTATCAAGAGAACAAATAAACAACAGTCTCCACTACACGATCCTACAGGATTTGGTAACATCAGAAAAACAAACTGAGGGGGAAAACCTTTAATGTTTGAGACACAAGAAAACGAAGGAACTAGCTAAAGCTTTCCTTTGCAGCCATCGCAAACGAGCCTTTCCTTAAACATCTCCAGGGACGGTAACTCCACCACCTCCCCGGGCAGCTCGTTCCAAAGTCTAATCAGCATTGCTATAATGGAATTATTCCTCAAGTCCAACGTGACCCTCCCCTGATGCAGCCTCAGGCTGTCCTCTCCTGCTGTCGCTGGTTCCCCGGGAGGAGCGGCCGGCCCCCGCCTGGCTGCAGCCTCCCGGCGGTTGTGGCTCCGGGAGGGCTCCGCACCGCTCCCGCTTCCCGTCCCCGCTCTGCTACTCTGGCCACGAACTGATTTCCTCAAGGGAAGTTCAAGCGCGCCAGCGCCTATCTTTAACCCATAAACCCCTCAAGGAAAGTTTAGCGAGGCACTCCTTACGCCTCAGCGCCGCGCCATGTCCGCTCCCCACGTGACGGAGGCGGCGCTGGCGGCCGGGCCCGGCGCTGAGGGCGGGCGGGAGCGGCCGGCTCCGCCCCGGCCCTCGGCGGTTGTGGGGCTCTGCCGCGGGGCCCTGGCGGTGGCCGTGGTTCCCGTGGCACCGAAGTTGTGTTCCTCCCGAGCGGCGGTGGTGGCACCGGGCTGCGGGGAGGGAGCAGAGGGGGGGCTCTCCCGGCTGGCCCTGCCCCGGCGGGTGAGGGGAGCGAGTCCCGCGCCGGCGCCCGCGAGCTGCCGCCTCCGCTCCTCCGGGACAGGTCTCGCCTTCCGTCCCCGCCAGCGGCCGGAGAAGCGGCATTTCACCCGGGGTTCGCGGAGTTTGCCTGGGGAGAGCTGGGAACAGGGCACGGCCGGGTGAGTGTTGGTAGTGAGGGTTTATGTTCCGTAGCAGTGAAGGTTTATGTTCCGTAGCTTTCCCAGTGTTCGCTGCAGTGAGTAACAGCATGGATTGTACTTTTAATTAGCTAAACTAATAATTAAAGGCTGCTAATGAGGGTAATGGCCAAAAGCACATGCGTTTTTATATGAATGCCTCTGTAGTTATGAAATCACGGCGTTTCCTACGTTTTACTTATGCTTGAAAGCTCTCTCGCCAGTTTTTCATGAAATTTGCTTTACGGGCTAAAATCGGTATTTTTAGTTATGTCTTATTTGATACAATTTTGATGGTTTTAATATGACTTAATATGACTTGATCAGAGTGCATCTCAATTACTTACCAACAAAGTAACTGGCCAACAAAATTGCTTCTGCAGAGTTTATATTCCTGTAAGCAGGAGATGGGGTAGATGCATTATCCCAAGGACTGTCACTGTCCCTAATTAGTGCTGCAGGAAGGCTTGGCAGCACAGCAGTAAGACCGGGTCACGGTGCGTGCAGTGTTGGCAGCTGTGCATCACTCAAACCTCAGAATTGCAGTGGGTACCGAGTATCGTCTGATGGCTTCGGGTGGCCAAAGGTGAAAGACCAACTTTTGATTCCGAGGATTTCCGTAGTAGAAAAGCTTGTCTGAGATAGCAGTGTCATTCTGGCGAAAATAATCTGTATCTTTCTTGAGCTTTGCAAGAGTATTGATTGTGCTGTGATGTGAACAAATTACGTTTTTTCAAATAGTGGAATTTTACCTTTTCATATGTATTTACTTTGGCTGTAGCTTCTTATTTTATAAATCTTTAGGCTCTAAGTAGAACTCAGATTGAATTCACTGCGAAGTGATAAGAGTTGCCTTTCCCATCGAAGAGTTTAATCCTCTTTTTAAAAAAAGTTTATGCTTTTTCACACGTGCTAAGAAACAGGATTTGAATTGTGCTTCTATGCCAGCTGAGCTCTAAGTTGTTTGAGGCCTACCCTGAGTCTGGCACATGGATCAATGTTTCTCTTGCTTCATGAATGTGAAATCAAAGTTCTAAAACACTGAATGCGTGTAGTACAGCTGAAAAGAGATTCTCTAAGCACTATTATATTTAATGCTGTAGATCAAGTGTTTGTTGTGTTAAATATATAGCTGTAAAGAAGGTTGAGTTTTACCTGAATTCTTTTTGAAATATTAGTAGCCAGACCTACAAATTGCAATCCTCCATTCCATTACATGGAATGCTGCTACACACACGCAGCTTTTTTCAGAATGTATTTAATGCTTTACTGTTGAAGGTGAGCTTCTATAAGTGGTGTTTAAAATTTGTCCCTTTTTGCACCTATGGGCTCTCATGTTTATATCCTTTGGCTGGTAAGGGCAGTAACTTTCCCCTTCCTGTTCCCTGGCATTCCTTCTCTGTTACCTCCTTTCTATCCTCACTGTCTTTTTCCTATATCCTCCATTAGAAGTTTAGAACTAGTAAAAGAACTATGAGATGTGTATCAATAAAGATAAACTGGCAAGAAGTTGTTTAAATCAAAATATAGTCATTGCCTTCCCTACTTCCTTTTTCTTCTTAGTTACCCACCCCAGTCACAAAAGTGTTACTCAGATTCTTACAAAACAGAACAAAAATATTTCTTAAAGAAAATGGAATGGGAAAGGAATGGAATTCATTATTATTGTTACAGTTCCTGTAGGTTTTTTCAAGTCCTGGGGATTTTTTTGAAGAGTTGTGCTAAATAGAAGAATTTTAGAAGCTTTTTTTTTTGCCCTCGAAGCACTGTAGTGTTAAACATATTTCTGACTGCCAGTCGCGTTTATGTAGAGAAAGGCCTATGTCATAGCCATGATTCTCAAACATGGTGTTTTTCAGATCTGCAGCTAAAAATGGCACTTGGACACCATGAAACTGATGAGGTTCTGAGAGTTGCTGCTGAGCAGGTATGTGAATTAAGGGATGGAAGTAGTAAGAATTTTTTTTGATGAGGTTTTGTGATAAGCAACTTTGCAAATATGGAGCACAGCCCGCTTCAGTGTTGCCTGGCCCTGTTTTGGATTCATCATACAACGCAGCAACAGCAGAACAAAACTGCCCTTGCAGTGAATTAGGGTATTTTTGGTGCATTTTTAAATGTTTTATACCTGAAAGAGCATTTGATTTGTAATTTAGTAGACCTTCTCACTTTTGTAGACTTCTCTTTCCTAAGAGATTGGTCTCATGTTGAGGTAACCATACGCCTGTCTGAAAGCTTGTGCAGAAGCTAGGGCTTCAGCACTTTCCTGATGCTGAGATGCATGGAAATGAACCAAGCACTTACACAAACCTATGATTGTTCTTTTAAAATTGAGTTGATTTTCCCTCTGATGCAATTATGCTTTAGATCAGAGCATCTCCAGGAAAAAAAAAATCATTGTTTTTTCATATTAAGCCAGCACTCAAGGGTTTTTGAAAATAAACCTGAAAGTGCTTCTGTGACATATGGTGTACAGATTGCAGTACCAACAGTTTTGGGTTTCTCATAAAAGTTGAAAACCACATTCAATTATATGCAAGTACTAATAAATAAATTATTCTATTACAGGAGCATGCCCTTGGTGGTGATGGCACATCAAGACCCAGGATGATGGACCAAAGGTAACTGATTCCAGGTGATAAGTGGAAATACTGCAGTGTATTTGAAGGAAACTGTCATATGCTCATAGGAGTGTAAATATCCAGGTGAACTGGCTCTTGCATGTGCACTTGTCTGTAGAGGTGTCACTGTAAAAGTTGGTTTTAGGTGGTATTATGTTTATTCAGTAAATTAAATTACTGACTTTGCTTCCACAATCTGTAAAAGAAAGGGTGAGAGATGAATGAAGGAATTCTCTACTCTAAGTTTTGAGAGAATAAACAGAAGTTCTGGTGAGATTGTACTGATCTAGGTAACACAGGTAACTGCTGCCTGTCGAGATCAGGGGGGTGTTTTTAAGAATTTTTTTTGACATTCTTAAGCTAACAGTTGTCTGTCAGTAAATGGTTTCACGATCACTGTAACTTCCTCTTACGAAAACAACCTAGCTTTTAATATAGAATTTTCAGAGAACTGCTATCAATTATGAAAATATTAGGAAGGAAGAAGTATAGAGGTAGAACTACAGTGTTCTGCATTGTCTTATAGGCCACTTTGCCATTCTATGTGAAAGCAGCAATGAAGCCTAGTCTTTTAATATTTGGGATTCTGTGTGAATCTATGACATATTAATGTTGTATTAATGATCATTTATTATGTCCCATTATATGTTTTATTTCTGCTATGTAGGACTCCTGCTATTAATGATCATTATTTAAAAGTAGTGGTTAAATTTGTTCATTTGATTCTGGGGAATGTTGAGCTTGGAGCTCAAGAAAAGTGACTGCTTTGTTCTGGTCTCTAAGAATTCTGTAAAACTAGTTAATTATCTGAGCATTGCAGCATTTACAAAACTCATTCTAAGCATTTTCAACTTCTTAGCTTGTCAACTCTAATCTTAGAGTACGATAAACGTGTGGAGGAAATGAAAGAACAGCTGCAGCTTTATCAGGTATGGGCATTCCTAACATTTCAGACTGGATCTTCTTTAGTGGTCTTAACATGTAGGCCACTAGCTTTCGTCATGCTTCACAAAGCTGTTGGGCTGCAGGCTGCCTCAAGGGGATTAATGGCGAGCTTTCTGGGAAAAGTTTGGGAGATTGTCCAGATTGCAACAGTGTATTATCCTGGGGGTTGAGGTGAAAGGGCACCATCCTGCTTTCAGCCGCACGAAGTGAAACTTTTTAATGCCTTTTGGTACAACTGCAAAGCGAAGTGATGTTAAGACCTTTGGTATTGCTATGGAAAGCAATTTTTACTTGTGATCTACGTGCAAAAGTTATTCACTGGTTTTTGTTTAATGCACTTAATTTGTTTGATCTGTCCATCATAAAGATTTTGCAGATAGTCTTCAAGCTTGATCAGTTTCAGAAAGCAACAGAAGCACTATGGCTTTCTTGCACTAGTAGACAAAACAGCCAGTTTGATTAATATAGCTGGAGTTTCTCCTCAGTTAATTCCTAAACTTTTCTCAAATGCTTACAGCATAAAAGATGAGTTATCTACCATACCTGTGAAGGAACTTGAGTTAATTAAAAATCAATCTGTAAGAGCCATGAGAATTTCAAAAGGTTAAGTTTAATGCCTGTAATAACTTCCGAATGCTGAGGTGTAACAGGACTTGGCAGCTGCTAAATTTAAGTGGCATCCTGTGACTTGCCTTAAAAAAGCAATTGTCTTTCATTTACTGTTTTGTGCTGAATTAAATTTTCCATCTTTTACAGTGTCAGTCAGAAATATAGGATGAAAGTGTTACCAGAGTTTGTGTAACTTAAATGATTGCTTACTCTTGCATGTCTTTGTGTCAGGCACAAATGAGTGAGATGAGGCTGAACTTGGAAGAAGTCACCAAGGAAAATGAAAGGTAAATAATTGCACTGCCACGTTACTACTACTGTTTCTCATGAATTTTCAGCATTACAATGTTTTTTTTCTAGGACCTTGAAATCTTTGAAATCTTCATCTGCTAAGTAAATTCAGGATCTTAATGTTAGAGCCTTTAAGTGCTTAATATAGATTACTGCACCAGGTATAGGAGATTTTACCATATCGCTAAAAGAAATAGATGTGGAACTATTCCAAACTGTCCATTTTATTTATAGAAAATAACTTAATAGATTTAAATTTGACTTGGAAGGAAGTAGAATGTACATGTGGAAGGTACAGTGTATTTCTATTGTTTAAAAAATCCCTGTCAAAGAAATACTTTGCTGAACTTAATTCTTTGAATTTCAGGCTGCATGCAGAGTTGAAAGAGCCTCTTGAAAAGCAACTGGAGGCTCTTTCTTTCATGCCTCCAGAAACTGATATTCCTGCAGATGAAGGCATTGTGAGAACCCTTCAAGAGCAACTACAGCTGGCAAAGCAAGTGTGTGAGATTAAACATTTATATTGTTTCATTCCTCTTGTTGTGCCTTGGCAGATTAGGGGAGGCTGTTTTATTTCTTGATTCTGAAATAATTTGTTTATAATAAGAGTTCCTGGAGGCTGTTTTGAGCCCCTCTTGAACTTAGATCTGAAGAAACTCTTTTCCTAGATTCTTAAAATAATTTTTTAATATTAATTTGTGTCAGTAATTTTACCTAGTTGACTTGATCCTTATGACAAGATCATGATCAGCAACTCAAATATTTTGTCCAAGTTTTTTGTCGCAGCTTGTCATTTTAATCAGAACTATTGTAATGTGATATGAGGAGGGAAGTGTATGTGGGATATAGCAAATAATATCTAAATCTGAAAATACAAGCAAATTTTGTTCAGCTTATTACAATATATCAATCTTGTGTATGGTTAAGTTGAATTCAACTGCTGAGTTTTGGTGTTTGAATATTATCAATACTGTAGGTCTGCCTTAAAGACCTGTAAAAGTTTGAGCTCTTCAAAGTAAAAAAAAAAGCAAAAAACTTGCAATTCACTTGTAAGTGGAATTTGAACTTCCAAGCATCTGTTTTTCTGCACCTGAATTTGGCATTTTCTCTGTGTAGTTAAAATATGTGCAAAGAAGAGTGTAAGTAATAGCATTTCTTCAAAACAGAAGTTAATACTTGTCTTTTTAGAGAATGATAGATGAAGATAAATGTGCTATAACAGAATGTTGTTCTGTGACTTAGGAAAAAGACCAAGCAGTTGGGCGCTGGCAGACGTTGTTACAGGAGCACGATCGACTTCAGCGGCAGTACCAGGAGCGCCTGACTGAAACGCAGATTCTTGTGACTGAAAGGAAAAAGCAGAATGTAATTTTCATTTATTTTTGTTCATTTTAAGTTTTTTTCAAATATATATATATACACACATGTACAGAATTTGCATGTGCATATTAATAATCCTGCGTTTGAATTGCATGGTCAGAAATCTTGAGTACAGTAAAATATCTGAAAAAATTGCTGAAGATTTCTGAATTCTGAGGTGAAAGTCTTTCATCTGTTCTCCTGTTTGAATAGTTAGAAAAGTTGTCTCCCTTCCCTGCTGTTATTCAGTAAAGAAGCAGGTGTAAACAGATGAAAAATCAAGTTCTCTAGTATTTGTCTAATGTTAGCTTGTGTTTAGCAGCCTGTTTCTCTTCTGCTGTGTCTGGCAAAGGCCTCAAAAATTCTTAGAAAAGCTCGTCTGCTCTGACGAGCTATGTAAAGATGCTCAGTGTATGAAGAACTAGTAGAAACTTGGTGCCTCTATGTACCTTGCTACATGTATTTCTAGGCCTGTAGAGAGAACTTGAAAATTCTTTTAATATTTTGTCTCTATTTTCAAACACATTTGACTTATGGGCGCAGTTACAGCTCACCTGAGAAATATTTTTTTACTGATTTTTGGGGTTTTTGTGGTATTAAGTTCACTTTAGCAATTTCATATTTTCTGAGAAACAGGATAAGTGTCTGTGCAGCTGTTGTACCCTGTCAAGTCTCATAATTATTTCAAGAAATAGTTAAGAGGACTCTTATCTTTGTGTATTTCCAGCTTTCTGCTCCTAATTCTTCTCTTAGATTATTTCTTGTGTTGTACTGTCGGTTACTGATAACATACTCACACAGTAGAGTATAGAGAGTCACTGGTAGCTGTGGGAGGGTTCTGGGCTGCCAGATTCCATTTTTTCATTAGTAACTAAATTTTTGGTGGATTTTAATGCCATTGTGACAAGAATAAGGTTGAACAGCCTTTTATTCTTAGATGCTGCTGGTCTCCCAGAGAAAACAGCTCTTCAGTTAAATAAACTTTTATTTTAGGTTTAGCTTTCAATGAAGGAGCAGCAAACAGCTGTCAGAGGTAAATAGAAATAGGTAAGATCAAGTAGAATTAGAATTGACAGAAGGCAGAGAAGAGAGAGGATATCATAAGGACTGGATGTATTTGGTAAGGAAGTGGCAGGAATAGGTTTCTAGCATATCCTTGGCCTTGAGGCTGTTAGATAGCACAATTAGAAGATGTTTCAGCTCAGGGACTTCAGTCCTCTCTCTGCTCTGAAGGCACCTGCCATGCTGCAGATGTTTTTTTGGGTTATGCTAGCTCTCCTAGGATGATAGAGTTCGCATTCAGGAACTCAAGAGCTTAACTGAACCTTTTTTTTTTTTTTTGCATGGACAAGAGACATCCTGTATGGCAAAGAGCAAATTAGAATGTCCATGACAGGCATTTTTGAATTAAGGGGTACATGTCTGTTACTTTGCTTAGCACAAATGCTTGTAGTAGCATCACATTCTGTGTGGCTCTTTAAAGGCACTGCTCATCTGTGCTTTCATGTTTTGATAGTAAGTGCATGTTAGTTTTGGAAGGAGACATTTGAAAATCTTCTCAGTTGACTGTGAAGCTTTCTAATTATGCACTCTTTATGATTATAATGATTATAAGAAACTCTGAATTCTCTTTTTAGGATCAACTGACTAGCTTTCAGCAGTTAACTCGGCAACTGCACATGGCCAAGGAGAAAATAGAGTTGGTGAGTAAAACCTTCTGAACAGTGAACTAGAATTTATTTATTTTCCTCCTAGACCCCCGAAGTATAAACTCAAAGCAAAAAGTCCTTCATACATACCTGGTTGAAAAAGAAATTGTGCCAATCAAATTTGCAAACTTCTCCAGCAACCAGAAAGTAGTGATGGCTTTATTCCTGAACTCCAAACACCAGGTCAAGGTGGTTGAGAGGTCAGCTTTTAATTTTATGTGAGCTCTTTCTTTTATAATTCAGTGGTAAGCTTGCAATCGGAATTATAGTATGTGGTTAGTGTACTTCACACATTCAAAAACATCTTCACAAAGGAAACATTTTTTTAAATTATGCCCTCTTGCATATGCTACCTCTGGCACACGTTTATCCATTCCTGTTTTGGTACTGCTGTCTTCAGTGTCTTTGTCACATTTTTGCACATTTTTCTGAGCTCTAATGATCTTCCAGTGCTTTATTCACATCCTTAGACTGTGAAACTTTTTAGTCACTAAGCTTTAGCCTAAGACTTCCAAAATTGACAAACAGTTTTAGTAGAAACTGTCAAGTAGTTTTTGATAGAAAAATTGAGGTGAAAGATGGGGTGAAGTTTTTAAGTTTTTGACTGAGCAGCTTTGCTTTTGAAAGACATGATTCCTGTATGGGAGTTTTTTTGAGTGTTTATTTTTAATACTGGTAGTGCAAAAAGACTCATAACCTACTCTAGCAGCCTACTTTTTTGTTTTTATCACTGAAACCTTTTTTTCCTCAGATCAGAGAAAAGAGTTAAGACAGTATTTAAGATAATCCATTTGTTTGCATTATCCAAAAAACGTTTGGCACCATCTGTTACCGAAGGTATAAAGATGTCATGGGATGAAGCATCAAGCCGTTTTTTGAACTAACAAACTGAAAAACAGGAAGTGAAGAGACACATTAATTAGTCACGTTTTTTATTGTGGCAAAACAGCTGTGCTTCCTGTATGTGCTCAGGTTGGAATTGTTCAGCATATTTATGCATGTTCTGGAAATGAGAGTCAGTATTGAGGCAACAGTGTTCACTGCTGATGTTAAAATATTTAGGGTAGTAAAAACTGAAGTAAACTGCAGAAATCTGCAGAAAGATCTCGTTGATTATCTGAGTTAATTTTATCTGACATTTCATTGATATTAATAAAACCAGAATATTAACTGTGGGCAAGATGGGGTTTTTGCTTTGGGTACTCTGTGATGGTCTTGAAATGAACTGTTACCACTCAGAAGAGGTATTTTAGAAGAAGGAGGTGCCTGAAAAAAGTTCTTAGCAACAGTCAAAAAAGCGAGAAGAACGTAAGAATTAATGGAGGGGGGAAGGAGGATATTGTCTATTTTGAATGCTGCCTGCCATTGTGGTCATCTAATATCTCAGCATAAGGTATATGTAAACTTCAGAAAAGGCTAGTTTCCATAAAAATACGAAATTATTCTTAAATAGGAAGACAGTTGAAGGAGAATTACACCTCCAGCACTATGGCTTGCATAGAAAAGAATGAAGGATAAGCAATTGCTTGTTGTCCCTTGTCCCTAAAACACAGGAATTCGTAGCAGCAGTCCGTGGTCTGCTGTGGTACTCAGTATCACAAGGGATTCCAGACTCCTAAACTAGATGGAAGTGCAAATGACAGGTCTGAGCTACTACAGTTTTTGTCTCATGAAGCTCTTGCATTACCAAATTATGGGGAAAAAAGGGGAGGAACATCCCTCTGCTTTCACCTTTATAGAATACTCTCCATAAACCTTGGCACTTGAAGACCAGCTACAGTGTTAAACAGACCTTACTGGCTCTTTTTTGGTATTATATTCGGTGGAAATGTCCTATAACAATTCTGAATGTATAACATTTTCAATACTGTTATAATAAATATGTTACAAATATATCTTTATTTTGCAGACCAATCAGCAGTTTCTGAAAACTGTGACAGAGCAAAATGTGGAACTAGAGCAGCTACGAAAACAACTGAGGTATAAACCAGGCAGATTAAAAAGATAATTAAAATCTTTTCTATAGCTTTTCCTAACCTGCTGCTGTGTCATGGGCCTTGTTTGTACTGCAAGCTAATTTCATCCTCATAGTTACAATGCTTTCAGTAACTGTCTCTGAAGTTTGTTAGACATTGTTAGTGTTATGGTAACATATTTCCAGTTGGTGTTGTTTGGTTCAGCTTTACCCTGAAACAGTCCACATTTGACCTTTGATTTAAAAGGAAAAAAAAGTGTCAGTATCACAGCACAATTGATTCTGAAGATAAACTTTCATTAGAATACAGTTTGCTCAAAAGCCAGTTTCATGGTTACCCCTCACAGTTCTGAAATTTGACTGTTCAAACAAGCTTCCAAGTTTTAATAATTTTAATAAAATTTGCTTTCACTCCTTATCAATAAAGAGCTCTAAACCATGGGTTCTGTGGAAGTTAAAGGTAAAAGAAGTGCTAATTACACCTGAAGTATATCAAGGAAAAGGAGAAATAATATCTGTGACCCAATTTCATGATTATTTGTGTTTACAGCTGAAGTCTGTTCAGTGCCAGTTTACTGTGTCCTCTCTTTTCATTAGTGATGGTTGAGGTCAAATTAAAATTTTGTTTCATTCAGGAGTGGTTTAGGGACTGAGAGTAAAACAAGAAATTCAGTCATTATCCATCTCTAATTACAGGCACTGATTATGCTCGCTGTCCTCCCAGATCAGCCTAAAGTCCTTGCACCCCTAAAAACTCTGCTGTGTTTTACTCCCGAAGTTAAGGAGCAGCTCTATGTAGCCCTGCTGCTAGGGGCTAGCCCTGCTAAAAAGTGCTGCAGGGGTTCTCCAAGAAGTCTGGAATATTTTCACCAGTTGCTTCTGGTAAATATGAAGACATAGTCTGCATATATAGCATATAGTGCAGACATTTCTAATTCTTTTGTATGTTTTTAATAGTTTTACATGATTTATGGTAATAGAGTACTAAGTCAGGAATGCAAAAGTAGATTTGAAAAAAAACCCAACTGGTGTGTTAGAGAATTTAGGTTTAAATTAGGTTTGTATGGCCTGGATAAAACACACAAATTAAGAAACTTGGCACTGCTAGGGCATGGATCTGTATTTCAGAATCTTAAAGCTCTCAAACAAAGGTAACTTGCCAAGATTCAGTTAAAGGTAGATTGCACAGTGTAGAATAAAAGCATCCTCTTTAGAATCAATTTGTTGCCCATAAAATGCATACATCTGAATTCAATCTGAATCTGAATTTGGTGTTCAAATGCATTGTTAATACTTAAGGTGTTCTGATTTTTTATGATGTCTTTAAGTTCTTCTTATTTTTCCCTTCTTACGCTGCCTTTGGAGTTTTTATTTTGTTTTACTACACTTCAAAAATATTTGGCAGGAGGCAATTTAGTGTCCTACTGAATTTATAGTACTTCTTGGAGGAGAAAGATGCAATGTTTCAGACGGAGAAGGGTCAAAGTTTTGGACCTGCACTGAAGACTGTGTGTTTAGGAATAATGGTTTTATTGTAGTTTTTGCTTGTTAAAGAAACTGTAACCAAATTAACTTTTCCAATTAATTGGGCTGAAATAAAGTATTTGCTGTAAAATAGCTTGGATTATGTATATTTTGCTTAAGATTTTCATGTATGTACAGTATTGGCTTTTATGCCCTTAATTCAAAATCAGTATTTCTGGTTTTCATTTTTGCTTGAAGTGGATTGTTAGAAGTATTAAATATTTTCTAGGTTTTCTTTCATTACTATTGGTGCTGCAGTTTGCATGAGCTAATGTGATACATGTTTGCTCTCTTCTAACTTTATCATAGAGTCAGTCATTGGTTTTTAAATTTAGCCTAATATGCAGCCTCAATAATTGGGTTACACCCCGGGTGGAGGCTCTCTGTGTCTCTCTGTTCCCAAGTCAGAGGAGTAGGATGGTTGCTTTTTTCAGCAGACTTTTCTACTGAGGATGAGGAACTACTAGTCATTAGCATGATTCACTAACAATTCCTTTCTTCTTTTTCCTCTTCTTCAGCCCACAAAAATTACTCAGATTACAAAGCACATCAGCTAAATTCTTTAGAATTGTATAATGATTTTTTAAATTCCTAGTCCTATTCCTCTAAAAAGTGAAATCTAATTCTGCAAGAGGCTTCTCTGCTATGTATCTGTGACTGATTATACTTGTTATTGAATCACTTGAAGTTTTTGTTTGCCTGGTCCTCCTCCTTTAATCAAATGCATACACCTTCCTCATATTCTGTCTTCAAGAGGTCATTTCCACAGGACTTTGGAATTTGGTATTCCTTTCGGTGCCACATAGTGAGAAGGAGAAGGGGAAGACCTCTTCTGCCCTGTAAGAACAGTATTGTGAAATTTTTCTGCCCTTCACAGCTGTTTCAACAAAGTTTTAATTGGCCCTTTTCTTTCCGTCTATAATAATTGTTTTCTTTATATACAGGCAAGCCAAAATAGATGGGCAGGCAGCAAATGCAAAGCTTGAAGAAATGACAACATTGAAAGAGAAGCTTCAGAGCCAATTGGACAGAAAGGTATTCTAGAGAAAGGAATAATTTCTCTTGCAATTGAATGGACAGTCATTTTCTGAATGCTGAGGTTAAATTAACTGCAAGTCATTATCTAGCTTGTTTTATGTGAGTATATCTTTATTTTGTTCAGGGAAGCTCAGATCACGTCTGGATAATACTTTTATTCTTTCCAGGAAGAAGACAGGATATCTGCCCAGGAGAGAGAAACAGCATCTGACAAACGCTTGCAGCAAATGCAGTCTAGTATAAAACAATTAGAAATAAGGTAAAGAGAGCTCATTGTGTGTTACCAACCAACAGGATACATGCAAAAAGTATGCCTTGGCTCTGCAAAAATGGAGGGGTTGTCTGCCTTTGTATGTGTTTATGGCAAACATGCTAGGAAGTAACAAAGAGATGTTTTTGACAATCCCTCTGAGGCTCTCTTGTCCTTTCCCATGCCTGCCAATACTGACAATCATAGTTAAACAGTAAGAATTCCTGAGCTGTTGTGAAATTACTAGTGGTTTTCTTTCTCTAATACTATAGCTGCAACTTCATTGCCCGCATCCAATTATTCCGTTTCCTCCACAGAGGAAAACTTTATTTCTTCTGGGGCTGTTCTATTCTGGTTTAATATAGAACATTTTCAGTGATACATCCCAGGATATCACTGGGATTCTCCTAAGGATCTTCTGAGATTAGATATCTGAGTTAACTCCTTTAATTCTGTTTCCTTCTAGGACTTGATTAATCATCAAACTCAAAATACTCTGTCCAAAAACAAGCAGAAAACAATGCAATTTGGGCAATTTATGAACAGATACTTCCTAATAGCTCAGTTTGAATGGATCAGTGTCTTAATTAACCATCACATTGTTAAATTTCTACTGTCTTGTAGATTGTGTGTTACTGTTCAAGATGCTGAACGGCTGAGAACAGAAAGAGTAGCCCTGGAGGAACAGATCAGAGAGCTGCAGGCCAAGTCTGCCAGTCTAGAAAGTGAGAGGTATGATGCTGTTGTGAAAGTCCAAGATTGCATACAGCTCTTGGAAGAAGCTAACCTGGAAAAAAGTCAGGTAAGTCATTGGATAAGGGTATTTCCTGGAAATTAGGATGTTTAGGATACACAAGATAGCTTCTTTTATGTCTGTTGTGCTAAAATTAGTCATGCGTAGAGAGCAAACTGAGATGTGACCACACATCACTCAGACTTGTCATATAGTATAAACTTCAAAGCATATGTTGAGTGCCTGGACAAAGGTGATCTGAGGGATAGCACTGTACCTAAACATGACTCTTCCAAAGTTTTTGACAAGAGTTCAGAGTTTCTTACCAAATACTTACAAACAAATTCGTGGCATCAGAATAAAAAGGTTCTGTTGTGAATTTCTAACTGTTTCTGACAAGATGTAGGAAACAAGCAAAGTGCAGAGTCCTCAACAAAGAAATCTAGACATGTGGAGAGGCCTTAAAAGAAACTTTTATGTACAATGTGTTATTAAACTATCATAGAGTAATGTTTATGCCAAAAATACAGATATAAAAATATGGCTCAAGGAGCCAAAACAAAGCAGACACTTCTTAATTTACTGCTCTGGCTAAAACATCCTGAATTCTTCAAACTGGAAGGAAAATTTATTGAACAGAAGAAAAAAATGCACGTTAATATACGTATATGTTAACAGTGTGCGTTTTAAATTGTTTTCTCCCTGCTCTGTAGAAGATTGAGGTGAAAATTACAATAACACTTCTTCTGTTAACATTATAAAGAGCACAAAGCTAAGCTTACAAACAGGTATCTGAAGAATTTTAAGAGTAGTTTGAGTAACAAAAAACAAAGTTGAATTGTATGGGAGCGGTAAAAGAGAGCATGGCCAATGAAGTGGCGTGTTATTGCCTGGAGTGAGTAACCTTCCACAGGCTTGGTTTATTTCATTCCTTAGAGACTTTTTTATTTCTTTCTCCCTTTATGCATATACATGTTCTCTGTGTGCCCCTTAGGATTCTTGGTAGGTGAGATCAAAAATCCTGTATTCTGTAATCTTTTCTCCTGTTACACTGTAACATCAGTAGCTTTTTCACATCCCCCAGAGGAAGGGTTCCTCGCTACACTTTTTTCTGTAATTGTCACGATTCGCTGTTACCCAACATGAGTGTCTGCATGCATGTTCCTTAGCTACTTAAAAATTTTTATTCCTTTACTTTTAGTTTTCTGAGAGATGAGTAGTTTAATATAAAATGCTTGGCCATATTTAGGAGTGTGTGTGTCTAAAGGTATTCAGTTTCCTAAGAGAGACCTTTTTTATTACAGATCCTGGCCCCAGATAGAACACTGGAGAGTAGCTTTGCCTTTTGCTCTGGGTTCCTGTGCTTTCTTCTGTATAATTCTATACTCAGCCAAGATCTCCAAGTCCCAATAGAAGAAGGCATCTACTGACACTAACTCTTTGTGTGGTTCTGATTTACAAGAATGTGCATATAGTGCAGCAGGTTTTCACTGTTGTTTTCTTGTTGAGTCTCTGTCAGCTACTGCAAAGTAAAAAGGAAAAAATGGTGTCTTGAGCAGTGGCTGTGTGAGGGTTTTTCTCTTGGTGCTCTTAGTGTCCCGCTGAAATGTCAGCCATATTTCATTTCGTTATTTTTCATCTAGGCACTCTTTGAGGAGAAACAAAAGGAAGAAGAAATCAAAAAACTGAAGGATGAAATGTCTCAACTTGCAGAAAGCACTGCTGCAAGAATTAGAAAGGAAGTAAGTTATGATATTTAGAAACAATAGGAAGATTTTTTTGTTTTCCTCGGAGTAAAAAGCTACTACTGGTACATGGTCATCATGACTCTTGTCATGATGATATAAGACTGACAAGAGTTTGGATGATATAAGTTGCAAAGCAGTCTGCTGATAGCACCATACTCTTCAGCTTTTATTGTCTAGGCATGTATCCTAAACAAGAACCAAAACTGTTGATGTCTCTGCAGACACTGGTATGGAGAAGGCTGCACTGTGAAGATGTGAATGACACTTGTTATGGTGTCTTCATCTGGGCTTTTTTTTCTCCTAATCACCCTCAGTTAAAGCAGTATGGGTGGATAATAATCATCATTCTTCTAATTTTATGTCATAAAATTTGTCAGTTATTGCAGTCCCAGATATTTTCGTGCTTTATATACATGCACCACATATAGACTAGGTATATATATATAGATATATGTCTATATATGTGTCAAAAACAAGATGGAAAAGTAGTTTGTGGGACTAATTTTGTAGTTTTGTTTTGGTTTTGGTCACAGGTAGACACTGCAAAGAAGCAATGCAACATGCAGGTTTCTCGGCTAACAGAAGAAGTTTCAGCTCTTCAGATGGTATGGAGTTGTCTGATGAAAATATTTTCAGTAGCAAAACATTTGAGACTTCTAGGTTTTGCTGATCAGATACTTCCACTAGAATTTAGTATTTTAGGTCAGCTAACATGTGATGGATGAGTAATTGTGTAGGACATTCCTGTCTTACTGCACAGCACGTTACATGCTGCATGTCTCGAGAGATGAGTTCACAGGCATTTTGACAGTGAGGTCAGTGCTCTAGAAAATATTTCCCATGTGGTGGCATTTCTTAAGTATCGCTGTTTCTTTCAGAGGTACACTAAACTCAGTCTTCCATGCTTATCTGTAGTTGTGTGTGTAGAAACGAAATATATGAAAGCTGATAAACTATCCTGAGAGTCTATGAATCACAGTCATCATATTTTTGAATGAACCAGGAACTTGTCAAAAAATTATGCAGGTGACCACAAGAGTTCAGTCCTTATGCACCTATTTATGCGTTAATATTTTTTTTAAAGTTTCATTTTACATGTCTTAGTCTGTATATTGAATGATCCTATAGAGAAAATAATGAGCAGGTGAATATAATCAAATGCACCCATGGCAGCAGCAAGAACTGCATTTACACTGGGCAGGGTTTGGCTTCAGCACTTCTTGTATTTTTATTTTGATTTATTAAATGTTATTTTAAAATGGCTTTTTTAAAAAGGAATGTGGAGAAAAACAGAGTCAAATTGAACGAGCCATTAGAGAAAAGAGAGCAGTGGAAGGAGAACTTGAAAAGGTAAGGGAACTGTTTGTGTTTTTACGTCACATTTAGGATCTCATTTCAGAAGGAAAAAGTACATAGATTTTTCCCATTTTTCATGTGTTTCTCTCTTAACTTTTCTTATTTTATTTTTTGAGTAGATTTTCTTAATTGTCAATTTTCATATGTTTACTTTAAGGTTATTTGGTTGGGTTTTTTTTTTTAATCCAGAAGGTTTTTTAAAGCTGCAACACCAAACTGAAAAAGAAAGTTCTGTGAAATGTAAAAAGTAAAAGAAGGATGTTCAACATAATCCAAAAGAATGCTGGTACATATTCCAGTTAAGATCAATAGACAGAAAACGAAATAATCAGATCTTTGGAAACTTTTTTTTTCAAGTAGCAGTGACAATGATAGAAATCCAGTTTTATTTTAAATCATGGGAAAATAGAATGCAATGAGGAGTAAACTTACATGAAAGTTTACTCTTCAGATTTACAGGGAACACAGAGCGCATGAATCCAACAGTAGACAGCTCGAGCAGCTGCATCAGAAATATTTACTTGCAGAAGCTGCCAAAGATGACCTTCAGCTGAGTCTGCAGATGATACAAAATAAACTGAAACAACTGGAGATGAAGTAAGTGATGTTACAGATGTTTACAGAAGTAAGAAGAGAAAGCAGTGGAAATTATTTCAGACTATTTAAATTGTTGAATGTGTGTTAGGGCTTTGTCAAATCTTTTTATTCAGTAGCAGACATAGTTTCAAGATACCATAATTTTGAAACCAAGATTGATTTTCTCAATTCCATCATGATAAAACTCTTTGCTGATTTGTGCATAGCTCTCAGTCTGTATCTTTTGTCCTCTGGTTCAGGAGTTGTTCAGTTCCTCAGCTGCAGCCAGACTTTCTTTCTCTTTTAGCTCTGAGGAAGAGAAATCTCGTTGCCAGGAAGTTATCTCTAAATTGCAAAGCACTCTGGATTCAGAAAGAGAAAAGAGTGCCTTTGTCAGTGAACAAAGACTCAAACTTCAGCAAGAGAATGAACAATTGCAAAACGAAATGGAAGGTTTGAGGAAACAGGCAGTAGAGGCTCAACAAAGAGCTAAAATAAAGGTATGTTTTGTATATATATTTTTTTGTAATTTAAGACCGATATTTGCTTAATAAGGCAGCAGTTCTAAGAAAAAAGCATTAAATGTTTAAATTAAGATTGAGAGTTTCAATGATGCTTCCTAGTTGCTGCTTAAAAGTAATTTTATTGTCGCATTGTGTGTCCTCAGAATCCATGGGGTAACTCAATCTCTGCTAATTAAATTGCATTTTAATGTGTATTAAAGTCTCCTTGATAAGAAGACCCCAAATGTTCTTTGCTTTAAATAAGATGAATAGATTAAATAATATTGCAATTCCCGATCTTCATTTATTTCTTTTCTCTAATGTGTTAGAAATCTTTGTCTGCCTTTCTGCCCAGGCTGTTCCTCTACTTGTGTGTCCACCATGTTGTCAGGGTAGTGTGTAACTAATAAATAATTTAACAGTGTGGCTGTAAAACTTTGGCTCTTGTGTTTTCTGGACAGAGAAAATTCTTCTCTGTGCTTAGCTGCAAACAAGATTATGAGCTGAAAGCTTGTTTGTTCTTTTTGAACATGGTCCATTAAATTCCCCTGAGCAGACTGCAAGTGGGATAAGGAATCAATAGTAACCTCAGCAGATTCATGGTACCTGTGTCTTCTGGAGAGAGAAACAGCTTTGATCCTTGATGTGCTTTCTGAACATACAAAGCTGGTACTTCTCCCTCTGCAGGGTAAAGATACCCAAAAAGGGATCTAAGAATCTGGAGCAATGAAGACAACCTCAGTAAGCAGTTTTTCAAGGTGTGAGTGAGGACCATCTCAAATCTGGCTTCCACTTTGCACTACAAGATATAAAGCAAGCTGTCAAATTTACCAGGAAATCTTATCCATCTCGAGAACCCTTTGCTTAAACAAAGGATCTGGATCTTGTAACACATAGGTAGTGGATGTGAAGCATAGAAAGCATGTACTAAATCTTTGTGTGTCTCATTTTTAATCAGACAGGCTTCCATTATAGTCTCAGATAAGATTCACTGCTTGATTTCATTTCCCTCTGATGTACCAAGGATTTCAGATGCAGTTAAGAAACTCCTAACACATTTAGCTAGATGAAAAAGGAAGAATGTGTTTCTGTGGAGAAAACACCAGGGAGAAGAATAAAGATTACTTACAAAAATAAGCATACACAGCTCATTATCCTTTATTGTCAGTTGTACTATTTGCTTAAATTGGCTTTGGGAACACGTATCTCTGAGTATATAATTAGAAGTGTAATTATTGTATGTTACATGCTTTCAACAAATGTTTATAAATTTAACTCGGGTGTTGTAAAACGACTGGAAAAAAAAACGGTAAAAAGTGAGAGATGGAGAGATTTAATTGTACTGGATTTGTGGTGTTTTTTCAGATAAGCACAATGGAGCACGAGCACGCAGTGAAAGAGCATGGGTATGAAGCTCGACTCAAGGAGATGGAGGACACCAGTCACAAGTCCACTGCCGACCTCAGACGTCTCTTAGTAGCTCAGCAAAAAGCAACCAACCGGTGGAAAGAAGAAACAAAAAACCTCACTGAAACTACAGAAGCCAGGATCAGTAATCTGAAGTAAGTGCAGTTTTGTCCCCCTTCTGCAAAGTGTGTTTCAGATACTGTTTGGTGTATGGCAGTAGACCTGTGGTGAAAAACCACAAAGAGCAAACCATCCAGAATCAAAGATGTGCCTGCAGCCAAATGAAGAAGAATGATCTAAACAGAACTTTTGATGCTCTCTGTGAAGTTAGCACTGAAGTAAAACTTTCACTGTTTCATTATCTTGTTGATGGTTTTGTAATGACAAAAGGTAAATGGAATATATTACTTTTGGCTTTCTCTTTCAAGATACAGCATGCTCAATTTAGACAATTTTAGCTTTGGATTATGAGAACTTCTATACCTTTTCAGAAAAGCCGTAACATCCTTGTAGAGTGAGTCTCCAGACTTCTAAAATAAACTGGACAAAAAACTCTTGGAATGTACCTTTCATGTTCTCTTCTGAGCTGTTGCTGTCATAAATGAAGATAAAAAGGGGTTGTGTGATTGTCCTAAGAAAAAATACAGTATAAATTTTACTTCTCTCTTAATTCATCCATGTTTCTAGGCTGATACTTGTACTTGCAGCACAGAATATAAGATTATTTTTCAGCTTCACAGGTTTGCCCTGTGCTTTATTTCATTTCTAGGCTCAGGAAACTTTTTCAGCCCAAGTTTAATTGAGCTGTCTCTAGTAATTTGAGATGAAATTAGCCTGGTAGTTTTACAGAACTGCATAGAAATGTATGTCCTCAAGATCTCTTCCTCTTCAAAATTGGTTGAAAATTGGAGGAGGTTGACACACTGGTCCACAGAAATTGCTAAACCAGCAAGCCTGATTTCATAAGTCTCATTTCTTTAAAATTAAAGTGGTTAGAAAGGAATACAACATTGTATTATCTTTCAGTGGGTTTGAGAACAAAAATTCAGGGCATGCAGCTCTGTTAAACTGATACATTTGAAGCAAGCCTTTAATCACTTTAATCACTTTAAGTGATGCACTCATGTGGTTCTTTGCTCAGACTGATTGTAGAATTTGCTTTACTATCATGTTAACATTGAAGAAAGACTTTTCCCTATTACAACTGGGAACCTGTGAATTCTAGCTGTCATTTCCTTCAGAGTAGTCTTGGGGTTTTTTCATGTTTTATTATTAATGTAATGCTTTACATATTCTCAGCTTCAATCGTATTTCCAGTATCCCATGCAATTTTTGGAGTTACAGTTTCTGAAGCATAGCTTGGCATTTCTTGGCTGTCAGAACTCCTTGGTGTGCTGGTGTGAGTGGAATTAGAACCCAAATCTCTCAACACAAGCCAGGAAAATCTACCCTGCCACTACTCTTAACCTGGATATCCATCTTTGCAGTGAAGAATGTGCTCATCTTTACCTCCCCTACGTAAACAGTTACAGGGGTTTCTTGCCTTATCTGTTCAGATACAGGCTGGCTTTACTTTCCCTTAAAATATACTGCATTTTGCAGAGATTATTATTAAACAGTTCTTTTAAAAAGGAAAAAGTCTCTCTCAGAAGACATCAGTATTGAGCATTTTTGTGAGACACTGGGAGCTGTGCTGATTCACTGACAGTTTTTGTGGTGTAGCTTCACTGTATGTAATTATCTGGCTCTTGCTGATACTTTTTTAGCATCTTTTGTAAATGCAGTGACTGGAGAAGAAAATTATTTTGCAGTGTTCCATGCTAAGGTAAATTTTACCTCTTAACCTTGTAGCTTATTTTCTGTAAATCGAAATGCAAAACTCACAGCTGAGCATCTAGGTTCATCACTAGATCCTGGATGTGGTTCAGCAAGTTCCAATTAAAAGGGAAAAATTGCAGACTTCCAAAATAATTAAAATTGCCTGTGAAACAGCTGTTTTCCTTCTAAAACCTTTGCTGTTCAGTGTTAAAATGTTTTTACAGCAGACCAAAAGATTTAGACCTTATTTATCTGCAGCAAAATGCTGACATAGAAAATACAAGGGAGTCTGCTTTCTGAACCTGGATGAAAAATGGGTAGTAAATTTTGAAAATGTACCTATTTATGTGACTTCAGTAGATATTTTGGTGCAAGTCTAAAAGCTAAGTCCGTTGCTTTATGATATGATTTGGTGTGTTGTGCTTTTTCATCCTGTATAAGCTAGAAATAGAAGTCTTTATCAGGCATTTGCTCTACCTGGCAAGGAAGCTGGCTATAGAGACAGGAAGGCTGTCATTTAGACTGACATCAGGAATTTCATATTAAATCTGTGCAGTGATGCTTTGATATCATGGTGACAAGTAGTATAACTGAACCTTATCAGTATTACCTGGAAATTTTAAAACCAGCTTATTTTTCACCTTATATGCATTACCAGACACCCAGTGACGTAGTGCAGAATGCAGTTGGTATGAAAATTAGCTCCTGAATTTACATTGTAGTAGTTGTTCAGCACGGAAGTCCTTGCTCATACTATAAATGAATAATTATCGTATTTATTTTCATCTAGCACAATAACATTTTGAGTGCAAGTACAGACCAGCAAATCACTTCTTGCTGTGTTGGGAACTAAAATCAAGTTGCTGATAATTTAAAAAGCAGAATAATTTTGCAGCAAATGCATTTATCAGGGAAATTTCAGTTAGAACACAAAATAACGGACTGATACTGGTAATAGATTAATTAATCTATTGTTAATTAAAGGCTCTGTTTGAAAGGTCTCTTGAGGCTAATGCAGGAAATGTTCTCACCAGTCCTCATGGTGGGGTCCAAAAGAAAGGAGGATTCATGTAAATATGTGAGCAAATGCAGAGGTTGTGTTGATGACATGTAGCAGAATTTAATTTTTTAACAAAAACACAGTTTTTAACAAGAATCATTACTCTTGCAGCATACTAATGTGTTTTATAGCTGAGTGGCTTTTTAGGAAGTTATAAACTTCCTAACCAAGTCCTATCCATGTATATGGGGGAGGAATTTTAGATTGCATTTCACCAGGTGGTTGCTGTTAGTGCAGCTCTTGTAAACACTGACTCAGTGTCCCATTTGTTAGTGTAGGTGTTTCCCATTCCTTTGCCTTAAAGTCATGATGATTTTCCAGTTCTGTCCTCATTGCTTTCATTTTCCATGTGAAGGTGCCTGAAACACTTTGGCTTCTTTATTAAACTTAGCAGCAGCAGCTGCTAACTTTTCTGTATTCTGTGTTGCTCATTTGTCATGTTCTAAGTCTTGTTAAATAAGCAGTGTTTTGTTGGTGAGCTGTAATCCATATGCACGAAGGAAGCATTAAATAATTCTAAGGAATGGAGCAACATCAGTGAATGTTAGGGGGTTTTTGATCTGAAAAAAAATCAAGAAGTAAAAGCAAATTTTGCAACCTGCAATTTTAGATCATGTAATGTGAATCACATAAGGATCTAGTAGATCAGTGGAAAACCTGTAGATAGAAGTGTTGATAAGTAAATTGATACTTCCAGGCTTCATTGAAAATTATTCTGTGCTTTTCTGGACCTTTGGATCTCATTCAAGTTAAACATGTAACTGTTGCTGATAAAACTGAACTTGGAATTCAGAACCAGTGCTGAAACAGGAGGCAGTGCATTGAATACTGGTAAACTAAATTGCACCATTTTTTTCATACAAATATATTACAGCTTTCATTTATGAGAAAAGCTTTCTTCCCTCTAAGCATCCTAAGATGCTGTGTGCATCTAAAGGAGAATTTATTGGTAATAAACCTCATCTTCACCTTGCAGAAGGGCAAGGAGCTGGTGTTGCTTCACTATCCTTGTGCCAGTCAACCCTGAAGGTAACTAAGAAGGTCAGTGCTCCTTGTGACATGGGTCATCATTCCAAATAAAACCTTTGCTCTTGGCAGCCTGGCTAACAACTCCCTGCTAAGTTTATTCCCTTTATTCCCATAGTGTCTACTCTGGCAGAGTCAGAAACCAAACTGCTCTGACCTCTGATTGCATGCATTTTAAATGTGCCTTGAGTTCTAATGATGTGTGCTGAAGTGAATTTAGACAGCAATTTTTTTCAATTATAAAATAGTAGTAAAATAGTACAAAAGGAGCGATCAGTGTTAAAAGTTGTAAAAAAAAAGGAGTCTTTCACATTTTTTATAGGGGTTTAATTGGAAAACAGAAGTATAGAAATTTTATAAAACTATCAAACATTTCAAAATGTAATTTCTTTCATAACACAAAAAGAGCTTTTAAGTCTTGGTGTATAACTTAAGTATTTCATGTTCATTAGTTTAACTGATACTTGAGTTACTATTTGATTTTGCCCCCTCCTGCTGTATATCTGGAATGTTGTCCAAGTAATCTAAATCAGCAAATCAGAATTAGACTTAATGTTGAAAAAGCTATTTTGATCTTCGGTGTCACTTCTCCACGAATGGGTGTAGAATTTGATGAGAACTAAAAGCAATCCATGTTGCTGCTGTTGCTGATCTACGCGGTGTAGAGCTTCCAGTTGTAAAGTTGTAGGCTCTAAGATCGCTGTCAGTATGAATGTCCTAAAAATTTAAGGTGATCTGCCTTTGACAGCCATGGTAAAAAAATCAGTATGAAGTGCTTCCAGCTTTTTACTTTTCTTGTCTTCATTTGAAAGAATTTACTTTTGAAAGAAGTGAGGAAAGCATGCACAAGTTTTCAAAGGCTCTTGCTTTCGCTGGAGCACTGTAACCCACAAGAATGGTTCCTCTGGCCACTTTTGGGGGAAGAGGCTGGCTGAGACCTTACAGCATCAATGCAAAGCTCTGTAGTTCTTCAGCTGAGAAGAATAAATGACAGCAGATAGAAAGCAGAATCAGCAATACCAAAGGAATGTTCAGGAAGTTTGTGAATTGGAAGGAAACAATCTTCAGTAACAACAGAACAGAGGATAGAATGAGAAGGGGTGAGAGAGAGTTCTGACAACAGAATTCAGGCAAAAACAGATTAACTCAATCTGCCAGCATTTAATCAAAGAAAATGAAGTGACAGACTGTATGCAAGTTTTAAAAGTAAGGGTAGATGATTCATTTGTTTTGTAAAGTCCACCTTTACAGGTCTGTAGATAAGGGCACATACAAAAGATGGTTAATCCCATCTCATTGGCATATCAGTATTTTTTTGTAGATTTTTGTGTCCTTACCCTGAGAAGGAAGAGTTGGGGTAAATAGAGAATTTTGCAGGTAAGCAGATAAACCCTTACCAGACTCTGCACCAGTGGCCAACACCAAGAGCTTATTTTTGTTGAACATGATTCTGGTCGGAGCAGGGATCAGAATAAGATTCACATGGGTAAGCGAAGTTTTATATTGAACCAAATTACTGAATCATCACAGAATGCCTTTCATTGGGCTGGGTCTGGACAATTGCAGACAGGGAAAAAGGTAGGTCCTCTAACTTGAAAACCTGACAGGAAATTGACAGTTCTCTCAACTTTGTCATGGGTATTGCTTTGGCCTGTCAGACACGTGGGTGATTGCTCAGTTTAGGTACAGTTTAGCTGGAATAGGGGTAGAAATAAGTATAGACAGGTCTGTTCTTCTACAAAAGAGTGCATGAAACAATTTATAAACATTGACTTAAGTGATAAAGAGGGTAAGTTTGCTTCCATGTAACATTGCATTTGCGGAGCTTTAAAAATCTGAACTCTAATTACAAAAGTAATAAAGTGCAATAATACAGTATGAACAAACCAATAAAAGAATAATCCTATTCATCTGCCATTATTGTCTAGTAGCAAGATATAACTTTTTGGGGGGAGAAAAATAAAAAATACGTGTAACCTAAACCCATTTATTTGAGTAACTATACTGAATGGCTTCATTTTCTTAATAGTCACTTGCATTATAATTGTCAGTACTTAACAAAAGGGAATCCTTGCTGTATTGTTTTTATATTTAAAGACTTTGCTTAGCTTAAGCCATCTGATTGCAGCTATTTTGGATGTCTTTGTTCCAGTTTCTGCCTCTGACACATTTCTTTGTCATAGTTAAGAGTCCCTGACTCATTGGTAGGCATGTGTGGGGTTTCGAGTTCTCAGTTTTTATCTTTTCTATGATTGGAAAGAATCTGCCTCTGAGGACTGTGACCTTCTTTGGTGGCAGTATATGAAGCATTGGCCATGACTGCTTTTTCCTTTTCCCTGCATCCTGTACAGTACATGGAGTGAATTGTGTGGCATCTTGAGATGAAGAAGTTGCCTCTTTTTCTAAAACATTATTCTTGGCTGCACTTGTGTAATGTTTGGCAGCCATAGCTGCTTATTTTAAGATGTTCATTAAAGAAAAAAAATTAACAGGCTGAGAGACAGCTGCAGGTACTGGCAGTATACAAAATTCATAATTACTAAGAGTAACTGAAGCATATTATAGTATAATTCAACCAAAAAAACAGCTGGCACATGCTATATTTGTCATGAGAGCTTTGCAGAAAGTACTTGCTGCAGCTGGTGGATTTATCACCCGTCTGCTGAAATGCTAGAAGCTCACCTTTTGTTTCCTACTCACTTAGCAAAGACAATGTACAGTGGGGGCTGATTTAATTATCCAGCGGTTGGGGTTATTGCTCTGTTCTAATACTGAGATCTCATAAGGTGTGTTTGGGGGAGGGTTAACACTCAGAATGAATCAACTGTCTGGCTCAATAGCCATCACATTTCCTTATGCTTACAAG
This sequence comes from Oreocharis arfaki, assembly GCA_013398015.1. NCBI lineage: Eukaryota > Metazoa > Chordata > Aves > Passeriformes > Paramythiidae > Oreocharis > Oreocharis arfaki. The sequence continues at coordinate 115,698 of VZRR01013897.1, forward strand.
GTTAAACTGTTTCCTTTTAAATATGTGTTCAGTGTGATCTCATTATAAAAATAATTTCTCGATCACAGCTGTATATGAGCCCGTAAACTCTGTTTATGGTCTGTGCTGCTAAGCATGCTAATTCCACACCTCAGTACAAGCACAGGAGACAGGCTCTTTTCAGTAACTAAGAATTTTCAGGGCACCTAAAAATTGGTCTCCTAATATTGAAAATGCCTCATTTGATGCTGGATTACAGAGGACAAATTACAAAAATAGTGCTACATACTAACATACTATCTTGATCCTGCAGTCTTGATCCAGCTTTAATTCTTACTTTATATAAAATTTTTCACATGTGGTAACAGGTGTAATCTATATGTAATTTAGGCTGTTTAACATCATTTAAATATCTGCCTATGAACTTTCATTTTTAAGAAAGTTCCAAGTTGTTGAACTGTTTTTGTGATACCCACCTAGGACTGGTGAAAGAGGTTAAGAAGGTGGGTTGAGAACAGGTGAGTGGAAACTCCTCAGCAGCTGTAGGGGTGACCTGATGTTACAGATACATTGCAACGTTGTATTTCAAGTGCCATATGTCAGTTTTCAAATTTTTATGAAATACTAAGCTTCAGAGTTTATAAAAACAATTATTGTTGAGAACTAAGTGCCTTCTTTAAAATTGCATTTGCATTAAGCTGTAATGAGGCTGGAGTATCTCCTACCTTACCTCCATTCCCTCAAAAAGAATAAAGGCCTTAGCTTCCCGTGCAGTGCATGCAGTTTCAGCACTAGGTAGAGCATTTAAGGTGAGGTGGTGGAGTAGAGACTGCTCAGAGCTTAGAGCAGCTCACTTAGGTTTGCATCCTTCCCTGGCTAAAATTACTGGAGTTGTGTCTTCAGTCATCCCTCTTCTGATGACAGGAGGCAAGAACAGCTCCCTTTAAGCACCAGCTCAGAGACATCTGTCATAACCCAGATGTTTTTGTCTTCAATACTGTGTAAATTGAAGATCACTAAAACTCCTTCAGTATAAAAGTAAAAAGACTGCTTTGAAGTAGGTGGTATTTTCCCTTTCCTCGCAAAGTGTCACATTGTTGTCTGTCTCACAAGTATAGAATGATTTATTTTTAGGCACTTCAAAGCACCTTTAAAACCGCCTATGCTGAGGTCTGGTTGTGGAACACTAATTAGGATGTTAATCTCAATATTGAACTTACTGTGCAAAATGTAGCTTTATTTATTGCATACTAGATAGCATGCCTCCAAAGTAAGCTTCAATAAACAGGAAAAAAGCCCTGTAAAATGCCAAGTGTTCTTGACAAAGTCTTGCTGATTCCAACAAATACATCTTGTTCCTCTGCCATTACAGTTTTGAATGCACAGCATGAAGAAGTGCTGTGTGGTGCTTTTGAAATCGATGTTTTAAGAATAACCCTGTAATTAAAACCCACCATAAGCCTCCACAATTCACAGAACTATCTATGAAATTACGTTCCAGTAACTGAAGTACTACTGTTTGCTAATCAGCATCTTTTCTTCTGATTCCCAGAAGTGAGCTGCGTCAACAAAAACTCCGTAGCCAGGAGCTCATTTCCCAGCTGGAAACAGCAAATGAGAAGGTAACTGAGGTAAGATAATGACTGATGTGACAGCTACTTTCAGTTACAACCTGATGTGCATACACTAAGATCTTAGCAGAAACCTATTTAGGTGAGTTATGTTGCTGGTTTAGAGAAAATTAAGGATTTTTGACAGGGATAGTCAGTAATAATTGGGAAGCCTCACTGTTTCTTGCTGACTGACATGTTCCAATGGCAGGAAGACAAATGAACTTTACTCTCAAATTACAAAAGTGAAAGGAGAAATCATCTTTCTAGGTGACTAATCTAGCAATTCTGGACAAATTCAGGAAATGTTTCTGAACTTACCTCTGCCTGTGAATCCATGCAAGCCTCTAAACAGGAGCAGGCACACTGGGATTATGGATAATATGGCAAGTACAGAGACACCAAGTTCTCCACATGCTGTGTGGATGCAGAATTTACATTCTGTGTCCATATGTGCATATGGCTGAAAGTATTATCCATTAAAGATTAAGGGCAGGGTTGTTTTGGAATGTGCATCGTTCAATAATTAATGGCCACTTTAGAAAAGGGCTTTCCTGTCAGCCTTATAAATCTGGGATAACATCCAGTTCTATCCAGGATAAGTCCTTCTGTCTTGTTTTCCTTGTAGTGCTGTGTTATTTAGAGGAGAAAAATGGGGCCGATGTGAGAACAGATTTCTGTGAGTAAAGGCTGGTTAAGAAAGGCTTTTTACAGACCTGTTGAAGGGAACAGCAGAGATCTGTAGCAGGTTTATCACCCCATTTGTATTATCTACTACATTCCTCTTTCTTCTGAGTGTAGCTAAAACATTTACACTGTAAGGTTGCGTGGATTAAATAACCTGAATTAAAAAGTCAGCTTTTATGCATCTTGCGTCAAGCTGGTGAAATGAGTCAAACTTCCTCTGCAGATTGATTGATTGATTGGAAAAGTCATATGATGTGACATTTGAGCTGGAAATTCTCTATGATGTGTCAGCAGTTTGTCCTCAGGCTTCTATTGTAAGGGGAAGACAGTTCCACTTCTGACGTTCCTCTTGTGTTAGGCTTTTTTTTCCTACAGAATGTGTGGATTCAGTAAAAAGAATTTGGCATTGGTGATGAGAGATTTTGTTTCCACAGGATGAGACATTGATCATGGAATATCGGGAATACATTGACAGGCTTCAGAGGCGGCTGAGCCAGGCAGAACAGAGAGCAGCCACAGCATCCCAACAGGTACCCAGCTCACAAAAAATGTTATCCAAGCACATGGAATATGTAAAAGTACTCACTCTCCATCATTCCTGAGGCAGAGGTGATCATTTATGAGCATTTTTACCAACAAAATTTTAACAAGCTTGGATTTTGGACATGTCATCTCTTGACAGGATGCTTATGTGACAGCGTAGGTTTGTTTGTGGAAACCAGTTTAATAAGAATTAAACCTGCACGGTTCAAAATGTGTGAATGAAGGTGTACAGGCATTTCCAGCTTCAGAAATGGCAAGTTAGTAAAGACAAAAAAACCCCTGAAATAACTGCAGCTGCTGTTTGCACAGAGCAGGTCTGTTGGAGCACACCCACTGCAGTTCCCATCGGCTGTGTGTAACAACTGCAGCAACTCCTGCAATGATAAAACTTGTGCAGACAGAGTAGGAAATGCTTGTTTCCTTCCAAGCCATTGGAGAGGTAAAGGAGAGAGAGTGTATCCCTCTCAATATTCAATTTTTCCATACTGTTTAAGCTGTGCAACTTGAAGCAAATCCCTTGGGGGCTTCTACACCGAGTTCTTTTTTTTTGCCAAGGAAGTTCATTACTCAAGTTGGCCTTCTATTAAGTAAAGATGGTCTTTCTGCCTCCTGCTTTTTTTTTTACAGTGATTTAGGAAAACCATTTGCAAATTACAGCTTATTAATGTGGGTGACTCCATGTGAGCTGCAGAGAGGAAATGTTTGGCTGACCTAAATTGCTCAGTTAGGACAAATGGCATTTTTTTCCCAACAGCAGTGAATAAATGGGCATAGCTGCCAAGCTGTCATAACATAAGCTGTGGTTCCTGGCTCTAAATGCTCCCTGTCATGACAAGGTCTATTCAGCTGCTGAAGATTTGCTCTGAAAGAGGAATTTATTTTTTTAACCTCCTGTTTGTTATGTGGCTCTGTTTAGCTCTGGTGCTTCTGAAATGCTGTCTTCCATAAAAACCCAAACATGCTTATGTCACATTTCAAGGGAATAAACTCATGGCCTCAGTGCCCATAGAGGAAGAGGTCTTGCTGTTCCTGAAAACATTGGTAATTAGATGTTCCTCACCAGGCTCTCTCTGAAAGATAACAAAGAGATTTGATGTTGAGCAGCCCAAATGCTGCCCAGATCTTATCACCAGACTTCAGAACTACCTTGCCCTTGTGGCAGGGGTTACTGCAGAGGCCTGGCTGCTCTATAGAGACTTCAGAACTGCTGTGCCAAGCCCCTTCCTTTTTCTCTCCACTCCAAAAAAAAAAAACACATACTGGCACTGTCCCTGCTAAAGGCTGGAGAAAGAGGTCTTCAAAAGCAGTGCTGCAAGAATGTCCACTCTTGTGAATCTGGGTATTTGTCCTCTTCTAGGCCTCAGAAGGCTGAATGTTCATGTGTGCATTCCATCAGATTCAGAGTGATGATTCTTTATTCTTAATCTGTAGGCTGAGCGCTGCTTTCTGGCTTGTGTGTTCTTACTACATTATCCACCTTCATTGTAGAATTATATCAAATATAGGCTAGAGCTGGACTAGTAGGGAGCCTAAAAATTACACTTTTATGGTGGTCAGCTCAACAACTGTAAATCCTATCTTATTCTGAAATACTAGTAATTCAGTAAGAAGCGAAAAATGCAGGATAATGTTTGCACAAGTTAAAATATCTATTCTGTAGGTGTCTTTCAAAGTGTATTCCTGCTACCTATCATCTTGTATTCTCTGGCATCTGAAATAAGACAAGAGCAGTAGTCATCTACAGAGTACATTGTAAATTCTGCTGTTCATGCCATATTGAACTGCCTGTGCTTGTTCCCTCTCCTTCATGACACATTCAGTGTGGAAGTTCTACTGTTACTTTGATCCTACAAAGAATTATTAAGAAGCTATCATCTGCTTATGTTTCATTACAGCTCAGCCTGATAACTACACAGAATAAAAAAGCTGTTTCCCTGAAGGATCTGGAAAATATTTAAACACGTGTTTTTATCATTCACCATGTTGGGATTCAAGAGGATTGCTGGAGAAACTTCATATTGGAGCACTGCAGTCAAATGCACAGCAAGGCTTGTAAAACTTAAATTCTGGTTTATTACAGTAAGAAAGGGAGTGGATGAAGATCCTGTCTCTGTATTCACAATAAAGATTGGAAGAAGACTGCAAAATGTTGTAGTTAAAGTCCTTTAATGTAGCAGGTGAAGAAATCTGACACAGTGCTGTGGCACATTCAGGGTTTTTTTGGTGTAAAATCCAGCAGCTCCAACTGTGACAAGATTGGGTACAGGGAGTAGGTAACACTTCAGTAGGTACTGAAATGCATCTCAGCTTTGCTCATGCGCAGTTGATACCTTTAATTCTTCTTTATAGTGCAGGTAACTTGGGAACAATTTGAGGATCCTTTATGAATTATAATTAGACTTATTACATCATGAATGTCAAAGAATTGCTGTTTTGATGGGCGGTGTTTGACCTGCAAGATACCTCCATTCCCTTCCAGTTAAAAGAATTCAGTTCAGGTTGGTCTGGTGCCCCTAAGAGTACAGGTAATAATGAAAATGCTGCTATGGCTACTCAGACAGCTCATTTCTAAGCTCTGTAATCTTCCTGCAGTTGTGCTTTTTCTTCCTAACTACTATTTATTTTACTATTATTTTTCAATTCCTTGCTTTTCTGTTCATCTACTCCATTGGTCTGTACATGTCTGGGAACTTCCATTCTCTTACTTCAGTTTGCACAAAGGTGAGGTCATCCAGCTCTTAGGCCTTTTGAATTAGTGGGGTTGAATTCTACAGCTGCCAGGATGTGGGAAACCTCATGTACGTATTTTTTCTTTGATACTTGAGACATGTTACACCTATCATTCTAAAATTAGAGCTGAACTCCGTTTTCTCTTTTAGCATACATTACAAGCATTTGACAGGTGTTTAACTGATTTTGAAGTGCTCACATGTTGGCCTGAAGTGACATAATTGCTTGTCCTTCCTCTTAAGTGTGAAGAGTGTAATTCTGGCTTCTAACCTCTCATTCAGCTGATGGGCAGTGCTTGCCCAATGCTTGATGGCAATGTCTCAATTGGATTAATAAACCTGTGTGTCCATGGCAATGGATTTTCACCATATTTGCATTTTAGAGGACAGAGCTGGGCTGATCCCCTCGTGGAAGCAAGACTTCGTGCTGCCTCCTGAAATCTTGGCTGTTCAGGTAGAGCCTGCAAGATGAATGCACTCTCAGGAACAATTCCTGCTTGCTCTAGGGAAAGCCACTAGTGCCTACAGTGTTTGCTTTTTCTTTTTGATAGATGCCTGTATCCAGTGCAATCTCTAAATCTCAATTTTGGTAAAAGATGTTGAAGATTCTCCAAAACAACATGGATACATTTTTCACAAGCTCCAAGTGTCTGTCTGGGTGAGATTTTCATCAATCAGCCATGTGTGTGACGGAGAGGCAGGCAAGTACCAGGCACCTTGTTTTCATTTGCATAATGCACTGCTGAGATGATGACAGGCCACCTGGAAGATTTTGTGTGAGCTATTAATCCCCTTCACTCCTCAAAGGCAGGCTCTGGCTGTGAAGTGAAACCTGGCTGGAAGGGGCAGGCAGTTCCAAGTATTTGTGTATTTGTTCCTGGAGGCACAGAAGGGTTCCTGCATGCTTCCCTGCTAATTATGGGTATATTCATTTCACCTTGGGGTGCAGCTCCTGTGTGGTGGCTGTTTGCCAGAACAGGAACTGCAGGGATGACACAAGCACCTCATGGTGAAGGGAAGGGGCAGGAGAGCAATCCCAGCAGATGACAAAGGAGAGGAAAAGGTTTTCCTTCCTGTCAATGGAACCACGAACAGGAATGTGGTCAGCTGGAGCTCATCATACACCTACCACCTCCTTTCATTTCCCTGGGGTGTGTAGAGGAGGCTGCTCCCATGTTGTTCCCAAACTGGACTTTCAGAGGAAAGGCAATTGCTGAGGCAATTGAAACGTGCTAGTTAAGAAGTTTTGCTCCTTCCCTTGTATGATACCAGGTTGTTTCATGGCATGGAGCTTTTCAGTCCACTGTCCTGGCCATCTTTCATTTGTTTCTAGCTGTATGTTTCCTGCCTCTCTTCCACTGAAAAGTTTTTGTGTTTTCCCTCCAACACCAGGGTTAGAGTGGTTTAAAGGGGCCCTAGTGTGATAATACTGCCTCCCATTGAGTAAAACTTCATTCTTGATAGTGTCTGTTCAGGGAACATTTCTAGGTGAACAGTTTCTTCCATGCAACAGGTGAGATCTCATTTTGGGTCTTCCCAAGAGTCCTACACCTTGTGGCACAGGCCAGATGGTCACAGGTCTAGCCCTGCTGTTTTTCCAGAGGGAGTGCTAGGTCTGTGCTTTCACAGCCTTGCCTTGTCTTGCTCTGCACCAAGTCCATTCTGTATTTCTGCATCTGGAGTTCAGAGGAATCCTCATCTCCTAGAAATCCTGCTATAGAAGCAAATCTTCTCCCAGTAATGCTTGACCCCAGCCAGTTCAGAGTGTGAATGAACTTTCAGCCTAATCATCCCAAAGATCCCCAGGTTCAGACCTCATGTTCCTTTTCCAGCGGAACACGGATGGCGATTATGGACTTTGCAAGGACATCCTATATCTACAAATGTAAATGTTTTGAGGTAAGCAACATCTCGTTGAGGGTCCCAAGGGAAAAACCACACAGTGTTCTGTTGATAGGATGGGCACAGCTGTCAGTAAAAAGCAGCTAAAAAAACCTCAAAAATGTACAAAATCTTGCAGCTGCAGTGTGCATTGCAATACCTGTACTAATCCAAACCAAGTGCTTGTTTTAACCATGAAAGCTGTTCAGATCATTGCAGTGAAGTGTTTTTGTAAGAACCCAAACACAAACACAGGGAGGTCTAAACCACTGCTGGCAAGGATACTGCAAAAATGTACAGCATTTATTCACATACAGACAAAAGGCACAATTCTACGGAATATTTTAACAAAAAAATACAGCTGTTTCAACTAGGTCTTTAGAAATACTTCAAAAAAGGGAGAAAATAAATACAGGATTGGGCCATGTAATATAAAATAGTCATCTCTACATATACTTTTTATTTCTGTTTCTCTTCATGCACCTTTTTTTAATTAATTTCAGCTGAATGGACACCAAAGCTAGGCACATAGTGAAAAATCTGTACAGGTTTTACAAATGTCATCACAATTGTCTCAAATGTCTGAAATCAAGATTTGTACACAACATGAACCCTTCATTTAGAGCTGTGTGAGTTTATAACCTAACAAATGGCATTCCAGGCAACTCTACAGACGTTCAACTAGCCTACAGTTCGACAGAGCACACCGATCATATCAAAGATCTCTTGGTCAGTCAGCACAAGGAAAGGTAACGCTTAGAAACAGAAATCCAGCAAATCCCAGTAAAACACAGGGGTGGGTTTGTCACTGCAGTACCTACAACACCTCCTGCTGAGCGCTAAGCACAGGGACAAAACTAACCTACAGAGCCGGTCGTACCGCAGCCTTTTTGGTTTGGGTTCAGCTCGACTGGAAACCTCTCAAAGCTTTTTGCCCTCAGTGCCAGGGGACAAAGCAGCTAAGGCATTCACTCTGCACACCATTAGTGTTCATAATAGTGCAAATTAACAAGGTACCTCTGTCCAGGGGGTGGGAGGTTAAAGGTTTACTCAGGATCCAGATTTAGGGTATTCCATCTATGGCTTGGCAATTCCTGTGTGGTCATGAGCTTCTTTCTTACAGAAAATATCAGTGCCTGTCTGGAGAATGTTGCTGGATGTTGAGTAGAACTTACCAGCTTTTACCTTTTGTCTGTCTGCTGTTTATACTTTGAACACATCCCAAGAGTGCCTTTGTAACCTCAGTCACCAGTGCCCTGCCTTTTTACCTCTGTAAGTCACGTAATTACTTGGGACCAGCAACGGGATTTTGAAAGTGTACTATCTTACATAAAATTCCCCTTCCTCAAAAGGTTAAGACTTTTAAGTTTTCAAACAATAGGGATGCATTCTGGTGAAATATATAATTGATAGTGTTACCTTGCATAGCAAGATAAAGTGTTAAGCCTTTTTATATTTTCTGATTGAATCCTCTGGAACGCTCAGTCCTGTGGCAGAGGAATTTTGTGTTGTCAGTGTTCCCTCCTCAGGAGGCTAGGGTCAGACATTCCAAAGTGAGTGGATGCCATAACAGCAGGCTGGGAGTAGCAAAGGGGAGGAGAAGGAGGTTCTTTATGCCTGTCTCTCTGTTAACACATTGCTGGTGCAACTTTTTCACCAGTACATACCTGACCTACATCTATGAAGAATTCCAAAATTTACAGGCTCCTAACGCTCCACTGCGATGTGTGCGCTCTACTCGGTACAAAACAGTATCCTCACAACCTGTTAATAATTATTGCTCACAGCTTACTAATTATTGCCACTTGCAATTATTAAAAAAGTACACAATCAGAATATGAGTTCCCTCTTCCATCAAATCTAGTCCACAATAGAATGAAATAGTTTTCCTTTGCTTGACTGTAAAGAGCTAATCACAACATATTGTCTTTGCTTTTTATCCTATTTAAAAATATATATTCATGTCCATTTAAAGCAACCTTTTAGTGTCATAAGCCTGACTCTCGCAGTACATATCATTAGTGCATCTGTGGTGGCCTTTGGGAAATCCTACTGCCCTAGTGCCTTAGAAAACTTCTGTCTGGAATTGTCATCACATTCCCCAAGGCAGGGGCCTGACCAAGGGTGACAGGTATTCCACAGGGTGCTGGAAGCCCCAAACCTGCCCCTTGCTCTGAACTGAGCCATGTGGGAGCATCCTCTGTGTCAGCCCCAGTCTTTCCAGTCCTGCCTTGTCCCTTCCTCCTCCTCCAGTACAACGTCATGGCTATGCCTGGTCATCCTTTACATGTAAACTCTGGAGCAGCTGGAGGGGTTTGAGCTGCCACCTGTGCTCAAACTGAACACAACAGAACACATTCTGCAAAGAGAGGAGAAAGAGCTGCCCCTGCCCAGGGACAGGGAGCATTTGTAATGGGATTTACCAGTGCAGTATGGTCTCACAACCATCTTCCATTCAATACACATGAGTCAAATTAAGAGCTTGTGCTTTTCCAGAAGTCAGGGGAAGGGAGTAAAATTTTCAGTGCCTTTGAGCTAGAAAGGATGAATGAAGCCTAATTCCTCCTACCTGCCCTAGCCCCTTTTAAAAGATTTTTGTGAGTAGTGTGCATCCCAACTCCTGTTTTAGTAGGGATGTCACTTCTCTGCTTACTCAGGAAAGCTGCAAATAAGGGAAATTCAAACTTCTCACAGAAAGGGGGAAGGTGAGGGGGTGTGGATAGGGCAGAGAAAAAAAAAAAAAACAAACAAAAAAAACCAGCTTAAAACAGCTTTAAGTGCATGTAAACATATTTATAAAACTCAGAAAAAAAATGGGTTTTCAATTTGTCGGTCTGTAGCTCTAAGAATGCTCCTCTCTCACACCGATGAGTAAGGTGGAGTTGGCTTGTAGGCAGTGACTACTGACCCTGTCCCTTGTCCAGTCAGGTGGCCAGGATGCTTCTCCGAATAATGTCCGTCCTCCTGCCGATGGTGCTGTTCGGACTGAGCCTCTGCTGCCTGCACTTCTTTTCAGCCACTTCAGTCTCCGAGTCGCTCATTTCGGCGTCGGGGACATACCCATCGTTCTCACTGTCAGGCTTTAACTTGCTTTTCGTCCGCTCCTTCACTGGAGCTCTGCCCACGCCCAGGTAGGGGTAGGCGGAGTTCTGGCGGCAGGCCTCCTCCAGGCTCTCCCCCTGCTGCTGCCTCTCCCCCTTCTTTGGAATTCGGAATCCGCCCCAGTTTTTCCCTGGGCTCGTGGGTGTGGTAGGCACTTTAACTACTGTCTGATTAGAGTTTACTTTGACAAGACCCCCATTACATTTAGGCACTATATCCCTCCGAGTGCCAGGCGCTGACCTACCACTGGAGTGGTTCACAGCCCTTTTGTTTTCCGATTGCCTCTGAGAGAGTTCTGTGGGTCTCAGCGGTTTGTGGTTGTGTTTAGAAGTCTTTTCCTTCAGTTCTGCCTTTGCCACCTCACACTGTGGGCGATTGTCTCTCCTTTTCCTGTGCTCTGGTATAACCATGCCATTTTTCTGCTGTGCTGATACAATCCGTGTCTCAGCAAAGGTCTTGTCAAAATTTAAAAAGCTGCCTGGAGCTGCACCTCCTTCCCTCGGGCTGGGCTGGCTCAGCAGGGATTTGCTGTCATTCCCAGGCCTGTCTCTTACCCTGTCTCTCTTGTGTGGCTTTTTCAAAGAGTGGGCCAGGGATGTGCCCATCTGCTTCCTGAAGAACGCAGAATGCCACTTCAGATCCTCAATCTTGGGGGCGTTGGGGCCCAGCGACGGGCTGTTGAACAGCACCGTGTTTTCCATGGAGGAGAATGAGGAAGGCACACCTGAATGGAAGCAAACTAAGTTCAAGTCAAGCAATTCCATAGCTGTGTAAATACTAGTTTGCAATGTACCTATTTTAACTGCGCTCCTCCTGCCTCACATATCCGTATCAGAAATGGGCATTTGGCTGCCTGTCCTGCACTTTTAGGTCACAACTCCATGGATATGTCATGGTTTCACAACATCCTGCTGGTCGGGTTTTATTTTCCTGTACCAGCACCTAAATTAAACTGTAGCAAAGACAAGTCCTAGCGCTACTCTGTCCACTCTGTCCACTAAGACAGAGACACTCCTCAGAGAGGGAGGCAAAAAGCAATCAGCAAGTGGACCTCACTGATGCCATCGAAAATATGGTTTATTAGTTACTCAATAGTTAAAGGGTAATCTGGTCACTGCAGTAATTTTGAAGGTACTCATCTTTCTGAGAAATGAAATGAGAACACATGAGGTCCTGTTTGTCCTTCACAGCCTGTAAGCAAACCTTGTGCCTGTGGTCTAACATGAGAAAGGAAACACTGAGGCATACCTGAAACTCTTTCTTGTTCCAACTGCTTTGTGTAGCTGTTAAATATCTGTTCTTGAACTCTGCAAACAGATCTCTTGATTTTTTCTCTCCGCGTCACCATGTAAGTGAGGTTACGCACCTGGAAGACAGCAAGGGGATGGGTTTTACAGGAATTGTATTCCTAGGATGTTGCCTGATCTGTGCTTTGAATTCATTCAGCTGGAATACTACACCCCATTTAAAAAAGTTAGTAGCATATTTAAATTTAACCACCTTCAACACAATTAGTCGAGAACAGCCTATTTAATTGACAGGTTATCTGTTTAATTGACAGGCTATTTAATTGACAGATTATTCCATCAGATTTGGACAGCCACAGCACAGAAGTAACTTCAACAAACACCTGAGTCACGCACACATGAAATCTAGAGAAATGTTGGAAATCTTTGTATGTACTCAGTATTAAATAGTTCCCAGATGAGGGAACCACTGAGAAGTACTGGTGGATGATTCCAAGGCTCCTCTCTCAGTACAGCGTGGTGCCCTGTGAATTAGAACCTTGTGGGCTGACCTGGAGAAATGTAAAAAGTGTGTCTGTTTTTGCACAGGTCCCTTTTCTTAAATCGAAATTATCTTGAATGTACAATCAGTGAGAACAGAGTAGTAAAACATTAAAAATATTACTAAAATCATGTAGCCTGTTTTGACATCACATTTAGAAATGGAAAGGATACACACAGAATAATTTAAGATCCAGAGAACATGGTTACCAACTCTAATTATTTAGCTGATCAAAGAGAAGATGACAAGAAAGCTTGAGCACATGGAGCAGGAACAAAAGATCCTAAGTAACAGCTAGGATCTGGGCCATCTGAACAGCTAGACAAGGGCCACAGGCTGGAGTTAAAACTAGGAAAACAACCAAAAAATCAGAATTCCAGCAATTAGTAGTTAGGCATCAGGATCCTTTACGAAGGATGCAGTACATCCATGAGCACTTGCTATCCTGATTTAAAGATTAGACAGTTATTATGGAAAAAAGGCCCTGGTTCCCCTACAGGTTACTGAGGTAGGGCCTCCTGAGCCAACTTTCGTCCATGGCCTACATGAGCCACGTGCTGTAGGGACATGAAAAACTAATTTCAGTGCTCTTTTTGGCTTTAAGAGCTCTTAAATTCTACTAGTTAACCCAAAAAGAAATGAATTTAGGATCAGATGTACTCATTAAAACACCACGCTGATGCTACTGAACTGTTATTGAAACATTCAAAACCTAAATGAATCAAGCATCGTTTACCTCCCTAAGCTACACAGATAGTCCAGGGAAACATCATCCTACTCTGGTATGCCAATGAAAAACAGATCTGCTGCAAATCAAGGTAAGTTTCATAATCTTTTTCACCAGAAGAAGGGAGCGTGGAAAGCCCTTAAAGGCTGAAAAGGCTTCAGCTGAGGGCTGCAGGACAGTCCACAGCCATCAGAGTTAATCAGTAAAAAAGCACAAACGAAAACACAGCAGTCCACTTGCAGGTGATTGAATGCTACGTGCCAAGACCTGCTGGCCCTGTGACTGACCTCTGTGTGCAAAGGGTAATTGCTGTGCTCTGGAGAAATTTAGTGTTAGTGGTCTTGCCTGACAGCATAGCTCTGAGCTGTGAGCTGAGTGCAGCTCGGGGTGAGCATAGTTTGGGAACTTGGCTAACTGTGGCCAGCACAGGCAGTGCTGGGGCTTACCCGCTCCAGGTCCTGCCGGAGGTGCGTGAAGAGCTGCAGCCTCCTGAACAGAACATCCTGCTCCCGTTTAGCCAGATTGTCCTCTTCGTCCTTCTTTGGGGTAATCAAAGGCTTGTTGAAGTTGGATTTCCTCTTCAGCTTCCAGTACTGGTAAAGGAATTCCACCGGCTCCTCGGGCAGCCGCAGCACTTTGGCCACTTCCAAAGACTCGACAAACGTGTAGAACTCGTCCTCCAGCTGCTGGAGCTTTTGCTTGCGGAGGCTGACCCTGTGGGCCTCCTCCTGGTTTTGATCCATGCTGTGGAAAGGGTCCATGTGGGCAGGAAGAGAGGTGTCCTGAATGCCATTCCTGCTCTCCTGATCCGGGCTTTCACTCAAAGCCTCAGCATCTGCTTTCTTGGTGGAGCTGTGCTTGGGACAGTACGACTTGAACTTCACCTCGTCATTCTCTACCAAGATGGTCTTCATCTCCAAGCCGCGGTCAAACGCGCAGGTGACGTGAAAGGCTGTTCTGCAGTTCTTCACTGAACACTGGAGAAAATAAATTGAAATTAATCATATAAATATAAAGTAAAGAAGCCACACTGCCCAAAACTATTCAAGCAGTCAGAGCTGCTTTGGAAGAAGAACCCTGTCACCGCACTCTGCTTCTAAGCTGCACTACCTTACTCTCTTCCATTAGGGTTATGACTTAGTGCTTTCAAGCCAGGCAAGGATCAAGTGGCCCAGAGGGACAGGAGTGTCTAACCCCACCTCCAGCCCCACTACACTATTCCATACCCAAAAAGCCACAAGAGGAACATTCCTACTGACACCAGAGCCACTTGCATATAGCACCGTTACCCAAAGTAAAGTGTTCCCCTTTGGACTGTGCCAGCATGAGGGGGGAAAAAAACATCGTGGTGGCTCCAGGCCAGTCTGAGACTTTTAATTAAAGTCTATCCCAGCACCTGGACTCATGCTATCCAAAGGCCTCAACCGAGGGGAATATTTTTCCCGTTATCCCAATTTTATAACGTCAAATATTAAATCACTGTCAACCTTCACTGAGTACAGCCTTCACTTTGCTTGGGAGAGAAGGAGAACAGGAAATTCAAATGCTGTCATTTTTCTTCCCTCTCAGTGAACCCAGCCATCATGGGCATTAGTAGTTCAGCTAATTTAGCACTTCATTTCCATTATACCAAATTTCCTTTTGCAAAATTCTGCCATAGATACCACCAGCCACCAACTGAGAGGTTTAAATATATATAAATATGTATATATACACAAACACACATACATATGTGTTTGTATCCACTCACACCTTTGGTGAACAGCATTTTAAGTGGAAATGAGCATTAGTGCTCCTAACTAGGAAACAAAACTATGCTTAACCCAAGGCACCGGCCCTGAAAGAGCAACACACTGCACTGGGATGTTTATACAGTGCTTTGTAAAGAAGCCAAATCTCTCTCTCCTCTGGGTTTTCCTGCTCAGGTTGACTCAGCAGCCAGATGGCTTATGAAGGTACAGCAGGGTTTAAACTGCACATGTTTTAAATGAGCAGTCTTTAATAAAATCAACATATAAAAGGAATTAAAAAATACCAAGGCATCTTTTGCCCTTTCCTCTCCTAACAAACAGGCCAGGAGCATCCCAACTGGAACACTGAGCAGCACAGAGAAGTACTTTAGTCATAATTAGCTCTTACTGCAGCTCATGTTTTACTGGGAGAAGAGGGGGAAAGCCTCTCTCACTGGGAGGAAATCTGCTGCACCTGGGAGAATACACAGCCTTGTTTTTCCCAGCTTATTGCAGCTGCTCCCTGACCAGCCTGACACACACTTCCAGCTCTCCTAATTGTTGTGCACGTATCAGAAGGTGGTCTGGAGAATAGACAAAACAGTTTCAGCTACGTAACAGCAGCCAAGAGGGAGGGGATGGCTCTGCGAGGAGGGATTATGGTTGCAAATTTATATGCTGTGGACAGATTTATTTTCTCTAGTTAACACTTACTATTTCATACATTCCTCACATGGAAGTGGACTGTGATAGGTTTCACTGAACTACTGCTGCACTGCTGGCTTACAGCTCTTCCTGGCAGCCTCGTCAAATGACTTGGAGCAGAGGAGAAAAGGGAAATGGATATAAACTGATTTCAAAGTAGTGTAGGACTTGAGCAATTTTTGTGTCTTAATGCTGGTCTGACCACCATGGATCCTGTAACATCAGGCTAGCCCCAAAAGAAAGAGCTCTACTCCAACCTCCTTATGAGACTGTAGTATCATCCTCTCTGTCTCAGGGAGCCTGCTGAGGATTGTTTTGCTGCTGGAAGTGCTCTGAGGATGAGGAGCATCACTACAATGCTAAGTTACATCTTACTGTCTTTTTCTACACAATAAAAACACTGCCCCAAATGGGTCACCTGTCCTTACACTCCCTTATCATTTGTTCTCAAGTAAAGCAGATCAAAGTCTTGTCTGCTGTCTCTCATCTGCTTTGTCAGGAACAAAGTATCTCCTCTTTCCAAAATCTGAGGCTTGGTAATACGTTTTCTCAATCTTTCTAGATTTTAAAACTTTCCTTAAAAGGATTATTTAACATTTCTGAGTGATTTTCCACTACACAGGATCTGTAGGTGCCTTACAGCTAACAACCCAATATAAATATGCACATGAAACAGCACTGCCCAGTCTGAAATGTTCTGGTGCAGATCAGGTCAGTTAAGCCCATCGGAACAACCAGTAAACACATTTTGCTGTCTGCTAAAAACTGGCAAAAGAAAACACGTGGGTATCTGTGTGGTTAAATTACCTGTATAGAAGCTCCAACTTTTTCATTACAGAGGCTGCACACCAATGCCCATCTACTGCTGGGAATGTGGGAAACTTTTGTGATGGGCTCCATTTTTTCAGGGCTTCCGATGCTCACCTAAGAGAAAAGTAGTCAAAAAATGGAGTGACTGTGACACTGTTAACTGAAAAGAGAAACAATTTTACCAAAGAAGTCAAATTCCTTGTGTGTATATGCAACTTAGTGTGTCCCAAATTCCTCAGTTTATTTCTCACTTTGTGAACAAATAAACAAGTTTCAAGGTGAAGCCCACCAATTTAAGATTATCACACAGGATGAACACTTTGACTACAAGAGCCCACAGGAATTCTGTCACATTCAAACCTTCCTGATTCACCTTTAATGTTCTGTTTACAAAGTGAAATGGTATCTTGTGTCCTTGTTAAATGAGCTTTGCCAGAAGCAAAGGCCTCATTCTCCAAGGCTTAATTCTGATTAACAAAGGGAATGAAATTAGTTCCTTTACAGGTGAAGCATCATCCCCCGCCAGACTTTTTATCTAACAAAGAATCTTTTATACTACATTTCTAAGCTGAACAATGCTTTAAAGAGGGGGGTTTTTTCTCTCCCAGAATCACATTCCAGCACTCACCTCTGGAATCCAGAGAGCACAGCTGACGTGCACCCACTTGGTGCCGCTCCGGGTGGGCTTCATGGCGCCGCCCTTCTTGGGGCACAGGAGGCACTTGGGCTGGACGCCCAGCGCGCAGGTCCGGCACAGCCAGCTGCCCTCGGGCACCTTCAGGATGCCGTAACACGCCTGCACCCCCGCGGGCAGCAGAGGCAAAGAGAACAAAGCAAACACCGCGTTGTTTCTTAGCTGCTTACACACAGCCTCTCTCAACTCTCAAAATTATTTTTATTCAGAGGGGAAAAGTGCAGGAGGGCAACAAATTAGGAGCACATTTTTCAGAAGATTGCGTCTTTATGGAGGCCTCTATCCAAATTACTGTCAGCTTTAACACGCTTAAGTTTCAGGTTTGATGCGATCAGAGGAACACTACAGGTCTGAAAATACCAACTTTACTCTGCATATCTTGCAGGACAGTCACTTGTACTTAGAGCTGTCATAGGCCAAGTCTTTTACCACTAGTACAAAAGCAGTTAAGTAACACATGCCAGAAAATGCGTTCCCTGCTCACCAGACGAGTTTTTCCAAACACCAAATGACAACAGAAACTTGTTAAAGCTGGGAAGCAAGGACAGGCTGATAGGAAGGCACCTGCCACAGTAAGAAGCATCCACGGAAACAGATGGGCTTAAATTGTATCTCTTCTTTTACGTTAAGAAAACTTCTGAACTACCACAGAAAGGTGACACAGCAGTGCTTCCTTAGCACAGCTCAGTAGGTTCTCTGATAAATTACCTGTAATAAACCCTACCTGGGTCCCTATTGATGGCCTTTTTGGAAAAGTTTTTGTTACCACCTGACACCCTGTTGCTGCCATACCTGGTGCACACAAATATTGCATTTGTCACAGAACACCATTTCATTGCCGTCCTCTCCATCTGGAGACTGACAGACGTCACAGACAACGTCCTCATCATATTCAATCCCAAGCCCTTCTTCCGTCTCGATGGCATGGTTCATGTTATCGTAGCAGCGCTGCTCAAACTCCTCCATCACCCTTTCCATGGTGTACTCATCCAGCTCCAGCATCCCTGGAAAACAGGAGTTGTTCACATAGGTAAAGAAAGGAGTGACAACCATCACCACAAACAGCTCCACCTTCTTTTTTAACAGCTGAGTAGACACAGCCAATCCACAGATGGATGCAGTTCATTCCTAGACAATCATGTCTATTCCAGCATAAACTAGGGAAACTGTAAAAAAAAGTCAAAGTTGTCTTTTAACTGTATTAAACTAACAAAAGTGGAGTATCCAACTCCTTCAGATTCTGAGAGCTACTTTCAAAGACTGATTCTGGCTTCCTGGTCTTGTCCTCATTTTTCCTTCTGGGACAGGCACCTTGTATGGCTTTTGCTCCAATTCTGCCACCCAGATGTTAACTCTGATGAAAGATCTGAAAGTATTTTGAACCAAAAATGATGGAGCAGGGGGAGAAAAATCAATGACAAAATCTCTTATGATACTAGAAGCGAATCTGCAGTTTCTAACAACAGTTGTTGGTTTATCACAAGTTCCATCCCAACAGGGTGCAACCCCAACTGAGGTCTCCATCAGACCCTGCTACAACAATAAATTAATTAGTTTTAAAAAATGAAAAACATAGCTGTAATAAATGCAACAACAAACCTGGGACAATAAATTAATGCAATATCTAATCTGGAATTTGCTCTTTTCCAAAAGCATCCATCAGAAAATTATTCATGACACACAGCACAGGCTGATTATGTTGTGGTATTTTATAATTCAGATTTGTTTTGAAACAGAAAGGCCTCCCTTTCCAGGTAACTCCCCCAGTTTATATCCTGGGCATGACCTTCTATCATGTAGAATATCCCTTTGGTCAGTTTGGGTCACCTGTCCTGGCTGTGCTCCCTCCCAGTTTCTTTTGGTCACTTCCTCACTGCAGAGCCTGAGACAAGGAAAAAAAAGCCCCTGACTTAGGATAACCACAAACCTCAAAATGTCAGTGTGTTATCAACACCATTCTCATTACGAATCCAAAATTCAGCGCTTGTAGCAGCCACTGAGAAGAAATTAACTCTATCCTCGCTGAAACCAGGACAGACAGAGAGGAGATGGCAACCTCAGGATGGGTGTTTTAACACGAAAGCTCTCCTTTTGGCTCTTCCTGTGAAAAACTGAACCAAAAAATCTATACAACAAAGAATAAAAAAAACCTCTCCAGCTCCTCCAGATCCAAAGACAAACACTCCACAAAAGTACTTCCAGCTTCCTTTACTGACAGGTAAATCCTTGCAGCAGAGATCAGTCCCGTACTACCCAAACTGAGCAGCTGAAAGGCAGCAAGAGGGAACATCCAACATCCTGCTGATGAAAGAATTTTGCCCTGCGACCCAGAACTGCTGCACCAGCAAAGCAGATGATGGCAGGTTTTACACCAGCTTGCAACTGAATCCTGACCTCACAACTGCCCCCACTTTTAAGTGACCCTTGGAGACATGTGACTGACTGAGCATTTGCAAGGGTTACAGCAAGGGAAGCAGGAGCTGCAGCTCCCGTTCAGAGGTTTACAGTCATTCTTCTACAGACACACTGTACATTCTCAGTACCTGAAGCAGTCCAACAGGTATCAAAGAAAACACAGGGAATTTGTGGCTGCAGGGACACCAAAAGGAAGTGCTCCAGGTGCAGATCAGATAGTAGCTCACTTTTCAAATGCCCATTTGTAGTATCTGTAGTGTGCACTGTCTGACCAAGCTCCCATGTACGTTTCAAGACTCCCAACATGCTGCCTGGCACTCAGAGGAGCATTTCCTTCCCTTTGCATACAGCAAAACTGTATGATTTAGAGCAAACAAACTATGAGAAACTACACCAAAACATAAGATCCAACAAATTCTAGCTGTTCAGTGTGCCATGTGCAGCACGTACTTTTAAAGGTTATGCTGGTGTAGCAGAATGGCTACCACAGGGCTCCCTGCAGAGGTACAAATCTGCCCCTCTTGTGCTGCTCACACCACACTGTGAGAGCCCTCTTCTGGTTTTGGCAAAAGACAGGCAGACTGGATAGAAAGATATCAAGCAAACAATAAAAAATACATTTTTCCCTTGAGGAAAGCTAAGGGAAGAAGATAACTGGAAAGGTAACCCAAACTTTGGAATTGTAAACTGAAATCCTCTAAGCCCAACACTAAACCTGAACAGGACTGATGTGAGATCTGGGAAAAAGGCCTAGGTAAGAGACCAGGTCAAGACATCATCTTTTTCTTGATGTGTTGGATTAGAAAGCAGAAATAGAGTTATAAATGGTCATTTTGTGGTTTACCAGTTCTTCAGCCATGCCACATATGGGCTACAGCCAGGTAGAACACGTTTGACTAAACTACAACCCAAAGCAAGGAACTGCCACAATGCCAAAACAAAACCCAGAAGTGTTCACCAACATGTCCAAACCTCTTCCACCTGGCACAGCATGATTTCCCTCACCCAAACAATGTGGTAGAAGTTCTGTGCTGACTTACATCCTATTCAGTTCCACTGAAGCCCTCTCCTGAAGCGCTCACCAGAGAAACATTCCAGTTCACCCCTCTCCCCTGTCCTTTCCCACACACAACCCATTCTGCACAAAAGGGAAGAGCTATTCCCCTTGTGCCAGCTCCTCCTCCTGCTTTGGAACTAGAGCACACGGTCACAGAGAGATCTGGGAGCTCCCTCCAAAAAATTATTGCAGGAATTCCTTACTGTCCCATTCCCTGCGCCACTCAGCTGGCACAGATTCACTCAACCTGCCAAACAACTTGCCTTGCCTTCTCCACACTGAACACCACTAGCTAAAATGACGACACAAATAAACAGGACTACCTGGAAAAACTACCTGTGTGGTCTATCTGATGTTCTATTTGAGAACCAAGATGGCAAACTGGGAACTTTGTGAGATGGAAAGCACCAGAGAAAAAACCAGAACATGTGGCCAGATTCTGACCAGGTCTAAGCAGATACAACGCAGGAGTTATGAAGACATCTGTCTTAGTGCTTAATCACATCAGGTCTGCTTTCCCTTGGCTACCCCAGCTCACGATTACTATCTCCTCATACCTCTACTGTTTCCTCCAACTGCCGCCCTCCCTGAAATTATTCCTACAAAGAATAAGGAAAAATAGAAGAAAAAAGGCAACGAATCACCCATTGCTCACCCATTTCTTTGAACTCTTCATTGGCAAGTTGCAGCCATGCTACGTCCACATCATTGAGGTCATAGCGACACATGCTGTCTGCCAGGGTTCGGATGTCAACGTAGCCCAGCTCCGGAGGCTCTGCGCCTGAGGAGACAATGTATTTCCTGGGACGCGTGAAGGTGATGGCTTTTGTCTCGGACACAACTCTGAAACAGACAGACAAGCAGACATGAGGTGTGCCAGGCTGCTGAGAGGCTCAGCTCTAGAGAACTCAAAATGCTTTACTCTAAGTGACTAACAACCATCAGCAGCAGACACCATCACCCAGCACCACTGAGACGGGAAAACAGTTCTGTGCACTTCCATAAGAGATTGGTGGTATAGGAACTTAACTGGAGTCATCTAGAAATCCAGTTCATTGCCATAATTCTAAATAAAATTAAATATTAGAGGACAGAGCTGTGCTTACTCTTACCTGAAATTCCCATTTGTTTAAAGCTAAAGCAGGAACCCTGTATTTACATAGTGGCTGCCATACACACAGATGTTAAACTCTGGTTTAAGAATTTTTTTACATCAAATCTGTTTAACTAAAATACTGACAACAAGAACATTCACGGAGAAAAGAAGTATTTCCAGCTGTGTGAGCAAAGGACATTGTCCCTTCTCTTAGTTAACAGCACACACTGAAATTTAGTTTAGATGACATCCACTTCACAATACAGCCCTGGTACCTCCAGGAGCAACAGGCTGCACTGCCAAATGTCTGCCTCCTGCAGAACCACTGGAGATGATTTTTTGGGGTGCTAGTGCTGCAAAGGAGACTGCACTACTCTGTGTTGCCACAACTCTCTGCTGGGAACAGCCTAAGCTCCACAATGAGCAGGACAGCCTCCATCCTCCACTATCCTGCCCCCATCTGAGGTCCAATGTGTTAACTCCTCCTAGCAGAAGCCCTGGTCTGCCACTGCTGTATTTGCACAAACAGATCTCAGTAAATCCTCTACCAATTTCAGTCTTCTGCACATCCCTAAAGTTTCCCCTCTTCTAGCTTATTTCAGACAACTATCAGAAATGGTGTGCAAGAGTCAAATGCTGAATTTGGGGCTTCTGAGGGGCTGTGAAAAAATACAAATGTGAATGACCTTGCCAGCCTAACTGCACTGCCCAAACTGTTTCTGGTAATACTGCACAGTTAGAAAATTATGAAGTTAGACACTACTGCATCTTTGCAGAGAACGCACTTTAAACTGGGCACTGCTCTCCAAATCTTCCTTATCATAAATTCCTTCTAGAGTACCTCTCAATGGAAATCATAACCTCTGGGCAGCACCCTGCCACAGTAGTGGCACAGAAGAAACAAGCACAGTGACTCCGACCTCAAAACAATTCCCTTTACTGGCTTTATTTCTGTGATATAAAGAAGTTAAAAAAAGGCAACTCTGACTACACACTGAAAACCATTCAGCTGAATTGTCCATCTGACCACGTGTTTACAGTGAACCTCCACACAGCCTCGCTCCTTTCTCCTGCTCCTCTGCCCTCACCAGTCACTACCAGGCCACACCTTTTATTCACTGTTACGTTCCTTGCATAAGCTCCCTGTACAGCTTTGGCTTCTATCCTACACCAGCTATGATCTCTCTATTGCTTATTCCATGTACAGAACACCCCCCCTTCCCTCCCAAAGCCAGGCACAGAGCAGTTCCGCACTGCAGCAGCACCCCGGCAGAGCTCTCTGATTGTTCTGTGAGGGAGCAAAGAGCACAATAATCAGGCACCAGTGAACCCCTCTGACCAGCAGGTGCTCAGCAGTAGGACTACACCAGATAGCTCAGCAGCTAACAAGGAGTGGTGCCTGCTGTGCCAATACCTACAACTGTAGATGCCTTCTTTCCCTATCTTTTAACATCTTAAATTTGGAGAGACATCTCTATTGGCCCTTGGCAGAGAACAGCTCTCTCCTACATGAGTACCTGGACCTGCTATAGCCACCAAACCACCTCCCTGACAGTCACAGGGCAGTGATTCCCTGGGAGGCTTTTCCTCTGCTCAAGTCCATAGGTGTCCTGGCCGTCCCACAGCCTTGGGAGATGCTTAACAGAGAAATCAGTGAGGAGGAGGCAATGTGAGTGCATGTGTACTCTATGTGTGTGTGTTTGTCTCTGCAGGGACTGGGAGAGGCCAGTGTGGAGCAGGGAAAGGGCATGTTCCCATGCCCTAAACTGCAGAGCAGAGAGCAAAATGCCAGGTTGTCCTTGGAGCTCTGGGTCCAATCCTTCAGAAGAAGGAAGGACAGGGTTTACCTCATGTGCAGGTTAGTTCCTCATTGTACAGACCCAGTGGGGCACTCTGCAGCTTGCTGCACGGAACAAAAACAACACTAACAAACTTTCCTGTGCCTCCCCCTAAGCCAAGGTTAAAGCTGACAGATACAGACCTAACAAGAAGCAGTCAGTGTACCATCATCATGAATTTTTTGCTATGTATCAAGGATTGAGCTGTTGTGGTCCCCCCAGCCCTGGGGGGACCACCTGGTGGGTGAAAATTATTGGACTTATTGGCCAGCCTGGACTGACTCAAAGAGATCTACAGTGATTAAATGGCAAAAATTCTTGTTCTTATTTTCTCCAATCCCTAGTAAGCGTAAAATGGGCTGCAGCACACTCCTGCTCTTAGAACTGCAGTGTTTAATTTGAAACAGGAAATAGTATCTAAGTGTAACAAACATGGCAAGGAAAATAAGGGGTTTTTGGATAAGAGCTAGAAAATCTCACATTATTTAGTTACATGCACATCTGGACGGTTCTTAAAACAGATGAAATGTTGTACAATCAATTTCTTGGGTTAGTAAATGAAATCACACACAGAAAAATAATATGAAAACAAAATAATGTGGTGTTTTCTCTAGCCCTTAAGCCCTGTTTGTCCAACCGTTCCTTGAAAGGAACCTATGGCTTGGAAAGAAGCAGAGAGAACACCAGACAAGGGCTCTTCCAGCAGTGTAAGTGAGCTCAAGTCTGGCTTAAAAATTGAAGCAATTTTTAAGATTCTGTCATCACACTCCATGCTAGTGTATTGCCAAAATCAGGTCTCTGACATTTGTATTTCACACAGGCAGAACAGGCCTGACTCTTGACCTCTCTGACCATTCAAAAAGGTGAGGCAGGCTCCTCTTCATCTCTGAGAATCAAGACCGTCCTAGCTGGGCACTGTGCAATAAAGCTCAGGAAGCCAAGGCAATGTAGACATAAGCTGCTAGAACCAACGTGTGTGTATTTGTTCACATTCCTCCAAATTATACCTGGCTACTGGTTCTGGGATGGTCCCTGGGCTAACTGGCACCTGAACTCCCTTTTCCCACTCCTGCCTCCAGGGATCTGCCAGCACATAGTATTCATCAGGGTTCAGCTGGAAGGAGTCATGTAACTTCATGGCAGTGATCAGGTCCGTTCTGAACACCTGCAAAGAGAGTGACCAAGAGAGAAAAATAGAGACACTGACATTTGATATTGACACTCTGTGATTCACAGCTTCAGGGTAACCATGGAGCACCATGTGTAACAAGGTCACTGTACCACCAGTGCACCAGCCCAGCCCACTGCAGAACAGAGTTTAGCGTCATGGCAGGGAGAGGGGTGGCTGAAGGCACGAATATTGACAGGATGACTTCCATCTAACTCCACTGGGGCTCCTCCTGCACTGGAGACGTAGTTCTAAAAGGTGTTACCCACTTTTTCCTCCATATTGGCTGCAATAAAAGCTGCAGGAGCTCTGAGTTGGAAAACAGCAGCACAAGGAAGATTCATTTTTGCTCCCAGACCTTTTGGATTTTTTTTTTTTTAAATTATTGGAGCTCTGACTCATACAAAGACATTCTAGAAATTCCCTGTGGTAGAAATCAAGGCGTGATTCCACCATGACCAGCCACAAGAGGAAATTCTAAGGAGATGACTCTTGGTCCAAGTACTTAGAAAAAAAAAAACTCAAAAGACAAAAAAGTAAGATCCAAACTGGAATTCTGGCGGCAGCTCCCTGTCCAGCACAGGTATTTATTCAATCAGCTGCCGACACCTCTGTGTCACAGCTGTAATTTTACTTTGCCTTTGCAAAGGCATCCAGCTCTAAAACCAGCAGGATGTTTGGCAACCTTTGGGCTAGCAGCCATGAACAAGCAGCTGTGCTGTCTTCAACAAGCCAGAGAATGAAATAAAAAGGGATTCACTCCTGTGGCAGGCCTGCTGTGGCACTGCTGTGGCACTGCTGTGGCAGCTCCAGCCTGTTGGTGTTGCAGAAAGCCAAGAGTGCTGCTATCACATGCATCCCAGCTACACGCCTGCACTTGCTGACATGAGTTCCAGCCCTTCCCACCCCGCTCCCCGCAAGAGGCAAGGCCTTCCTCACCTCCACAACACTAATTTTTAACTATACTCCATGCCTCATTCAAAGGAAAGGGTTAAAATCCAGGTGACAGAAAGTAAGCACCACGAGGACAAGAAAACGACAGGTAGAGCTCCCTGCAGACTTCTCAGTCTGTGGTTGTCAGAATCAACATCCAGCAAGCCCCATGCTGCAGTTACAGAAGAAAAGACTCTGGATTTTCAGGGCAGTGCTCCTACACTCCCTTATGAGGCTGCTATGGGGGCAGAGTGACCCATCCTCCCAGCCCCAAACCAATGGCCACGCTGTTTCCTCAGCCCCAGCCCGCTGCTGCACGTGGCTGAGGCAGAACCAGATGTACAGAGACCTAACCAGGCAGGCCTCCCCAGGGCAGCTGCTTCTGTCACCCACTACTCACACACCTGAAAACCCCAGGATTTTTGGGAAGGATTTTGGTGTACCTGATAGCTAATTACACTTCTGAAAATATTTTCAAGTGGGATTTGCCTTGCGGCACTGCACACCTTGAAACCTTTCCTCCCTCCCAACACACATACATTATCCCACTTTGTCTGCCTATGTTTCTGTTTCTGCTCAGGTTTTGTCATTAAAATAGCATAAAATCATGACATTTTTCTTAACACTTGTCTTGACATGTTCAGAAAAGCTGCCAACATTAAAAAGTAAAGAAAAATATTACCATATGAAGAACAGAGTGAACACTGGTAATGAAATATAATGAAATGTTTTAAACAATTCAATTACAAGTCCTATGAGGCTTCAATCAAGAAATGAAAAGTAAGCCACAAAGTAAATGGGCTCACAAAATAAACATGCACAGCTGGCCAGGGGATTCTGCACTTTTAAGTGATTTGACTTAAAGCAATCAAAAGTCAAATTAAAAGAAGACTAAAAATATAAAATGGGACGCAAACCTTGCTCAATCTCAGAGCCAAAATAACTCAGGCTCTCGGATAAATTTGTCACAAAACTCCCTCAGAAGCAAAGCTAACGCAGCACCTGACAGCCAAGAAACTCCTTCCCAGGCCAGTGGCCCCGTGACACCATTCCTTCTGCTCTAGCTGCTGATGCAATCAGAGTGCCTGGAGGAAAGCAGAGCTTACAGAAGTGCTGGCTCTCAGAAGCACTGAACACTTCAAAGCTAAAGGGTGAAACCCTGGCCACACTGAAGTCAATGGGAATTTTGCCACCAACTTTCAATGAGCCCAGGATTTCACCCGGGGAGTCTACCAAGCCTCACTCTCCTGCCAGCGCGCTTCTCCTGCTGTGGAGAGCAGGGACAATGCAGGGGGGGGAGGAAAGGCTGTGGAGCAGAGCTAAAGGGAAGTACAAGAGAAGTTCATCCAGACTGAGAAAACATGAGAGAACAGCACAAAACCGCTAAGATTCTGACAACAAAAGCAAGGTAAGGGAGAGAAGAAAATAGAAGCATGCAAAAAAACAACAGCAAGACTCCTAATTATCTCAGATAACTTCTTGATAGCCTTTCATGAGGTAGTTCTCAAAAGCAGGTATAAGGAGCTACTTCTAAGGGATGCACAACTCAAAAGATAACTAAGGAAAACAAGCCTATTGCTAACAAGAATAAATTCACCAGGGATCTCCACATTCATAAAATAAAAGGTCTTTAAGAGCCAACAATGGAAGGAGTTTGGAAACCTCCAGTACCAGGCATAGTTCACACTGAACAATGAATGGGATTCTCCTTGTGAAAACTCTTCTCTGAGACTTAGGTACACTGTCATTAGGGAGATTAATAAAGCAGTTTTTCCTCAACACCACTCACTAATGTGTAAGGAACACATGTACTGGGCAAGCACAACAAATGAGAAATTCCATCTCCCAGAGCTAATCCTTTCTTCGCAGCTTCTACAAAGTCTACAGTGTAGTATTTTGCCTGAAGACAGGAAGATTCAGCAAGAACATTTCCAAAGAAATGGATCACATTTTGTGTGTTACTAACAGCTGATCCAACCTGGAAAGTTCAAAGCTTTTTATCTCCCCTGATAGGATTTCTTCAAAGCACTAGACAAGACAGAACTGTCAGGAAGCAGATTTCTAGGTTTGACAAGCACTTTAGCAAAGATCACACACACCAAGCCCCAATACAAACTATGAAATAAGTGCACCTAATGTAAATTTCCACTGTTCACAAATCAAGCTGCAAATAAACCCTGATGCCTAAAATAGCACAAGAAGGACTCTGCAGCTATGCTGAACGGGTGTCAGACTTCAACAAAATTCACAGACAGAAACTGGTGGTGGCAGTAGCTGTGCCAACAGCTGAACTTCCTAATCTTCAGGGGAGTGGGAAGAGGGGAAGAAGGGGTGAGGGAGGGGAGGTACGTGCCAGCCAAAATGTAGCAAAAAAAAAAGAAAAAAAAAAGAAAAAGAAAATGTAAATCAGAAAAAATTGATCCATTACCAGAAAACACGTATGTATATATTTTGTGTACAGGTTCTTTGACGGATGTAACAAAATGCAAATCAAATTCCAGAAATACCTCAGAAGGTTTCCGGTCTTCATCTCTGGAACATGAAGTCCTACGACGCCGAGATCTGGAATGCTGGGACCAGGTAGACAGACCTAGGATACAAAAATGATAATTTGCAGGCTTCTGTGACAAACCTCCAGGAAACTCTTTCAAAATGAACCAGAAAATAAAAGCCACTCAGTCCTAAGATTGTGTGATCACTCTCCTGGGTCTGTTTTGTTCCTCATTTCCTAACTGAGGTGTATGCCGGTACTGGCTGCACTGCAATTACCTGCCTTCCACCCAGCATTCGAAAAAAGCCACTTCATAACATCCTTCCCCCTGAGCATCAATAAATGACTTCCTGCAGATTAATAACTGACCAGGAGCTCTGCCAATAGCCTGGGATGGACTCTTTGAAGTTAATGTCCTAGATACCTACACTGGTTACCTGATTTCTGCTGGCGTAAGCCTCTGCACAATGAAGCGCACTGCCACACACACACAGCAAAGCCCACAGAACAAGCTGTTGTCTCCCCTCCCAAGCAAATCTCACAGTGTGGTTGTACGATTTTTGTCTGCATAATTATTCACTACATTCCAAACAAATTATACCTTTTTGCCTTGAAACCATTTGACAGCCTCTGTCAGCTTTCAGAAATATTGTAACAGGAGGAAAGGAAAAAGAAAGAATCTGCACTCCTTTGACAAGATAGTGCTTTGACACCAGAATATATTATAGCTGTGCAAATCAACTCATTTCAACACAGGAAGATTTGCAGGTACGGCAGGTATTTTCCACTGCCAACTACACAGCAGTAATGGGAAAAAAAAAAAGCCAATAAATCCTTCTGGGTTGCAGGGATGAAGGACTTGGACGAGGTCCATCTGATAGGGAAACCAAGACCTATGTCGTGACCTCTGAAGGATGCAATCAGAATTTGCAAATCTGGGCACTAATTGTTGGCAAATTGAAGCAAATTGATGCAAAGGCCTTCCCACACTGCTCATTCCTTCACTGCCTGTGCACAAATACGGTAGGAGTAAAAAGGGTAAGGCTACAGTCTGTAGGAGCAGCACCACCACACACCAGCAAGCAGAATCCTCGCGAGGATCAGAAAGCACTGTTCAAAAGCACAGGATAGGATAAGTTCTCTATTAAAATTTTTAAAATAGTTTTAGAAGTGAAGTAACTGTTCAAGGCTTTCATTGGAAAGATGTGACTGAATAAGAAGTCATCAGAAGAATTCAATATGTTTTAGTTATCTGTGTGTCTTCTCTTTTCAGTTAGTGACACATTAAGGAATCTGCCCCAATAAAACCTCTCTGGAACACAGCAATGAATAACAGACATTACACAGAATATGCATAATGGTCAAAATTGAAGCAATGTTCGCAGCAAATAGCTAAAAAAATCTTAGATTCTCCCGAGGTAAGAATACAGAGAGGATCACTTAAACCAAATGTTAAGTGTTTTAATATATGGTGAAGTTATCAGCACTCTTCCTCCTTTCTATAATGGGAAAAAAAGAAGAAAAAGAAAAATAGTTACTGACTGTCATTTATTAATCTGTGAGAAAAGCCAGACTCCCAAGATCATTTAACTACCACTCCATTTAAGTGTTCCCTTGAAAACTGAAGGAGAAACACAAGCAGGAGTATGAACTTCTTGTGAGGATCCTATCAGCCTATCTCCAAACTCAACTTAAGGTCAGAAGGGAGTAAGTAAAATCCCTCACAAAAACTGTGAGATACACAGCTAAAATACATGACAAAATCTCCCAGATTTATTTCCTGTAACGTAGCAATGTAAATATTAATATTTTAACACTCAGACAGATGTGATTTCTTTAATCAACAGCCTCCCTAGAAGACACAGAGCATATACATACCCACACAGATTAGCATTCAGTTCTCATGGGTTCTGATATTTTCCATTGTCAAGACATTAATATCTGACCAACTAGCTGCCACTAAGGTGTTCAGCAAGTTAAACCACTGCACCAGCAAGTCAGCACCTGGAAATTTCCAATTCATTTGTGGATCTCAGTGGTTTTGTACACTGTTGGACATGTGGGAGAGAGCCTGCACATGAGATAAAGAATTAACAACAAGCTGTACTGGCAAGGTGTGTTTGATTCCAGTTTCTGTGGGAGATGAGCTGGTGAGTCTGGAGGCTTTAACGCGGTTGTTCCCAAGTAAGGCAAGCATCTGGCAAAATTAGTGCAGTGGCAGTGTGGTGTACTTCTGGGTCTTTAACAGAGTCCTTTAATTCAGCTCTGATAACAATTTATCATAAATTGAATTTAAAAAGAGTATGGGCTGCCTTTTTTTTTTCCAATATGAGTATTAACAGATGGATTTCCAGGTCTCTCTCATGCCACGAAGAAGCTACAAAGGTGAGGAGTAAACCAACCCCTGCCATATCATCCATCTCCATTTCTCCACTGCGTCATCTTACACATCAGAACAAGTGTCTTAAATGCACACTTCTGTGTCCATGTACACAAGGGTTTGGTCACTGGATTAATTAACTATTCCACGTTACACAAAAGGGTAACTGTTATCATCAAAACTACAAGAGCTTCACTCTAAATGATTTTTTAAGTGCTACATGAAAGCACACTACATAAAATTTCCATGCGTTAAGAGACAACTCAAACACAGCCAGCCTTCCTCAGGACCTGTTATGAGTGTTTTTTCCATGCCAGCTACCTCGCTACACTGAATGAGGAAAGAAAGTCCCTCACGTAGTTCTGTAACAGCCACTTCCTTGCACACAAAATCGGTGAGTGCACAGTGGAAACACTGTTACTGAAGAGGCTGTTGGATTTTTCTGAGCAGTGTAAACTACATAATACCACGAGAAAGCGGCAGAAGAATTCCTCATGGGACTGAGGTTTTACTACACACCGCAGCTAACAGATGACCTTTGGCGAGGGCTTCACATCAATAGGGAAAACATTTACTCACTGAATAAACAAAGCCACACTATAAGCCTTGAATTCACAGATTCAAACCGGCGCCACTGCTTAGACACGAAAAGTAAGAAATTGGAGGAGCCAGCCAAATGACAGCAAAATACTCAGCTCGTAACAGTATTGAATCTAACTACTTGTGAAATCCCAAACAAGAGTTCCAACTCTGCTTCCATCAAAACTAATAGCCAAATACCACTGCCTTCACCAGTGCCAAGCCCAGGTCACTGAATTTCCCAAAGCTGCTCTCATTAACAAGCCATCCACCCACTCTGCCTACACCAATAAAAGTGCAGGAGGAAAATTAAGGATGTTATTTGTCTATTAAGCATCCTTTCCATATTTTCATACCTAATCCCGAAAAGGGACCTCACTGAAAGCAAAACTTCACAGGCAATTACACCTACTTCAGTGGTTAATGATCTGATTTGTGTATCTGAGCGCAGGAAGTAAGAACCATTCCTGGATTATACGGAAGGAAGAATCTGCTGTGTTCAAAACAAAACCCAGGATTCAAAACAGCTCTTCTGTACTATTAAAAGCATATGAACCTATTTCAGTTATTTTAGAAAGATTCCAGACACTTTTCACCAAAATTATCCTCTTTCATTAAGTATCCAAAATCACAGTGTTCACCAAGTTTTCTGAGTACTAGCCTTAGTTCCAAACTGGATTAGGATCACCAAGACTAGAAAAACAACTGAAGATCAAGAGTTAAACTCAGTTTTGGTAAAATAAAATTAAAATTTGAAAAAAAATCATAAGACAAGTCTGAATCACTGGGATTTGGAAGACAGAAAAGCTCTGTAAGATAACATTATACACCTCATGGGAAGAATGAGTTTCACAGCAGATGGAATAACAGTGAGATGTTAAGAGAGCCCATGCTACCAGAAGCCATGTGAGAAACAGTAAATACGAAAAATACACAACTCCAAGGCATGAAGCCAAATAAACACATTCAAAATATGCATTTCCCTCATTATCAGACATCAGAGATAAAAGGTATCTTATTAAGTGTTACATAATCATACAAGTTTAGGATGAACATAGCAGCCTAGTCAGCATCAGCACTCTGAGAGAGAGACCAAGACCATTTGGGTTCTTTTACAGTTCAGATTCTTTCAGATGACCAAGGTGTTTTAGAAGGATTTCTTCACTGAGAACAACAGAAGAGAGATGATACTCTTATTACATGTTCTCGGTTTTCCTTTTGCATTTATCTACTTAAGGAAAAAAAACCCCAAAAAGAAATCCCAAATCACTAAAAATATGTAATCCTCAGCAAGGGAGGCAGAGCTCTAACACACCACTGGTGCTACAAAGGACTTCTCAGACTAAAATAGGAATTTTTTTTCTGTTCCCCAAGGCTGCTATGAGCACTTCACACTGTAAATACAGTGTTTTTATAATACCGCCACAGGGTGTACGTAACACACACGCCTCCTGATAATAAAAGAAAGCAATCAAGGAGTGAGCATTCTTTTTCCCTATTTGTGAAGAACACACACTTCCCAAAAGGAAAAACTTAATCAATTTTAACTGCATCATTTTATTAAATGATCTGTCAAGAACACGTTTTCATTCAAAAAAAAAAAAATCCAATCAAAACAGAAAATTGCTTGGAACCAATAAAACAATTCAAGCCCAGAGGGAATTCTACCCTGCAACTAATACACCGCTCAGCATGAGCAGAGAAGTCTCGGCTATTAGGTATCATGCACAAGGCTGTTGTAAAGCCACCTGTAAGGCACCCAGCTGTGTCCCTGGAGAACCACCTGCTGCTACAGCCTCTGAACACTTCAAAGCCCCGGATCACTGCAAGCACTTCTCCCACCGTAAATACGCTCCCGCCACACCAGGCAGCACAACAGAGCAAAGCAGCCCTGACACGGATCTATGTCTGGCTGTCACTCCTGCTTAACAGCAGCGTTTCCAGATGCCTGTGCTGCTCTGCAGCTCACCCTGGGACCAACTAGGTGCTGCTGCCAATGCTGTCAGAAAGATCTGCAGCTTGAGGAGAAAACAGAGGTGCCTGGTCTCCCCACTTACTGCCTGGCCCACTACTCCTTACAGCAGGGGCTCCATGCCACTTAGAAATATCTCCATGCCTCAAATTCCAGCACGAAGCAAACAGAAGCAAACTATTCTGTGGGCAGTTTCCATTATGTCAGGTACAGAAAGAGCTGCCTGGCAGGAATTCTTCAGGCCTTACCACAGAGAAAGCAGCATGCAAGCAAACACAACCTAAGGCACCGTCTCACGTAGCCATATTTCCTCTCTCACTTTTCTGTTGCTGGAGGGTTTCTCCATCTATCTTCCTTATCTTTGTAGCATATTATTATACAATAATTTCATTCAAGATCAAAACAGAAGAAGCAATAGCCTTTTATCACTTGTCAACAGCAATGCTAAGGGAAATTTAGTGTCAGTTGACGGCTCCCCAATTGCAGCTGCTGAACAACGCGTTGATCCATACGATCTCTGCAGTGCTTTACAACACCACCGCACAACTGCTCAGTCTCTGACACACATAATGAACCATCCTTGCAGCTCCCTGCCACAGCACTTGTGCACAAGTTCCCTCCTGTCATCTCTTTCCTCAGTAGCTCAAATTTGAGTTTTATCATCTCAAAGGACACACACATAACCACACACAGGCACTCTTCTAACAGTCAGGAATTCCTAGATCTCATTTTTCAGCACAAGACCCAAGTGCCACTCAAGCTCCCCACGGTAGCCGTAACAGTGAACAGTTTTAACTCAAGTTTACTACAGGTTATCAAAGCCAATCTGAGCACCTCCCATGCTAGCATTCATAGGCTGATAACGCGATGTTGTCAGGCCTTGAAAGTCCAGTGGACTTAGGTGTACTCAATCTAGAAGTCTTGTAAAGAAAATTGTGCCTCTCCAAAAATGAATCATGGTATCACAGAACATGCTGAGTTGGAAGGGACTCATCAGGATCATAGAGTCCAACTCCAGGCCCTGCACATGACCAGCCCCAAGAGTCACAGCAGGTACCCAAGAGGGTTTGCCCCTCTAAGCATTCAAATGCTTCGTGAGCTCTGTCAGGCTGGTGCTGTGACCACTGCCCTGGGGAGCCTATTGCAGGGCCCAACCACCCTCTGGATGAAAACCTTTTCCTGATGTCCAACCTAACCCCCCTGGCTGAGCTTCATGCCATTTCCTTGAGTCTTGTCACTGGTCATGAGAGTGAAGAGATCAGCGCCTGCCCCTCTGCTTCCCCTCGTGAGGATGTTGTAACTGCAGTGAGGTCTCCCCTCAGTCTCCTCCAGGCTGAACAGACCAAATGCCCTTAGCCACTCCTCACACAGCTTCCCCTCAAGGCCCTTCACCATCCTTGTAGCCCTTCTTTGGATGGTTTCTAGTGGCTTAATGTCTTTTTTATACTGAGGAGCCCAAAACTGCCCCCCAGCACTTGAGGTGAGGCCGCCCCAGTGCAGAGCAGAGCGGGACAATCCCCTCCCTTGCCCGGCTGGTGATGCTGTGCCTCATGTCCCTCAGGACACGTTTGGCACTCCTGGCTGCCAGGGCACTGCTGGCTCAGTTGACTTTCCATCAACCAGGACCCTCTGCACAGTACTGCTCTCCAGCCTCTCATTCCTCAGTCTGTCCGTACATCCAGGGTTGTCCTGTTCCAGGTGCAGAATCCTGCACTTGTCCTTGTTAAGTGTTCATATGGTTGGTGATTGCCCAGCTCTCTAACTTGCTGAGGTCTCTGCAGGGCCTCTTTGCAACAGCTCCTCCCAATTAAGTGTCCTCAGCAAGTCTACTCAGTATTCCTTCCAGTTCTGTCCAAGTCATTCATGAAGGTGTTGAAGAGCACAGGGCCAAGGATGGAGCCCTGCAGAACCTGGACACCAGCCAGATGTCACCCCATTCCCTATAACCCTCTGTGCCCAACCCATGAGCCAGTTGCTCACCCACGATACATGATTGTTACCTAGCTCTGTGCTGGATACCTTGTCCAGAAGCATCTTATGAGACAGTATCCAAAGCTTTGCTGAACTCCAAAAAGATTTTATCTACTGCTTTTCCTAGATCAACTAGGCAGGTCACCCTGTTGTAGAAGGATTCAACAAGCAGGACTTTCCCCTCATGAAGCCGTGCTGGCTGTGACCAATGCAGGTTGCATTATCCTACAGCTGTTTTTCAATATCTCCCTAAATAATCTTTTCCATGATTTTACCAGGCACTAAAGTGACACTGACAAACCTGCAGTTTCTGGGGTCCTCTTTCTTGCCCTTCTTGAAAACCGTGACAACGTTTTCCAGCCTCCAGTCAGCTGGGACGTCTCAGGATTCCTGAAAGTGCTCAAAAATCTTCAGGAGAGGTTTTGCAATGACAAGCTCCTTGAGGATTCTCTGATGAATCCCATCAAGCCCTATAGATCTGTAGGGACCTGCAGCACCAGATCCTGCACAAGTTCAGAGTCAACTGGGAGCTGATTATTCTCACCATCATGATCCTCCAGCTCAGGGCACTGAGACCTCCTTGGTCCATCATCCATGTTGGAAGCAAAGGCAAAGCATGCATTAAACACCTCTGCCTTATCCCTGTCCCCGTTTGTGAGGTGACCACTCTCATCCTGTAACAGGCTGGTGCTATTTCAATACTACCTTTTGCCATTGATGTATTTGATAAAACTCTTTTTACTGTCCCCCACATTTCTGGCCGCCTTCAACTCCAGCTGAGCTTTGGCCACATGAATTTCCCCCTGCAGCAGCAAGCAGCAGCTCTGCGTCCTTCCCCTGCCACCTGACCTTGCTTGTACTGGGCACACACCTTCCTTTTTCTCCTCACATCCAAGAGGACATCCCTGTTCAGCCAAGCTGGCTTTCTGCCTCGCCTACTTGACTTGCAAC
The DNA here is from genome assembly GCA_013398015.1 of Oreocharis arfaki. Classification (NCBI taxonomy): domain Eukaryota; kingdom Metazoa; phylum Chordata; class Aves; order Passeriformes; family Paramythiidae; genus Oreocharis; species Oreocharis arfaki. Next base: position 151,534 of record VZRR01013897.1, read on the forward strand.
ATTTAGGAATTGCCTGCTCCTGTGCCCTTAGGAGGTGGTGTTTAAAAAGTGACTAGTACTGATGCACCCCAGCACCTGGAAAAGCATTTTCCCAGGGGACTTTTCCTAGTTTCCCGAGTAGCTTGAGGTCTGCTCTCCTCATGTCCAAAGCTGCGGTTTTCCTGGTACTTTTCCTCCTGAAATTCCTCAGATCTTCTTTCCTGTCAAATGAAGGTGATGATTATGGGAAGCCCGTTCCTCAGATGAGATACCCTATCAGCCAAGATAAGCCTTTCAAGTCACTCTTACAGATTGCTCCAGCAACTCCAGCACAAGCCACTCTGCCCCACTCTGAGATTAAGCTTCAGGTAGGGTGCTCATTCTTACCATCTGCCATCACTCCCCAACCCTTTTTCAAGGCACAGCAGCAACGACTAACCTTGCTGCTTTGCCCAAATTCTGAGCACTGTAACTACACTCTGTTGTTTAACCACCATCCTTTACCTCCCAGCCAGTTCAAATGAAAACCAAAAAAAAAATGTTCCTCACTTCCTTTTTCACAAAGCTCTGCACGTGCAATCACCTCATTTCGGGCCAGCGGCGGCTGCAATTCTACAGTAAATGACACGCACCCCCAAGGTTATGTACTCGCTAACCTTTGTGAAGGCACCCTGGGATCCATCTCAAACACTGCAGGAATCCACCGGGATTCAAAGCCCTTTCTAAACCTAAGATCCCCGCCATTCAGTCAGTGCAATGGATATTGGCAAAATTCGTTTAACTTTAAAATAACATTTGTTTAGCAATGATAGAATAAGGGTCTGCTTAAATTACAGAACTCTATTCCATAATCCAGAGGTATTAAATCTTTCATTTCTCAGAACTCACGTGAAACTCTGTAAATCTTGGAACTATTTTTCATCTGCAAGTGTCTTCAGTTCTTCTCTCAGACACTGTGCATGTAGGAGTATGATAAATTGATAAGCCCTCCAAGAATAAATGAAATAGTATCATGGGAGCAAATAAAGTCTGAATAAAATCATGCTTTGAATTCCTCGCTCATGGAAAACAGCACGCAAACTCTCTCTGACACCCAGAAGTGCCTGGATTTCACACAATTTCTGTCCATGAGCTTCAGACCTTCCTCAAAAACAAGCTGTCCACACGTCCAACCAATTTATGCAAAAAGGAATGCCTTGAAGCTATGAATGGGAACTCCTCCACTGCACAACTTGATCTCACCAGGAAACAGCATATGGAATATTCAGCGCAAATCACCTTCGCAGATTTACAGACCAATGAGGCTAAAAAGCCAGGTGTCAAACACTGAGCAGGAAAGCTAAAACGCTTTCAAAAGGCTTCAGTATCAAACATTTAATTAGCGTGAGACCCAGAACCCTAAAGAGAACGTTCAGCAACAGAGGAGCAAGCTGAAATGCAATGTAACAAAATTTGCTTAAAAACTATCAAGTCTCTAGCCAGCCACCAGAACACAGAAGCGTAACTGCTTTGAGGTAAACATTACTGATTTCCTTCCTACAGGCTTTGAAGAATGCAGCATGTACATCACAAGGCTTTCACGATGGGCCTGGCTAATATGAATGCCCATTATAGTTGCTGTCCAACACTATCCGGAAGGCCGCAGAAACAAACAAGCTCTGCCAGGTGACCAAAGAAGAAAAGCTCTCAGGAGCAAACATTCTTAAGCACTTCCCCAAGCCTCTCTCAGTACCATTCCTCTGTATTTGGACAAAAGTTCAAAAACCAGAGCGATGCCTGCAGCCATTTTTCATTCAATTATATTTCACGGATAAGATGTTCAAAAGTGACCTCTAATTTCAGGAAATGAAATCCCTGAGAACACGCTCGGATAGCCAGGGACTAACTGCAGAACTGCCAGGCACAACTGGCACTGACACCTCTTGCCCAGTGCGTCAGATACGCTATTTTGGCTTTGTGTTGAAATAAGGATTTAGAATTTTGATCCTAAGGGGACACAGCTTAACAATTTCCAGTAGTTAGGTTGAAGTACACGAAATAAGTATTTTTGGGAGCTTAGATTTAGGGAAAGAATCAAGTCCTGAGGGCAAAGAAGTGATGAGGAAAGCAAGGGTGCTGACTTTAAGCTGTGAGGCTTTCAAATACTGCAAATAACACATAACCACCTACACTAAAATATCTTACATGAGTCAGTAAATGTATATACTCTAGGACTGCAGCCATGTTGTTAAGCTTTATTCTCTTCTGTATTTCACCCCTAAATGCAAGCCATTCTCCCTTCTTTCATCTCACAAAATGAGAGCATCTTTTCCTCCTTCTGAAGAACTACAGTATAATGTGCTTTTAGTGCTTGTACTTTTTGTACTTAGTTTGCTTGTGACTACCAAGGAAACTGATTCAGTTCAGCAATCCAATGGAAAACAACACTTTTTTTTTTATATAAATTCCATTATTAGTGCCATCATTATTACTACATTCCAAATATTCAGGTCCCTGAGCTCAACAGAATAAAACATAGATTTTTTTCACGCCAAAATATTTTCCAGGTTGCACTAGCCTGCATGCTGGAGCCCACCCCAAAAAAGCACCACCATTCAGGTTACTCCAAACACATTTACTCAGCAACCCTCATAATGAACCTGAGATGTCTGATTGCAGTCTAGTAAAGCACAGTATGAAAACCCAGCTGCAGAACTGCAGCAGTTGGAGGCACAATCCTCACCTTGTTGGACGAGGGAGAGCAGTGCTGAGCCCTAACCTCAAAGATCATAGAGTTATAATGATGCAACAAGTCCACTGGAGGGTCAAGAGGCACCACTGACTGAAAGGGAAGTAGGTGTTTTGCCAACAGATTCCAACTAGGTGTTGATTTAAATTTCAACTTTTCAATTAGAAAATGTCTGTTTGAAATGCCCGGAATAGCCAAATGTAATTGTTGCCAGCCTCTGGAAACTCTGAGGAGGAAAAAATAGCTAGTGAAAAACTTGAAGCCTTCAATACAGACCACAAAAACTCAATAGAAATTTTTATCTTTTTTTGAGGGGAAGGGGAAAAAAACCTGCTTACCCTTCAAAGACTACTGATCAGAGATACTACTGGCAAAGTAAGAATACAGAAACAAACACAGTGAGGACTAATCAGTAATTCTACTAAAGGCAAGGGAGATCCTGTGAAGGTGAAACCTGTAAGGGGACACCCTTGACATTCAAACATAGTCGCAAGGAACCACTGGTACCTCCTGTAACAGGAAAAGTGGAAAGGACCTAAGCTAAGTCAGTCATTCTTTTCAGGGAAGTCTGAATGACAAAAAGCCTTGGAAATGCTGACCCCACATCAAACGTTATCTGGGCTGCTGATTAATAACCCTGGATCTTTCCGAACGTGTATACAGAAATAGAATGAATAAGCAGGAACCTGTATCTGAATTTGCCCAGTAATTTCACAAGAGGGAAAAAAAAAACATAATCAAGAAAAAAACCAAGTGTAATGCAAAGGAAGGGGTATGTATTTCAAATAGTATTTGAAAATACTTTTAAAATTTCACTACCTTTGCCCTGCAATTTATTCAGCGAAGTTATATGCAATAACAAGGCTTAAAAACAGACAGATCATAAAAGGCCAATAGGTTTGCTTTTCTTTTCCAACCTCTTTTTCTTATATCCTGATCTATAGAATAGAATCTGTGGAAAATATAATTTGCTAAGTTGGTAACTCTATTCTAAATAGTCATACATCAAATGACATTATAAACAAGTGCCGTAATCAGCAACAGGTCCGTCAATTGTATCTATTTCAGAACTTCAATTCCAAGATTAACTGCTTCGTATTTTACTTGGTAAAAGCTGTTACAAAAGGCACATGAAGAGATCAAAGGCTTGGAAAAAAAAAATGCAAAGAGAGTGAAAATAAAGACTATTTTTAATACGAAACACTATTTTATAGAGCTGCTAGGGAATGAAAAAATGGTGAAGTCAAATTCTAATGGAAGACATCATGTTTGCTGCTACTTGTCTATCTCCCAGGTAAAAACACACCTTAGTTTCTGGGAAGTACACATCACCTTTGAGGAAGTACACTGACTTCAATTTTAATAACCTCAAGTAAACTTCTAACCAAGAGAAACACGTCTGATTTGTTTAGGGTTTTTTCTTCCAAAATCCCCCAGCTGCAGGTAGCTCTCCAAATTCCTCACCTCTAACAGATTTTGCTCAATCCTTATTTGGATTAACTGCTAATCAGCCTGCTAGTTCTTACCTTCTCTAATCGTTTCACCTTTACTACTTCATTTCAGCAACAGTTTGCCTAGGGTTGTTTTAAGAGGCAGATTTGGCCACACCTGAGCGGATTCCCAGGCAGCACAGACACACCTAAGAAATGCACGCAGGCGAAGCAGTCACCTACGTGGAGCCACGGTGTAGCACAGGGATAGGTTCTGAGAGTGAAGCTTCCAAAAGCACCTGGGAAACCACCCCGATCATTTTCAGATTGAAGTTTTACAAAAGACCTCAGGTTTGAAGGTGTGCACCCAGATAGATCAAATTAAAACCACGAAAACCTCTCTGACAAGTGGCTAAGCTGCAGTATTGTCAAGTACAATCTACTTGCTTGTTTGGGCAAATAAAACACCTTGGCACATTCCCCAAACTGACATTTTGTCTCTTTCCCTCTCGCCCTTTCTGTTTTCTGCATAAATGAAAGATTATCAGTCACTGGAATCCAAACACAAGACAGAGAGATACCGCAGTGTGTGCTAAGTGTTCCATCAGTATAGAAACAGTTAAAAACCATAAATACATTCTGTATCCAAATTAGTGATTTTCTGAATTCAAAGTCTTTTGAGTAATTCTTCAAAGAAAATCTTCAAATGCAGTGAGGAACAACTTTTTATGCTCCGTTAATCCTTTCTGCTTAAGCTTGAAGTACTATACTTTCCCACTGCGTAAGAGGGTATGGGAACACTGAAGCAAATCTAAAATCCTTATGCAAACTTCTATGGGCAATGTCAGCAGACATCTCCATGCTCACTCTGTCCTTATAATGATAGACTATGCTGCTTACCAAGATTTCAAGGATGACGACTGACTTTTTCCTCTGGTTTTATCTTGTTAACTAAAACTACATGTCAGTTCAATGGGAGGGATCCTGGATCTACTGCCAACCCGTGCTCAGAATGACTGAGTTCAAAACTAGACCCTTACAACACACATTTCTACCAGTTCAACCAATATGCAAAATGCCTCTGGCACATGAAACACTGCATTAGAACACGTTTTCCAACTCATAACCTCCTGCACTCTACAACAAAGGAGCACTTACTGCCATTGTCGTCAGAGTCCTCACTGCTGCTAGGAAGCCGATGTCGTTTCATGATCTCCCCGGGAAACAGCAGGCAGCCTGGGAAGCAATGAGACAGCACTTAACCCCAGGTAATAACACACAGTCATCAACTTGTGCTTCTGATGGCATGCGAGCATTTACAGCGCACAAAGGAAAACAAACAACTTCAGCAGCAGCTGAAATATGAACAGTGAACCTCTCAAGGGTGCTTAATTAGGCTGTTATCATATGAACAGGTGAACAACACTGGAGAGTGGCAATGACAATCCTACCAATGCTTTCATCCCCCCCAAAAACCCTGTTTTGTCCCGAGAGGCGTTAAAATCACTAAATACCTGCAGCCAATGTGCTTAACTTCCCCTGCCTATTCTGACACTAGATTTGCAATACAGTAACATTTTTACTGCTCATGTAAATATTTACTTTGGCTAATATATTTTTGGAGCGATTCTATTCCTGTTTAAAGTGCCAGATTTACGAAATCGGAGATTAAAGTCATCCACTTAGACATAAAAAATGAAACATCAGCAGTAGCAAGCCTGGTTTTCCCAGATTAACTAAAGGTGCATCATCTGTGCCCTGGAAAACACCACCCTCTAAAATGAGAGAGTTACTTCCTCCTGCAGGCACATTTCTAGTGCCATGCCTAACACTAACTGTTCTTTGAGAGTAAGATTACTCAGAGGATTATTCAGAGGTTCCTCCAAACTGCCAGATGTCTACCAATACCAAGTTCATAGGCACATGAGCCTGTGATAAAAAGGCCAAAAATTCCAAATCTTTTTAACCACTATTCTCAGGGCGTTGGTATTTTCGTGTGTATTCCCTGTGGAACAAAACCAAATTCAGAAAAAATGAGGAAGCTGTAAATAGCTAGTCAGTATTTACATGTAAAAAGCTAGTAAAAAGTACAAGTTGAAGAGCAGAAAAAACACAACAAGTCAAGTCCAGAAACACATATCCACCATAAGTTAAACTGACAAGGACTCTAGATGCACATCAAAACCCCTGAGTCTTCGCTTACCACATATCAAGTGTGCTATCAAGGTCTGGGCACTCTGCTAGCATCAAATCTCTCACACCTACCTCTGCACACAGATTCGGAGATCAGATGCCAAAATATTTTCTTGCTTCTAGCTAAGTGCAGAAAATCTAACCTTATTTCCACATGAGTTCAGACTTCCTGGAAACCTCTCAAAAAAACTCCTTCCACTGGCCCTTCAGTGTAAGAATTAACTGCTTCGACTTTGTTCACTGAGAACACGGCTCACTGTAGGAAATTCAATAATGCTCTCAACTCTCACAAGACTGATTCCCAAAATAAGAAAACCCAAAATGCCTAACCAAAGCCTGACACTATTTCCAAAAGAGCGCAAAAATATCTGCTCTTCCAGACGTGATTCCTGTAAAAAGAAATCAGCATTTCTGAGAGAATTCATATTGTCACCATTAGCAAGTCACAAGCACCAAGACTCTATTTTACACTTCCAGTGAACTTAATACAGTTTTAAGACCCTGAGCACTGCAGGACTGCCTCCTTTTTCATTTTATATGTGCAAACAGAGTTGGGGGGAAGCCTCCCTCCCACAGACTGACTTTTCAGAGTGGGATTTAATACATCTGTCATCAAAACATGTAACGGTTTTGAACTGCAAACTCTGCTCACTAAAGAGATGCAGAATGGTTCACCTTACCAAGATCCTTTGTCACTGTTTCATAGAGTAAAAGTACACATACAATGTCTGATGCCAGAGAATAAAGACTCATAAATGGCAGCCTCTTACAGGGCTAGAGGAATTCTCTCCAAAAATTGCTTTGAGGCAGGCCAGAACTTCGTGTGTATGGGAGATGGAAATGCTGCCAGTGGATAAATACACAGACCAGCCAGGACCATCAAAACCCACTGAATACAGATCTGGTATAAATGCAGGAGATCCAGAGCCAAGTTCTTATACAGTCACTTAGAAAGCCAACATTCAGATACAAAACAGGCTAAGACAGAACTGAAAAATCAACTAGTTCTTACAAGCCCAAAATTAGGGGGATGAATATCTATTCTGTAAGGTACTTTTTCTATTAGTTCACATATTAATGACAGCAATGTAAAAGAAGATATTCACTTAGCAAAAATCTCCCATAAACAAAGCAAATCAAAATTGGAGGAAAATAAAGGAGACTTGTAGTGTCTTAGAAGTGTAATTTGTATATTCCTGGTCAAAATCCTCACTTCTTGGTTTATTTCCCACATGGTCTGAAAAGCACAATACACTGTGAAGCAAAGTAACAGAGCATATGTACACTGAGACACACCTGGGAACTTGCAACAAACAAGAAAATTTGGAGTTCTGCTCCTTCACATCTTTCTGGACAAGTGCATTTTGAGCTCATCTTCTCCTAGCTATACTTCCTGCAAATTCAAAAAAATAAGGAAAGAGATGGAACCTTCTTCCTCCTACCACATGCCTTTAAAAAACAAATGGAACACCTCCTTTTTGGTTGCAGTTTAAAGGAAAGAGTGGTATTCACACCTCCCAATTCAAGCACTCTCCAGAGTTTTTCAGGAAACGAGCCAGAACAGAAGCCACTTTCCCAAATACAGAGTATTAGATAAGGCAGCTAATTTCCTTGTCCACTCTAGTCAGGTGTCTGAAGTTGGTTGGCCACACTGAAAAGCCTGTGTTCTCAACAGTAACATTAAAAGAAATATCCCATTTGACGAAGCTCCTGCGAGGTTGCTACACAGATGCATGTGGGGGGGAAAAAAAAAATAAGAGTTAAAACCCAGAAATCTCATTTTGCCATCTTTGAACCTAACCTGAGTTTACAAGGAGCTAAATCACAGATTAAAAAGCAGCATTTGGCTTCCTAGAGGAAGACTCAAATCCCAGAAGATTAACCCCTGGAACTTTTGTCATTAGGAGAACAGCTTTTTTCAACTCCTAAAACCATTTTAAACGGCTCCCACCAGATGCTCATATCCACAGCTCAGAACACGTGCTCTAGAGATAACACTGGAACAGCTAATAAGACCTACAACCATGCAGATTGAAGTGCTGCTGGTTTTAAGCATATCGTGGTGCCTCTGCCTCACAGGCTACTGGTTTCTGTCAGGTGGTGGGTGACTCAAAGTCACACAAGAAACGCAGTAAAAAGTGCACATTAGAAATAAAAATGGGTTATGGATAGTGATGGTTAGATGCATACTGATGCTGCAAGTTTTTTCCCTGTTCCAGCAGACATACACAATGATCACCAGGCCTCTAAGCAAAGAGAAATCACATGTAAGCATAAAAAGGGTAAAACATTTGAGGCCGGCTTTAACATCAGGAGTAAAAGCTATGCACCCCAGCCTGCAACACCTGCAGGGCAGGAAGAGACACCCAGATGACTGACCTCAATTCCCAAGTGCGTGCAATCACGTAATTGCTGTCCAGCCCAGAAGTTCCCATAAAACATTCACTGCACCCACACAAGGCACATGGGAGTGACCTCCCAATCCCCTTCTCAGAACGAGCGGTGCTCTGAAGAGCCATGCTGTGCCTGTGAGTGAACCCTGGATCTTCTACCAAACATTTCTACAGCTGTTTTTCCCAAATTCTTACACCAGCCCCAAAAGGGCACTTGGCCAACACACTATACACCTGAAGAGAAAGCCCAGCACTTCAAAAGCTGCCACACACTCCAACAACCCTAAGCTGACGAAGACTGCATCACCAAGCCACACTTTCTATCAGTTTTCAGTGACACCTGTGAATTCTTAATAACTCAGCAACTTCCGTATGTAAATTTTCAGTTTCATTTCCTAGAAAGAGGATTGTTTCTTTGTGTCAAAACCACCCCTTCAGAAATCAGTCAGACCAACACACAGCATGATGATGTGCTCTCTCCTGAGCACTCCAGTGTAACATTTACCCGTTTACTGGGGAGGAACCAAACTGGACTCAGGCTAATGCCAGCCTTCAACCAAACACAGCTTTTGAGAAACAGCCACAGCTCTGCAGGCAATGTTACTCCAATTCCACGGGCAGCAAAGCATCCAAGAGCTCTTCATGCAATCACACCACCACAATAAATGGCATAGATGGGACAGAAACCACGTCTTTTTAGCCCCCATCGTCCTCAGATGAGCTGGCCACACCAGGGCAGCACTGGTGAGGCCAGCACAGCTTGCAACGCGCCCTACTGCACTGCTCCAGAGGCTGAAGGTGCTGCTCTGTTTTACAGAAACGCGTCACCAGCCGCTTTTCCATCATGCTCGCTCTGGAAGTTAGAGCCCAGGTTTTGCTCACTGATTGGGTACAAACTCTAAACATACAAATGCATCTCTAAACTTTGATGGTGCATTTGCTCAAATTCTTCTTAAAGGCAAGGTTAATTGTTTTAACACCACCTGAAACTGGCTTCTGTGTTTTGGAGAGCGTGGGAAGCCGTTTTCAAAATACTTGTAAACGCTGTGCAAATGAAATGACCAGACAATAATTCATTTCAATAATTCAATACAATCAATGTCAGCCCACAAAACAGCAATTGAATTTACACATCCTTGCGGAGTTGAGCAACAAACATCTAAGTCTATACTAGTAACTGTATGCAGGTAGGCACACAGACTTCACTGTCCACTTCTCAGTATTGGATGGCAGATGCTGTGCAACGGGTTAGACTCAGCAACACAACACAGTACAGCAAATTCACTATTTTTAGCAGTGTGCATTACCATGCTACTCCATTCTTACCTCTCCAAGAGATAAAATAAGCAACAAAACCCAAAGACCCCACTGGACAGCAATGTCAAGACCTTTCTTTTTTTCTCCCACACTGGAGTCCCAGGAGTTACACTGGTAAGAGTGTAAAAAATGCAAAGAGTAGAAACCCAGGCACTACCCCAGAAAACTGGGACAACAGCATGCACACGCATACACCCGTGTGCCACATACCACGTGCAGTGAAGAACCCCACACAGTTCTTCACTCAGTTTGACCTCAAGTAAAGAGGCAATCAAAGAGAAGGATGTAAAGTGTGTCAGTCCTTGTTATGCAAATAGCTAAACAGAACTAGATTGCAAAAAATAATTATACACAGAAAAATCTACATCCTCAGGTCAAAGGTTTTCCACAGCATAATTCTTATTGAAGTATTTTCAAGGGCTGTATAAACCCCTGGGTAAAAGAGTGTATAATTCAAACTCTGACAGACAATTAACTGTAACCATGTTAACGGGTGTCACTATAACAAACTGCACTGAACAGCTGCAGAGACAGAACGGGAAGAAAGCAGAGTTATGACAGATGTACACCCTGAAGACAAACCGAAAAACTGGCTTTTCCTGAAAGTAACCCACTAACTGCAATGAAACGAAGACCTAATTATCTCTAGTACACAAGAAATTGCTTCAAAACACCTATTGTACAAATGGAACTGAAGTGTGACACATCTTAATAAAATGTATAGTAGATGAAGACATTTGTCTTCTATTACTGGGCTCTTTTTAAACAGCTTATTTATAAACACCACGCCTTCTTCACTGACACCTGACATTGCAAGAAGCTTTTTTGCCTCCATCCTAGACCTAAAACAAAAAAACCCAAAAAAACAACAAAAAAAAAGAAGCACATCAGAAATAAGTTGTATTACTAAAATCCACCCAGAAATTAAAATTCCATGGAAGCTTTCATAGCAACATTTTATACTCACAAAGATACAAGGAGAGTTCTTAAATGAAATACTACAGTATTATGGAGCACAGTCCACAGTGCAAAGAGCCACAGACATTAAATTTGGAGAAAAAAAACCCTCCAAGCCTTACAAAACAAAGAAGTACTTAGCCAAACAAGGCAAAGAGTGTTCTCCACAAGGGATATTTCTACTGAATTCAGCACACCTATCCAAAATTCCACAAGGCAAGAGAGAAGCATAATTTGGCCAGTGACCCAACACTTCTCAGGAATCCACATGCTCATTTATGCACCTGTGGAAGCCAACTCATAACGTTACCTTACTACTTACTTGGGCAGGGGCAGCAAATTATTCCCAAACCGTGGTGGTGAAACTGACCGCCCAAAATCTGGAGCAATGCACAAACTGGGCTCCATGAATTAAGGCAACCCAACCTGCACCCATTGCAGCTCATCTCTTCCATCTAAGAAATGGTGCCAGCTTGGTCATCTCCAGCTGAAAACAGGAGCATGAAGCAGCAGTACTAACCACATGGAGAAAACACTGGAGGAAAGACTGGAAGTTTTTTTTTTACTAGGTTCTGTGAATTGGGAATGAAACCAGAGAAGCTGGAAGTGAAATCTGCAGCTGTGAGAGGAAAGGGGAGTTTATTCTTATTATTTTATTTTAAACATATGTATTAAACATAGCTCAAAAGCAGGGAGCAAGTGGTATCTGAAGCCAGAGGGAAAATCCTGCCACTAAAACACACAATCCTTGCTGTTTCAACAATATCCCACCGAGTGTGAGAAATCTCTAGAAACAGAATCATAACAAGCATATTTTGGTGTAACTTTTATGAAGGTTTTAGGCTTGCAAGTGGGGGCAGCTTCTGACTTAGCTAAAAGACAACACCTGCTTAAAAAGGAAACTATTCCAAATAACAGCTAAATCTTTCTCTAAAAAACGGGGCTGGCATAAAAGCATCTTCAGCCTTTTACATTAAAACGTCAACTAAAATACGTAGCTAAATCCTACTAGAATTTCTAATACTCACTCACAGCTACGTGCACCCACTCAGACCAGGTCACCCACGGCCTGTTTTACTGGGGGGCTGAGGGACCTCAGGGTGCCCCCGGATCTCACCTGCAGGTGAGCCTAATAAACTTTCTCAGAACAAGGCGGGCAGCTGAGGAGCCGGGAGGAGAAGCGGGCCGGCGGCAGGCGCTGCTCGCAGGTGCGCTGAGCCTCGGCCGCCCCGCCGCGCCCACGGCTGCGGGCCCGGGGCCACCTCCCCGCGGGGTGACAGCCGAGGCTTCGGGAGTCACTTCCAAAGCGGCACCCACGCTCACCCCGACCGCCGGCCCCAGCCCGGCCGGGCGCCGCTCAGGGCAGCTCTCATCCTCCTGCTCCTCCCGCTCCATCTTCGCTCCGGCCCCGCACCGCGCCTTCCCAATGGATCGCGGCAGCGGCGCCCGCCCCGGAGCCGCCAGGGCACGGCCGGCGGCCGGCTGAGGTCACGGAGCAGCCTCCTGGCCCGGGCGCCGCCGGGCTACACCTCCCCCGCGGGGGTGGCACCTTCCCGGCCAGCTGCACGGCCGCCGGCTTCCATGAGAAACAGCCCGGCTCGCCCCCTCCTTCTCCTCCCTCCCGGCTCCCGCTCCTCCCCGCCGCCGGCCGCACCAATCCGCTCGGCCACGGCTGCAAATCAAACTTGGTGCCCTCGGCTCCGCCGCCTCTCCCTCAAAGCCCTGTCACTGCCGAAAACGGCCAAGGCACCTTCCCCGCCCGCCCCCGTGGCCACGCTGCCATGGAAGGGGTGGACGGGACGGCGGATGGAGCGGCAGCTCGGAGACGAGCTCATTTTCTGTGTCTGTCTCTCCTCCCACTCCCAGACAGTTCTGGAAACTGTGTTATCACCTCTTGTCACAGGAAACCAACCAGCAGGCGGTGCAAACAAACAAACACCCTTTGCCTCCACCCTTCCCAAAACCATCCTATCGGGAACGAACGGGCGGGCGCGAACGGGAAGGGAAAAGCAAATTTAAAAAAAAAAAAAAAAACCCCACAAAAAAACCAAAAAAAAC